>RPOG01000076.1:600000-1087855 GCA_008086565.1 Thalassoma bifasciatum | reverse complement strand
AACTGAATTTTGTCCTATATCTTATATAAAGTTAGGGTCTGTATTGGAACGATGCTCAAAAACAAGCTTGTGTCCAAACACTGTTCACCCATTGAAACTAAAGCATTGGTTTGTTGAACAAACCTCTGGAAACAATATTGGCTTGCATCACAAAGCCATCAGGAATTATTTTGTCAATCAGGATTAAAGAAGATAATCTGATGACACATCCACTAAATCCACATACAGAGGGGGTAAGGTTTGAGATGGGTCAACAAAACCTCAAAAGAATAAAGGCTGAGGCGCTGACCTTTGCTGCATGTAATTTGCCACTCTCTACTGACCACGTTTCCTGTCTCTCCTCAGGTGATCTGATACACTTGGACAAGGCTTTAATATGTCTATAAAGAGTCTCAGAACAGATTTTGGTAATTCTAAGCTTGATCAGACTGAAGAAGCCTTTAGAGAAGAGAAGTGGTAAAACATCTTCAGGAATTCTATGAAGTCCAGTTGCTCTTATTGAAACAAGCCCCCAAGAAGTCTTGGCCCAAGAGATTTTTTACACTGACTAAAATCCTTACTCAATCTGACAGTTTGTTTTTCTTATCAGAATCGGATTAATTGAGAAGTAGTTGTGTTGGTCTGTAGTTTGCAAATGAGTCAGTGAGGGTCAGGGCCTAGTTGATAAGACTGGCAGCAGACTGGAAGAAAGACTTATTTTGACAACTCTCTGACCCTTCTCTCACCCTTACATTGTCCTGTATGTGCTGTAGCACCAAGCACAAGGAAAGATGATCAAATGTATTAATAGATTCAATATTTCTTGGTAAGTTTTAAGAGGAGATAGCAGTTTGGGAGTAACAAATTCATCAATGTGGAGTCTCAAGTTCTTAAGAGGACTCAGTGGTCTCCTACATTACAGACACAGGACTTGCGGTTATTGATGTCTTATAAAGCTATATTAAAGGTACTAGTTTTTTAGGGCTTAATATCTTTAAAATATGTTTTAAAAATTAAAACTAATATAACAGATGCTGTGCTCAAACTCTGGATAATCTAGATGTTTGTTCTATTCCAACTAGTACGATCGTGTCTCCAAAATAGGACTGCATCCCCTTGATTCGTCTCTACTTCCCGTGACCCAAATGTAAGAGGAGAGAAGTGGATTAATCTCAGTATACAGAAGAGGCACTTCTGTGTTTACAGATTTGTGATTTAGCAGGATTTTTTTTCTACCTTCTTATTTATTTATTAGTTTGTGATACAGGGCATCCAGCAGAATGAGTTTCTCTAAAACACTCCTCAGTATAATCTTCATCTGTGCAGGCTCGGCTAATGCTGACAGGTGCCTGAGTCCTGCTGCTTGTCACAGTTTCTCTGAAGCTCTAAATCCAACCGCTGGAGGTCAGCTTTACAAGTCTGATTTGGATAACAAGAGGCAGTCGGTCAGTAAATCAGGTCAATGGACATAATCCAATATAATCCACTCTAATCTCACAGAGTACTCATGGCAGGAGATTACCTTCGTGATTTGTCTTAATTGCTAAGTTAAAATCCTGACTTGGCTGCAATTTCTCTTATAAAACTACAAACTAAGTGGCCAGGATGTGGCCTGAAATCACACCATTAGTTTGGTCATTAACGCCACACCGTTTGTTTAATTTGAATAAAAGCAAATTCAAGAGATAAAAATCCAACCTCTCACAACCAAATGTGACAATTAGTGTGCTTTATTTTCTTTTTACAGCATGTTTTTACTGCTGCACTGGCGGGCTCTCATTTTCTTTTACACATGCAACAAGAGCAGAGCGAGAATCACAATGGCAAGTGCAACCACCAACTGGGAGCAATTCTATCAAATTGAAACCAAAATAGCCCATTAATCCCTGACAGAAAATACCCATTAATCTTACCAAAGGACTAAACAAAAGGATTGAGACCACAGCACACCACTGCAGTCTGTTCTCACTGTGCTCAGTCTTCAATCAATAGTAAAACATGTCACTGAAGGGAATGTTAATAAAGTCATATTTTAAACTCTTTATGGCTCTTGTTCTGCAAAAAAAAAAAAAAAATTACAGAATAAAACAGCACCTTCATGGGACATTTGCTGAAAGTGGGGGAGACAAAAAGATAAAGAATGAAAGAAAGTGTTTCTTAAAAAATGATAAATGCTTTGCAACGTCATTGGTGAGTCATTGTTGGCCTGCCTTGTAACCTGTAGCACCTCAAAGATATTATTGGACTTTGAAATAACTCATCGGTTGTCCCTGCTGACCCTGTCTTGATGTAATCTCTTATTCAGTGGAATATAAATGTTCACATTCATACCATCAGTAAAGAAGTCTTGCTTTGCACCACTAACTCTCTTCCTTTGATCCTGGACTACATTAAAGTGGGATTTGGAGTCTCTGTACACGCCAAATGCTCTGATTATAACTAGCCAAGTTTGTGTCACAACAACATTATGGCATTATGTCTTGTAAACAGATGAAGCTCCTCTAGTCGCAGCGAAAATCAGGTCTTTGTCACGCCATTTTTTTTCCTTTTTTTGGCATTATATTTTGGCAGACTATTAAGCACCAGGTGGATTGGTGTAAGGTTTTAATTCATCATCACAACTCAATCTGCCTCATGATTATTATATCTAACTCTTGGATTTAAACCACTGCAGATGTTACTCTGTTTTTATGGATTGCATTTTTCTTTTACACAAGGTAGTAAATGAGTTTTGCTGGTTACATAGTTCAAGGTTGAACCAAAGATCTGGCTTTTGCTGCTTTTACATGCAGTGGGGTAAACATGTAATTAAAGACTCTTGGGTAAGACAGTGGATTTAAAGGTTTTACCCCCAACACATGGCTGCACTGACTGGGAATCTGTGCTTAGTAAGTCAGAGATAAAAAGAGTCCGTTGCAAAGCCCCCATTATCAATTAAATTTTGATTGATTTGAACTTTGGAGCATTTTGTTAGATCAGACTTAGACCTTTGTTTTCCATTACTCTAAAGCTTGTGTTTTCACTCAGCTGCAACCTTTGATATTTATTTTTTTAAAAAGGACTCAATGTGAAAGCTTCTGTTCACTTGAAGTGTTCACATGAGGCAGGTCCAAAGCTAGCTTCATAAGCTAACAAAAGCTCTTTTTTCACTAATGCTTAATCTTTATTTTTACATGGCAGTTCCAAAATAATAAAAAAAAGAATGATGACAGACTATTTTTTTCTGACTGTTGCACGCTGCACGTGGGTTAGATTTGTTTATACTTCACTATTTTCAAATTTATTTTTCTTGGTAAGTCATGATATTTACCCAGAGTTGGGCATGGCTTAAGTAATACTGAAGCTGTGTGTATAAAGGCCAAGGGCTTGCCTCTTTGCCTCATCCCAATGCAAATGCATGCCATGTATAACTGATGTGTCTGTTGTGTGAAAGGAAGTAAAATAGAACAACAGTGGGCCAAGGATGGCACCTTGGGGGATGCCACAGCTAAGCTCAATGGCAAAAATTGAATGTTTTGTAGCTCAAGTCAAAAAAAGTTACTTTGGATAAATAGACTGTGTCTATTCATTTTACAGCATTGGAATAAACCTCATAAGAATGTATGTTAAAATGCTAATTTAAATTGGCATTACCGAGCACTTTTAAATTCATTAGTTTTTTTAATCCTGTGTAAAACTATGGCTATATTTGGAAAGTTAGGGGTATTGTTAACTCACAGGTGGGTTTATTGTGCACGCCTGTTTGTAAGTCAACTGAAAGTCATCTGAGACATCACTAAGGCTATATCTATGTTTTATACTTTCTACTGTTTTGACCCTTTGAAAGTGTCTGTCTGGGAAGGTTGTCCTCCATTAACCTATGTTGCAGGCTGATGAATGCATGCCTCTTGAGATGAAGATGCATGATCAGAGCAGTGCAGTCTGGCTCCTGAGGACACACACCGCAGCCATCAGTCTCCCAGGTTTGGATGCAGTGTCACAAGTCGCAATGCTTTAGTCCATTACTAAGTGGAGCGGATGTGTTGTTGAGGACAGACAGCTGATTGATTCTATCTCCAATAAGGCAGCAGAAGGGATTCCAAGTTCACTTCCTTTTTGCAGCTATAAAACTCAAGAGGTTAAGACATGAAGAGCACTTCTTCACAAGATTCATGGCTGCCAGTTTTCAGGGGAGGAAGCTAGAATTATGCTTTAAAGGTACACCGCTGTGATTTAAGTATATCAGGGCTATATCTCATCTTGAATACAGCTCATAACCAAAAAAGGTTTCATAAAATGGCCTAAAGGTAGATTGACTCAGCATTGGAACATTTTCTAGCAAATACCAACAATCGCTGCCTTGCTGGATAAATTAGAAAAGGTGTAAATTGTTGCTTGAAGGCTGGATCAGCTTGAAACAACTACGTTAACATTTATATCTTAGGTACGATATTTGTGATTACTTATGTTGGCTAAAGTGCCCCTTTTTGTTGTTAGAAAAATGGCTTTATCTCAACTTCATTTAGAGGATACACTCAAATATGAGGTCAAGAATGCTGCACAAAGAAAGGAGACATTCGATTAAAGCAATAAGTGGGAAGAGTCCTCCACAATACCTCAAAGAAAATCAGTGCAATGGGAGCTGAGTGATACTGTAAAATAAGTAGCAAGAAAAAAAGGGTGGAAATCAAAGGAATTTAAATAAAAATAAATTAAAGAGAAAAACCAGAATAAAAAAATAAATCATAGAAACTAAAATTAAACAAAATGAATGAAACAAAAGAGGGAAAAAGTAAAATAAAGCCTGTGAAAATAACCTTAAATTAATTTTAGAAATTAATTGAAATGTAATGATATAAATTACAATCACTAACTAAGAACAATGAAATTAATCAGAATAAAATGAATAATAATAAAATGAATGGAATTGATATCAAGATAAATGAATAAACTAAGATAAGTTTAAAATTGTGTTAAACTAGTAATAATAAAAGTTCAAATGGTGATAATGGTAATAATGAAATCCATTTTAAAAAAAGAAAGAAAGAAAAAAATTCCTTATTAAAGTTAGATTTTGGCTCCAGTTTCCTTTAGGAACATTTTACACAGTTGTTCTGTAAAACAATAGCTTGATATCCCTCAGCTTTCCACTGTTGGCTTCATTTCCAGTTTGTATCTGTTGGGAAATTTTAATGTTAACGTTTTGTCTGGTTCACTGTTTGCTTACAGTTTATCCTGTAGAGATAAGTACATTTAAATATCTTACCATAAGCATGAGGATGGAAGAAAATGGCTGTTAGATGAATCAAGTCAATTATAATCGAACTGTTTCAGAGACTCAGAGTTCATAAATGAAGTTTGAGAACTCAAAAAAAAATATTGGGTTGGTTTCTTCTACTGAGAAGTCTTTGCAAGTTTCACGGACTCAGTTCTCTTCCTCCTGCCTGCAAGAACCTGTGTACAGGCTGTCAACTTCGACAATGTGTGCATCACGTAGATTTTGGTAAGATGTCAGTGTTCAGTCATTCCACTTCATGAAACTGTTTCTGCAGGGAGTGAGACTACAAAGCCTGACTGTTCCCCCATCTGCCCCTCTGTAGGATGGAGCTCTGCCATAAACCATATGCACCCCGAGAGACTTACACCACGTCACAGTCCCTGTAGACACTCAAGCTTTAGTGGAGGGTGTTAATAATCTATATGCCCTGCTGTTGTGCTACAGACCTATTTCCAGACCAACCTGTCATATACAACATATTGCATGGTTCAATCCACAGAGGAGCAGGTCTTTGGCTCTTTGTGTGTATATTTTTTGAATGTTTGACACAGCAGTCATCAAATGTACTCTAAAACCTGGTGTTTTGTCTCGGACTCAGAAATAAGACACATCAGCTTTCTGTGCTATATAACAATCAAAACTGACTCACAGACTTGATGATATAAGATAAAGGGTCGGCTGATTGCCAGTTTCGATTCCTTAGTGTCCTTTCTCTCCACAATGCCCCCAGAAGCCTTGAGAACAGTGTGTGAAATAATGGGTCAATTTTAAAAAAAGCTGCATGCTTGTGTAATTTATCACGTTAGCTCTGTATTTTACGTGATGCACATAAAAAATAGGGATAAACCTAACACAGAGACAAAGAAAGACTAACTATGCAACATTAGGGTTGAAGTCTCAAGTTTGACCCAGGTAAAAACAATTTAATCCAGTAAAAAAGAAACAGATAACTACGAGTAGCAGGAGGAAGAAATGAGGACCTAGTTGAAGCAACAACACAGTTAAAAAGTATAATTTTGGCAGAGCACATTTCTATAAGAGTGTACTCATACAGAGCATCTACACACTATAAATTACAGGGCAATTTCTCTCACTCACCAGGCAATTTTAGGAAGGACATCACTTATGAGCACTCTGTGAGCTCAGATTATTTGAATAGATTTTGAAAATGGATGTACCTGAAGAGGTGATTATGACTTGATGAGTCATTTAGTCCAACACTCCAATGTTCCAGCGTTCACTCTCACAAAATCAACAGAAGTCCCGATGCCAAAAGCTCATTTTAATTAGTCAATCTGAGTTCATTACCTCAGGAACGTGTCCCATTTCTCTCAGGGCGACGAGGTTACCATATGAACGCTCATCCTAATGTCTCACTCCCCACCTGAGTGATTTTGCAGTATGAACCACTGTCCCCCATGGGTGCTAAGGTACGTGTGGTGCAAAATGGAGACCTAATTGGAAATGATCGCTGACAGCAGCTCGGGCCACAGGGTCCCTTAATGATCCAGGCAGCGCTCGGATCAGAGTGAGCCCCCATACTACCTGGGAAAGGCATTTAGAGCGGATGACAGCAGCACAAGCCCTGCTGAGGGACTGAGGGGTTACAGCCATGTTGTGTTCAAAGTGTGGCAGGGTGGGTGAGGGGGAGAGAGGGACCACAAAAAGCAGGAATGTGATGAAAGTGGCTTGGAAATGGAAATGGCTGTAGCTTAGATGTTGTGAAATTTTTCTGCACACTTTTGAAGTTTTAACTTCTCACAGCAAGGTTCAAACTGAAGCAGGTTCAGGGAGTGGCCCCAATATGTAGATGGCCACCGAGTGCAAATGAAGAATCCTAACTTGTGATTGGCTTTTTGAATTGTCAGAGGTGAGACTTGTGTTGAAATCCACTATACTTACTTGGGCTGTGTTTTAAGAGGCTATCTGATTCTTTCCATTTCAGTTACTAATTTTTCTTTTTTGTTGGTAATTTTAGAGATCAAGGTCTTTACTTTGGACTTGAGAAATGCAGGCGAAGAAGATTCTAACATTTTTACTCTGTTGTGTCACTTTCCAAGCAAAAAAAATGGGTAAGTGGGTATACAACATCTACTATTCATTCATTCTTCTACCGCTAACCCTGTTAAGGCTCTTGGGTGGCTGGAGCCAATCGCAATTGTCTTAGGGCAAGAGATAGCGTGCACCCTGGGCCAGTTGCTACACAGAGACAGACCTGTAATGTGCACCTACAGGCACCTTCGAGTCAGCAATTAACCTGATGAGCATGTTTTTGGACTGTGAAAGGAAACCGGAGTACCCAAAGGAGCACACACAGGGTGAACTTGCAAACTCCGCACAGAAAGGCCCACCTTGTTCCAACCAGGCTTTGAACTTACCCTCTTGTTATGAGGCAGTAGCTTTAAGTGTTGCACCACTGTACAGCCCCAAGACATCAGATACATTGAAAGCAGATATGAAAAGCTAAGTCAGAAAGGGGAAAAGAACATTGTGTACTTTCATGAGTGCAGGCAAACCTAATGCATGTCAGACCAAAAATTCTCTGTGGCCAAAAGAGCATTTTTGCCATCAAAAGAGTTTGTCATTCACAAGTAGTGACGCACATAATCTACAAAGATGTCCTGTGAAAAAAGAAAACAGCATCATTTCCTTCTCTGATCTGTCCATGTTTTTGAAATCATTTCATCCCACTCATTGTGGTAACATTTCAAACATATCACGCTGTCATGATAGATCAAGTTACCACAACCAAAACAAAAGGTTTTCTTGCCTTCTGGCCACAGACTTGCTGAAATAAAATGCTACTGACACTTGCAACATTGACTTTATATGTACCACCTATGTGCCGATGATCATGTCTTGTCACATGAGTGATCCCTCAAGGATTTATTCAGACGAATGAACCAAAGTTCAGTCAGAATATTCCAGAATAAGAGTTGACTGGGCGTTCATGTGACAAGTGTTTTGTTATGTTTATACATAAGAAAAAAGTTATAAACTCAGAAGAATAAAAAGTAAGTTCATCCTTTGCTCAGGAGAACATTTCCTCTCTCTTTCAACCACAGCAGCAACCAATGAAGCCCTCGAGCGTCATTCACCATCCATCTAATCTCACTAGCAAACGCTCCTCATGTCAGATTCTGACCCCTCATGGTCTTAAATATCACTGGATATTTGATAGAGTGAAGTTGATTGATACACCCTGTGGACTTGTCCAACTGGTGTCATGTCCTTGTCCCCTCAGGTCTTTTGATACTGAAGCTTTCAGGCTGATCTGAACAGACCAACAACGAGTCAATAATGCCTTCAGTCAGATGAAGTTAGCTGCCAGGATGACACTTGAACTGAAAGACTGTAATGTCCCTTGGCTCTTCTTGAAAAGTGAACTTTGTGACTGTAGCATTGAAAAAAATGAAAAAGTAGTTAACTTTTAAAGGGAGTTAAAGGGAAACACAATGGCATTTTTATTCCATTCAATCCCCAGGAGAAGTAACCTTTCAACTTTTTTCAACAGTAGACATGAAGTTATTGACACTTCCCTCTAAGAAACCAAATATCGTAATATTTTTATACATCTTTTCCATACCAGGGTTTCTGGATGCTGGAGTAGCAACATCATGATGCAAATGTGTGAAATGTAAAGCTTTAAGTTTTCTTATGTATTGTCTCAAGATAAGAAAAGCACAATTAGCTTAGACATCTGTTAATGGAGATTAAATCAGCTGTTGTTTGAGTATCACTGATGGGACTGAGACTACTTCCGCTCTCTACACCAACTTGGTTTTTCCTTACATACACAAAAGCATACTAAAAATCTCATACTTCCTTGCGGTGCCTGACAGTGCACCACATTGCTGACAGTGATATATTTGAAACAGCTACACTTAATTAGTGCCTCGTGCAATCTTCACATGGCTGTGTTTTAATATCGTAGACACATTTGTTCTCTTATTCCAATTTGTCCAATCACGTGTTGCCCTTCCAATAAAATAGTGAATACAAAGGACATTAATGTGCTGTTCTGAAGTGAGTGTAGGTGTATTTCAAGTAGGTGGTTATGCATGCATTTTGATGAGATGACACTCACATATAAAGGTCATTTGTACAGGTCTGTTTGCTGCTCTCAGTCATGTCATGTAACCCTCTTCAATCATATGAGTCAGACAGCCTTATAGTGATACATGCAGAACATCTCTGAGTTTGAAATGAGGTCTAATGCTTCAAAATCCTGCAGGAAGGGAAGGCTTTGTGTTTTCAGGTGTGGTTTTAATACCTCTGGATCAATCCAGTTAATCTGTGCAGGTTAAACAGATGGAGACGTTATATCATCTTCTACATTTAGGGCACACACTCCCTCTCTATGGGAGTTTTATACGAAAGGTTCACATTGCTTTATTGAAGAGAAATGGGTCATGCATGCTCAAAGGTAAGTCTTCAGGGTTTTCTGGTTTCTATAAATTAAACAGTTCCCATAAAATTCTGCCTGCAGTGTACCAAACCCAGGCTGCAGCTTTGTCAGAGATCTGAAATTCAGACCAAAGTTTGGGATTCTGTGCTGAGTGAAGAAGGTGATGAAATCTAATTTCTAAGGGAAAGTCATATTTTATTCAATTTTCTTTTAAAGGGTCAAGTTCTAGCTGATATAACTGCAGCCAAGCTGGGGAACACTGTGTGGGATTTTTGCACATTATATTCAAAGAGTGTGAAGGGACTAAGCCAAACTTAAGTTTCCTGTGCTCATTCCTTATGTGGTGAAAGCTAGCAAGTGTGCTTGACATATTTTCCATCTGATAGCAGGTTACACTATTGACTGACTGCTGTTTTGTAATTATGGTAGATCAATAGTGCTGTGAGCCCATGACAAGTTCCCAGCAGAGGCAATAAAGTGTTGTACCACGGTCGATCACATCATGCAAATTACATAATAGTGTGGTAGACCCTGAAAATGATTTGTGACTCCCCTAAAGGCTTTGAAAGTAAAAATGAAGTTAAACAAAAGCTGCACTTTTAAAGGGTTGTGCAACCCAAACTGTGATTTCCATAATCATTAATGCAAACTCTGGAAAATCACATGCACATATAACACGCTGTCTTCATGCTATTCTGACAACGGGAACCAGTGCCAGTCTGAGGATCAGAAGATATCTGCAAAAACATGAAATATAGGCAACAAGATGCAAAATGAGGCATGCAAGCAATAAGTATCCAGGAGAGGGTGAAGACATCCACATGTGAAACGGTTTTGCTACATCAGAACATCTTAAAACCTTAAAAGCCTGAAAACCATGAGGTTTGTCAAGACACACAAAACCTGAAACCAAAAAAGGTTGAATAAATAAATGGACACAACAGTCAAATTGTTTACAGAAGACAAAAACAAAAAGTCCCTGCTCTAATGACCTCTACCAACATGCCAAAAAGTTTCCACCTCGGGCATGTTCATATCACCATTTAGAGATGAATAGGGATTATTGATTTTTCAATTTCTGATGGTGATATGATGATGATTTTTATAGTTCACGTCATTATTTTATCTCCAAAAGGTAGTTTTTTTTTTTCGTTTTTTTTTTTTTAAATCTTCATTATTATTATCCATCCATCCATTTTCTTAACCGTCTATCCTGCTAATCAGGGTTGCGGGTGGCTGGAGCCTATCCCAGCTGTCATTGGGCGAGAGGCGGGGTACACCCTGGATTGGACTGGATTATTATTATTATTATTATTATTATTATTATTATTATTATTATTATTATAACTGGGGTGGGAAAAATACTGAGAAATCAGCAGAGTTTAAGAATTCTGGGAGGAACTACGACCAAAATAAAATAAGCCAGTAACATGCAAACTTTGCTTGGTAAACTTATTATTATACTCAGCAATCCAACAACACCTTTGCACAGTAATTAAATGGATTTCTACCACCTTTTGTCTGCAGGGAGGAACTTTTGAATGATCTGCCAATAGTCATTTTGCCTGAATTGACCATATTTATCATATATCCACAACATGCACTTTGTCATTATGTTGCTTTTAGATGCTGCCTGCCATTATGCATTAATGTAATCAAGAAAAATTTTTTATTGGAAGCAGCTGATTGGGCCATGATCACCTCTGCACTAACCTGACACGCCTGACAGGCAGAGCCATCTGCTATGCAAAGTTACCTCGGTACCCCCTCTCTACACGAAAATCAACATGCAATCTGATGGAAACTCAGACCATGTGATTTGGAAATCTGGGTCAGAATCAGCCTGTCTGTACAGTGCGTACATCCAGCATCAGGGGGATAACACGGAGAAGAGAGTAACAGGTTAATGTAGCACAGCATTCTGTAAAACTCAAAATAAAAAAATATCAGGAAACAAAACAAGTATCACACTTCAGTGGAATAGGTCATTTTTGTGTTTATAGTTCAATTCAAATCCTTTTCTATGGAATGCAATAAAAGCAGCTATAAAACCCCAGAACTGTCACTGTGGCTATATGAAATGGTTTGAATCTAAATACATAGGTTTGCCTTAAAAGCAGCTGATCTGAGGCAGGAGATGATTTCAGTGCTTCAGGCTCTTTGAACTAATCAATAAACACAAAACAGGAACAGCGGTGCAATTCCCCTTCCTATCCGGGGAACGAAGTATGCCATTTAATAGATAAACGAGAAGCGTGTGGATTCATTTTTCATCTTTGGTACAAGCGCACAGTTAGTAGTTTAGTGTCAGAAATCAATAAACAATGCATTTATCCAAAATGTACTGGATGTGTCAGTTTTTATTGCAGCAGACAGTTGGGAGGTAAATTTTATTGAGTGCGCACTCAGGTTTTTACACCAAAGTATCTCCCTTTCTCACTTACTATTCTTCTTACAGGACCAAACTCAATTTGTGGAATGTAAATGTTAAGCTGCACACTCTTGGGTACAGGACTAAAATCTACAATGCCATCTGTCATCTCCTGAAACAGAATGACTAAACAAATACTTCACCGTCTGTTTTGATTTAGATATAACCTTTAAAATCTGAAGGATAGGATGGCTGTCTTTTTCAACGAACAGCTTTCCTCGGCTGAAAAAAGCTGCGACTGTGCTAAGATTTGCCAAACATGATAAGTATTTGAGAGTCAGAAAAATTGCAAACCTTGAAACTCACAGCATGAAAAGCAAATACATTGAGTCTGATTCCAGCTCAGTCCCTGTGAAAATTAGACCTCCAACTTGTGTTTTCTAAACCACATTTGTCTCACCAGTGGACGTGTGAGCTAATTCCAGACTCCATTAGTTATCAGAAGGTGCCTTGATTGGTTTATCAGGCAAACTGGAACCTCTGGAGATCAGAGCTTTGCTAAATTTCTGGAGCCAGTGATCCTCTGAGGGATGCAGTGTTGGGTTTGATTAGAGAGGTCACCTTCAACTATAAAAGACTGTTCCTGTAACCTGCTTCATTAACACTACTAATGTCTTTTGCCGCTGCAAGTATTGCTCTTAGTACACCTCCGAGGGTCTGGAAACAATTTGGACGGTGATTTGTTTTTTGTTATATTTCAAAGGCAAAGCTAAGCTTCTTATTTTTCCATCTGCAGCTTTTATTTTGAAGTTTGAGATATCTTGTTTGTGTTTTAGTGGCCTAATAACCCTAATCTGATAGCCTTTACTCCCTCTGCCTCCTCTTTTCATGCTACCTAAGGCCTAACACCTACATAAAGACAAACTCATCTGTAACATTTTGCACATACTTTTGAATAAAACATGATTTTTCCTTCTCACTTTTTCTCTCAGTGGATAATCATAGGCAGATGTGCAGTAAAGGGTTTATTTCCTGCAGCTAAATAAGATGTGATGTGTGGGTGTGAAGCCATTGGATTTTTTTCTATCACCAACAGGAAAAAAATATATTCAATTCCCTCTCTGTACCTGAGTGAAGCCATAAACTGCATGAAGCTGAACCAAGGCAAGCTTCATTTCCTGAGACCTAAATGGACTGTTGTGCTAATGGTGTGTGACTTTTGGAGCCATGTTTTGTCGTTACTTATTTGTCTTATTTTTAATCTATAAGGTTATTTTTTTCCAAAATGGTAGAGCAGATCATTTGTTTGGACCCTCAGGGGCCAAATCTGTTGCTGTTCCAAAATCACACTAATGATTCTTTTCTGTCCAGTTATTAGGGGTGTAAATCATCTGTGTCATCACAGTACATTACACCAATTCTTTAAAACAACCATATCTGCAGACATGACAAATTCTGCCGTGTAACAATTTCAATTAATTAGGTTTCAAAAGCCTATGGTTGATTTTGGACAATAACCTGCTATCAATCCTTCCAGCTTCTGTAAGACTGTTTGTGGCAATAAACTCCTCACTATCCCACCACATCATGGTTAGAAATATTTTGGTCACATAAAAATAACTGGTCAAGGTCTCCAAGCAGTGAGGGAAGTCTTATTTTAGTGACTCTTTGGGCCTCATATCTTGCAGAAGATTGTTAAAAATTGCTTTGGTCTTGATCACAACACCGTCATTTTTTCAAGTGAAAGGACTCAAAGGGCATTGTGTCTATCACAGGCTTATGCTGTGTTTTAGATAATGCATGTCATGTTTTCATAAAGCAACATTTTCCTCATTGAAGGATTTTCATCAGGAATGAGATGAGTGCCATTACTTGGATGATGATAAACAACATAACATAACATTCAAACTCTCAGTGAAGCAATTTCTTATTTCTTATTAACAAATAAAGCTACTGGATCAAAAGAGATTAATTTCAAAATGACTCAGAATTTCAAGTGATTAATAAATATCTGCAGGCACTTCTTCATGTTGCGGAAAACGTTGGGTGTTGATTTGCACAACTTTTTCAATTCAAAGTCCACATGTGAGGTCCAAAGAGCAGCGCAGTTTGCAGTTTGCGCAGTCCTATGATACACAGTCTCAGTTGAAGACTAATGAGAGTTTTACCAAATTGCTGAGATCTGACCTTCAGCAGAGAGATAGAGAGAGAACGGCTGGAGCTTTGCCACAGAAGCCGGCCAGACTCGTTCCTGGTGTCTGATTGTTCCCAGGAGATGTGTTTTGTTGACTCATTTGACTTTGTTTTGTTTTGCCACAGCTCAGGGTAGCTGAACAAATTGTTGTAATGTCATTGTGAGGTGATGTAGCTGTGCTGAATGTGCTATTCATCCTCCATCACCGTCCTCCCGAGTATCCCTTGATGGATTGACCAGACGGGCGAAACTTCCACGAACGGGTTTTTGTAAATTGCTGGAGGAGGAGACAGTCCACCTGAGAGTACAGGGTTGAATAGGAGGAAGAAATAATCCTTGAAAAGGTCAGGCACTGTTGTTCCAAGAAGGCCTCCAGAGTTTCTCTTCGCCTTCAGTAAAGATTTCTGTGACCCTAGACTCTGCTTGGACTCAATTCAGCTTTGATTATGCATATAATTACCAAGTGAGACTCAGGGTTAGAATAGAGACAAAGTCAGGCCTTCACATAAAAACCTAATTTAGCAAGAAAAGAAAAAAAAATCAGCTCACCCAGTTAGGTTTAAATCCGTTCTGCAGGGTTTCCGAAATTACAGTGATCTGAGTCAGTTATACCTTTTTATTTAATTCATTAGGCCACATGAAAGCTTATAAAATGTCAAATGCTGGTAATGAAAATTAAATGACATACTTTTTTATGTACTGCCATTTCTAAAATGAGGCTCTAAGGGGTCAGACAGGTGCAATGGGACTAATGTGGAGTGCAATGATTTGTCATGCAAAGCAAGGAGGTTCATCACCAAAAAAAAAATGCAATTTGTACCTACAACTCCTCGCTGATAGATCAAGTCAGTGGTTAACAACTCTCAGCTTCATGGGAAGTTACTGAGTGGATGGTGGACACTGGCAAGTAGAAAGATACTCAGTGGACAGATTTTTTTGAGGAGAAAAAGCCCATAGACACCATAGAGAGCGTTTAAGGTGGGGTCAGCAGGAATTTTTGTTACTGTTTGTAAACACAACATCCAAACTGGGATCACATGTGGGAGAGACTCAAGAGTCATACACCTGAATTCCTACAGGTAAATGAGGTAACCTGCAAATATTGCATCATTCTTTCTCTATTATGGCTGCTATTGTAGCCGCTCAGCATAGCTTCTCTTGCTCGCTATCATCAACACACAAAGTCAATTGCGCACTGACCACGCTGTGATTGGGGTCACCACACCCACTCTCTGACCCTACCTTTGGACTAACAAGTCACTTGATGCTTATGACTGTGTTATCTTCCCAAGCCAAAGATAAAAATAAAAGACTCAAGCATGATTGCCAACACATGGCTACATCAATATTAAGTGTCTGTTTCCAAGACACAAACATTGTTACAACTGTGTAGCTGACAACCCATGATGACCACAGAACAAGCAGATAATTTAATATTACTTACAGATTTAATTCAGTGTTTAAAGCACTTTAACTTGTCTCAATGAATGTAGTTAAACACCACTTCTGTTGACAACGTGTGTGCGTAGCTTTATGATGACCAGGGTTGTAAAGGAGTCTGCACAGCCAACACACTAGACTTAAACTGATTTATTGACACGCCACTCTGTTCACTCCTCCCTGCCCACTTATGTTTTCTGATGTCATCAGCTGCTCTCAGAATCATATCACACATCCATCAAACAGCTCTGCAACACACCCATACCGTTAGCCCAGCTTCCTCCACTTCATTCATATCCCCATATTACACACATCCCCCCACTGTCTCATCGGCAGCCAGTCTGTTCAGCGTCTTCATCTCATCAGCCTCAGATGACATCATCGTCTGGGCTCCACCAGGGGATAGATTTTCTTGCCGCTAAAGGCAGACAACCTTCGACGTCTCCTTGAGGAGTTCAAGGGCTAAAGAAACTAAAGCACTAACTCAATAGAAAAACATTTCTGTGAAGTAAATATTTATCAGATAAGAAGAGTTTCTTCTGAAAAACGGCTTAATTGGTCCTAAGACACAGGAGCCCTAATTTTAAAGTAAGTGTATGAAAGCTTGTCATCTAGTTGCATCCAATATTAGTGAGTGGCACAAAACAGGACCGATACTTGTTGAAGTTAAAAGGTATTGTGACAGGTCAGCTGTTGGCACATTTTGACTGCCGACAGCCGACATGGGTACCATAGATTATTCTAAATGGTACCTGACAGTGAGCAGGATGTGGTTAGCAGCAAAAGAACATCTTGTCCTTGAAGCTGTTGTGTAGGAAGCAGAAAAATGGGCTGACAAAGTTAATGTCCATTCTGATAGAAAGGTGTCAGAGCACATAGTGCGTCACACTTTGTTGTGTGGAGCTGTGTGCAGACCACTCAGGGAGACGATGCTGACCTCTGTCTACTCCAAACTAGACCACAGAGTAATGGAAGAAAGACACCTGGGGGGGAATGAGATGGGGAGTTTAAGGTGATGTATTTTGCTCTAGATTTTAAAGATCCAATGTGGCATCCACAAGAAATGCTGGACAACCATTTCTGATTCATAATCTTCCAGAACGTCAAGGGTTTTCTGCTAACAAGTCACACAGCTGATCTCCATCAGATTTTGCAGGATTCCAACATGCATATTAAAGATTGAAAAAAAAAATGATTGTAGAACTTTTGTTGCAGAACCTAACATGGTATTAGAAAGAAAATAAAACTCATTTCCTGGACATGATACATAAGACAAAGTAAGAAAAAATAGTCAATTCTGGAGGACACAAATGAAGATGTTGAATGTCTAGGAAGGGCTAATAGTAAGGTCTCATGACGTGCTACCTCTTCTCTCTAAAACACTCTCTTGCTCTTTTTCTTCCACAGGGGACTCGACAGTAATTGCCCTTTGCACAATGCACCATATTGCTCATTTGTTGCTCTCTCCCTGTCCTGCATGTTGCTTCCTTGGACTGGCTGCATCCGATCAATGCAAATCTTCTTTGGGAATTTCTGCTACAAACACAGTTTGAAGTACTACATGTGCATAAATCAGCACCTCGCTGTGTGACATGCAGCCCCCTCCTTGTCCTTGGAGGTCTCATCGCTTGGCCTGAAGAGACATGAGACCAGGGATGCCGATCAGACCTTGAGACGATGTGCAGTGACAGCCCATCAGTGCCAGTCTCGCTGCTGACATCCCCCCTCATTACCACACTGTCACTCTCTAAATGTGCAGACATGGATGCAAGTAAACACACACACACACACATGCATGCACGTACACACACTTAGTGAGCAGTTCTTTATGGAGATTGACTTTGTAGGGCAGCCTGCTTCGATGGGTACACTTCTGACATTGACACATGGAAGCAGAAGAGACTCATTTCCTCTCAGGGATGGTTAGGGGTTTATTTTAGGCCCGGGAGTTTCGTGCTGCAGACTCTGGAAATGAGCAAAGGTGAGGTGTTCTCCTCTGTGAGTATTTATACATTTAATATTCCTTTAATCCTTAGCTTTTAACACCCATTATTTAAAGAACAAATAAATCTCTAATATAAGGATATATTACAAATCAAGTGCATTTAACATGGATATATACTAAAAATGCTGAATGTTCATACTTAAAGTGTGCCATTTTTAAGACCCCCTTGAATGCATAGCAAAATACCACAAGAGCATCACAAGATCTTCACAAGACTTGTTGTGGTGATAAGATTATTGCACAATCCAAACTCCTGTCTGATTCATGACATGTTGGGGGGGGGCACAAACACCAAGGCTTGCTCATGGCACTGCCTCCAACAGGCCTAGCTTATCACTTATTAAGGGGGTTTGTGGAGCAGGGAGCCTCAAAAAGACAGCAGAAACTGTTTCAGAGGGTGAAATAAGGGTTTTCTAAAATAAGTGTGAGGAAAGAAATAGACTTTCTTAGCAAAATATGTAAAGCTACCACAGGCTTACAAGAAGGACAGTACAAAGCCTAAAAGAGGCAAAATTTCCCCTCTTTAATGGATGATCACTGATTTATGTGGAAGTGAAGGTCCGATGAGAGAGCTGCTGGGGCTCAAATTAGCGTAAATGTTGAGCATGAGGCTGCCACCCAAACAAAAGCAGCAGTACTGAACTGCAGAGCATGCTGGAAGAAGCTGGCCTTGTGTTTTTGGAAACTGATCCCTAAGTTTCAAGTATTATCTTGCTGCCTCAATCACAAAACCAACCACGCATCTGTAGGATGTTCCTTCTCTGGTGCTGAAACCAAAGTATATGAGAATTCTAAAGTGCATCCACTATTTCCCGCATAACATGCCTCTCACACAGCGGTGGTGTTTCTATGAAACTTAAATGAAAAATGGCATGACAAACAGCACTGAACATTGTTGTGACAATCTCTAAACCACCGGACCTACTTGTAAAGGTTTTACATAATGCAACCCATAATGCAGCTGTCCTTTCAACACCAACTTTCCAAGAATTCATTCAACTTAAATTTATTTCCATGCTAGTGAATTTACCAAGAGACGTTTCTGACGTAAACAGCTCAAAAACAGATGCAGTGTTTATCCATGCACATGGCTGATTGAGAGAACAAACTCACATCAACTCGGTAATTGTATGTGGGACACATGGAGACTGAGGCTGATGAGCTCTTTCCATCAGCGTTGGTCAGGTCAGGATTGATTGTATTCAAACAAGACAACAGTGGCAAACTAACACGGCGTGGTAAACATTTAAATGCTGCTATTTATGGATGTGGGAGAACTGCAGAGTGAGTGTTATTGCCTCAAATGCTTTTTAGGTTTCACTGTGGGAGCTTGCTTTAGCTCTGTGTGGGCGGTGGGTAGTGAGTGTGTGTATTTGAGAACAGTGCTTCTGGCAAACTGCAGGAATGAAAAGCTCTACAGTGGAGTGACAAACACTGAAAACAGTCGATCTACACACTGGGTGTAAAAGAAACATGAGGAACAATTTGTGTGTGAAAATAACAAGAAGTATCCTTGAAACCTGTCTCATCCCTTTGTAACATTTACTCTACATTACTCCAGGGTTGTTGCTGTTAGTGCTTATTGTTTTGAAATTCGACAGATACAGTCATAAGTGGATGTTTTTTGCATAAAGAGAAAGAAAACGTGTTTTTGCTGGTCAAACAGCAGCATGTGTAGCTGTCCTCTGGGATCCTCCCACTCTGCCTCATCAATAATGTTTCTATTCAGGCCGACTCACAAAACAACAGCTACAAATTAGATTCTCACAATGCACAGCATCTCTCATTAATGACTTGGCAGAGTCAGTGCAGTGAGGTACATCAGTCTAAGCAAATTATAATCATTTGGCACTAAAGATGGCGATACTTTCAATTTAGTTACAGTAGATGTTTGCCAGCTCTTACTTCATTTACCTCACTGTGATAGAGCAAGGAATAAAAATTCAACCAATCTTTTCACAGACATAAGATATCAAAGTAAATAAGCCATGAGTGAGTGGAGATCTTTTCAGCCTTGGATGTGCCATGTATTGAAACACCTGAACCTGGGCATGAATATGCATTTTCTACTGCCACACCTCCTCACCTGTGTCTTTGATTGGTGTAAAGAACATAATAATAATAAGTAATATATTCTATAAGTTTAGGAATCAACGTTAACTTTTCTTGCATGCTAGTGTCTAAAATGCCCTCTTCTTGGTTAAGAGCAACAGTGAACTTTTAGAGAAACCCTAAAAAAAAAACAAAGGCGCACAACAACTACAATATACATTTTAACATTTCACCTGAAGTGGATACATTACCATGACCTGCAGTACACTGAATGTAATACCTATCCCTACTCATAACTTATAAGATGGATAAGTATGAGATGAAGGCCTTTAGCCACGTTCAAATCTACAGAGGCCTGATCTCGAGCTCTTTCACCATGACAAGCTGGATAACTCTAAAAAAGGTGTGGAGTCAGAGCTCATTTGGATTTAAAGAGACACACACCAAAATAGACCTCTGTTTGGAGCTTGTCTCAAACCCTCTGTAGTGCTCTTTGTGTTTAATACAGTGGTGCCTTGACTTACAAGATTTACTCATGCAGTGTAAGAGCACTTAACTCAAATTACTCGTATGTCAAATTAATTTCCCCATTGCAATGACTTGAGATATCTAATCCAAACCTAACCTCCAATACACATAGCATTTTCTTGAAGTATCATAACAAAAATGCACATATCTACAACGAATATTGTACAAAAATGCAAACAACCAAATAGGCTGAAATAAACTGGTTTCATTAACAATAATGTTCAGCATTTCCCCTTGGTGACTGGACAAAAATAAATGTCCAACAAGGTCTGTTTCATCCTCTCTCTTCATTTCGTTATTTTTCTGAAATGAGTAAGGTAAATGTCCTCCAATTGCTTGGTCACATGCCCAGTTTCAGAAGTTTCACAAAATAACTGCAAGTACAACACTAATGTTTCCACGGAGAGCTAACCACTCAAAGTAAAAAAGTTAGACAGAATGCTGGGCAGATACTGTGGCGTCAGAGGTAAAGTATCTAAAGCTGGCTCATAACTCAGATTTTAGTTCATCAATCAACGTATTAAACCCTGTTGTGAAATCTTGTTTCCAGCATGGTTTAATATTAGAGTACACAGCATTAAAAAAATGTTGTAAATGCATACCCTAAGAGCTCCGAATACACTTCACCTTGCACATACACTACGATCCTCTCCTAATTCTGCTCCTGTTACTTCTTACAATGGCAGGTCAGAGGCAAAACTACTTTATCCTTACCCAGTGAGTGATACATAATGCAGATGAAGTATGAAAAGATAGAAAACAACAGTGTGTAAGAGTCAGTGACTCTGATTTTTGACCCTGAAGAGCTGTGTGGTATGAAATTTCAATAAAAGCCAGGAGGTCAAACCAACATTAGCTGCTCTGGAAAGCAACAGCAAATAAAGTATTTGGATGTACAAGCATGATGCACTGTTGACTCCTTACAAAGAATATCAATGTGTCACTTAGTTTTCAAGCAGCTGCACAGCCTGAGACAATTCTTGTCTGTCAACAAAAGACAGAAGATGGATGGAAATTTTTTAAAAGGTTAAACTAAGGCCTCCAAAAGTTAAGAAATCACCATATATAAAGGTTTCTAAAACATGGGCATCAGCATGGTTTCCTGTGAAAAGCTTTTAAAACCAGTTTAAAAGTTTAAATCTGTAAAAAGCAAAGAAAGAGCAGGAAAGGGTGAGCGATGATACAGAGCACAGCATAGGGTCGAAAAATAAAAAACAAGCTTTGAATGCATGAATATAAAAGCTGTGGATGGATGCAGAACACCAAAAAAGGAAAGTGTTGCAAAAAAGCTGAAGGACGAGCGTGAGCGTCTCTCCCGCTGAGTAAACAAAGAGCACTCACTCCATGGCCATCTCAAGATTTTTCTAGGACATTTTAAATGTTTTATGTTGAAGGCAATTAATGCCCATTTTAGAGGAGAGTTGGGAAATAAAGTTCTATATAAAAAAAGGTAGGATGGAGGAATGTGTTTCTTTTGGCCCAGATTCCTGTGTGATTCTTCTCTAAAGAGTGGGAATATTTAGCATGAAAGTGGCAGGTTGAAAAAAGAAATAAAAAGCAACTCTTCTCTCTTTTGCCAGGGGCATTGGTAGAAAAATGTGTCAAAATTTAAATATCCTACGCCGACTGAAGCGCTTTAAATAACTTTGGAGATGAAAAACTCTGCCTTCAGAAATCTGTCCAATATGTGATGGAGGTCAAAGTCATCAAAATGGATTAGATGAGTGTTTGCTGTCAATCCGTTATAGTTTGTATGGATAGTATCACGTCTGCTGTATGACCACAACAGCATAATGTCCAAAAAAAGCTGCTTACTGCTGCCAAATGAGGAACAAAATTGCATTAGGATGAAAGTAGTGCAGCATGATAGTGCAATGAGCGGAGCCATTGTCCTCCAATATGAAGGTCTAAACCCAAATAATCCCCATGACAGCAAACATTCAGCCCACTGAAGTGTCCTTGAACAAAAAAAAAAAAAGAAAACTCAATCCCAGCGGCACTGTACTGTAGCCGAATTTCTCCTTTGGGATTTACTAGAGTATCAAAAAAACTCAAATTAAACCATGAACATCAACAGAGCTGCCTGTTGTATGGGGAACAATGACAGAGAGGAGGCTGGGGCACGGCGCAGAAACATGACAGAGGTTTGGCAAGACTGTTGATGCAATACAGGCAAAGAGTGAGTCTCTCCTATTTGAAGTGCTCGTGCAATTTTCCAGAGGAATAGAATATAGAATTGTTATGTCTACAGTCAACAAAAGGAAAAATATTGTGTACCTGGAAAGATGCGAATGCTCAAATCAATCAAAAAGTGGGGCTCAGGTGCAAAGACAAGTCCAGGCTCTTTACTTAAAACACAGTTTGGGGTTATACACAGAAAGTCAGCCAGAATCCAGAAAGGACTCATACACAAAACACAAACCCAGAGATCCAAGTAAAGTTCAGAAAACAAGCCACCAAACTTGACAAAAACAAGGCTTGGGAGAATGAACACACAGGGTGACAATGACAGTTTGGCAGAAGGTGGGTGAAAGCACAGGGCTCTTGTGTAGCCAGAAACAAAACTCCAAAAATATTTGGTTTGCCTCATTTATTCTCTCTACAACCAGCCCTCACACCTGAGAAAAGCAGCCACCGGAGCACTCGAATTTTTGATGCAACAATGAACACATATGCAATTGTTCAACATGACTATTAACTTGCTTTTATGCTTATTTACAGTTTCAGTAAACCAGTCCAACTGAAAGAATAATTAGCTTACAGCATGGCACGCCTGGAGCCAGTAACTGCAACTGACAGAACAATCCAATACCTACATATTATACTCATACAGCAATCATGAATTCTCTTGACAGTTTTAAACTTCACAGTTTGCTCACAACAGCCCAAAGATTCAGTTCACATTGCAGAAGAAAAAGTTTGATCATATAACCAGCACAAAGCATCTCAGCATGCTCAAACAAAACTTTCAGCGTGCCGCCAACCATCAAGCCCACAGAAATCAATGGAGACTTGATAGTGTCCCCTGCACAGAGTACAATCATGATCCACCAGCAAAACAAGAACAAAATAGAGGTATAGTGCCTACCTTTCTTTGTTATTCACCGTGTGGGATGTTCGATCCTCTCCAATCCACTGTTTCAGGGCTTTAAATATCCATAGATGCCAGAAAAGTCCATCTGTTGATGTGAAGTATAACAAATCCTCCTCAGGTGAATTCAGGCCTTGTGTCTATGAGGGCATCAAGCTGAGGTTTCATGAAGACATTAAGAAGAGAGATCTGATTCATGTCTGCAAACTTGCAAGAGATGAGCTTATTTTTCAAGGCAGCAAATGTCTTTCTTATCAGCGTTTGCTAATTGCTTAGTCCATGATTGACAGCAGATGTTTCCTTGTTTGAAATGGGGCAGAATTAAAAAATGTGATAAAACAATATTTAAAATTTCAGTGAAACTGAAACCAACATAATTCTGAATCTCATTTTTGAGTCTTCTACCACTGTGAGGCTGCACACCTCAGCACACCTGTGGCAAGCTCACTGACACAGAGGCATGCAGCCTGGACTAATTGCAAAGAGTCGCAGGTGTGTTTGGAAGAAGGTAGGAAACAGACCATGGGGAGGAAGTAAAAGTTGACATAATAAAACAACACTTGAGTTACAAAATACAACTTGAAGAGAATGGAAAAAAAGAAACAGATGATCTGATCAGTCATGTCTTCTTATAATGTGGAGACTAAATCATGGGAATTTTCTTTTCCTGTATCCCATTTTAGTTCTTCACTTCAGCCCGGTGTACAGTGGTAAGACCGGTTACCTCTCTATGCAGTTTTCTCTCCATGCATGCAAAGATTGACTCGCAAATACTCCTGCAATCTGAAGTCGCACTCATTAGGATCACTGCTGACTCTAAACACCTCTTCCTAGTGACAGCTGGAATAAGTGATAAACTGAAACTTTCATTGATATGTTTATTTATTATTAGATACCATCATTCTCTTAAAAGAATAGCCTAATTCAATATTCAAGTTTTTCAGGAAAAAAATTAACTGAATCCAACAGAGTACACTGTTGATTTAGACCGTCAGAATACTGAGGTAAAAACAGCATTATCTTTTCAAATAGTATGTTGACCATTTTACCAGAGATGGGGAGCATCCTGTAGAGTTGGCTAAGGCAAAAATATCATTTTCCCAGAAAGATGACATAGGCCATTAGTTTAAGAGGGTGATCATATTTTTGTAATCATAACAGCATTTTTCTGTAATTTTGGCTGTTACTTACAAGGAAAACTTTTTTCAGTATACAACTGTGAACAGGAAAGGATTGTGGAGACAAAAATACAGTCATGATTTTGTACACAAAGCTACAATCATGATACCGTAAATAATTTTACAGTAAACTACTGGCAACTTGCTCCCAGTAATGTATTGTAAAATTTCCAGCCACTCTTTACAGTGTACAGATAACTGATTGATCTCAAGGTGATCAGATCCACCTTTTAAATGGAACCGGGTAGAGTTATATCAAATATAACAACAAAGAAGTGTTTTTCTTCCTCTACACTCAAGTTCAGTGTTTTTCTTGATGGGCTCGATAAAATTTTTTCAGCACCAATTTTATCAGAAGATTTTTCGGAGGACTTTTATGGCTGTAATATTTTTTCCTCTGACAAGTCAGAAAAGAACCAAGACTTATCTCCTGCCGCTGACAAAGATTTTTCCCATCTAATCTTTCCACCTCGAGGTGCATGATCACTGTAACTTAATGGTTCCTGGAAAATTAGATTCATGTATCACAAAGATGGCGTGATCTTTCAAACTGTGTCATCTCTTTTTTTCAAGGATCTGCGTAGAATAAGAAATGCTGAATTTATTTTCTGATCTTTGATTCTGACTCCATCTTCAAACATCCAAGTTGTGACATAGATTTTCATGTGAGGGGAAAATGTTTTCCACTTCATCAGAGATGCAAACGCACAGCTCATTTGTAGTCTAGACGTGAATACAGAAAGTCAAGGTAAAGCCTCGGCTCCTGGTGCCTTTGCTTGAACCACTGGTGTATTGATTCAAGCAGTGCACAAACATTACAAGGAGGAAATGGGTTGCTTAAAGGGAATGCACAACAAGATTATGGTGCACAAGCTACCCAAACAAGCGGCATAAATTACTCAAGACGTGATTTTGAAAAGTATAATTTCAGGTTTATGTAGAGGGTTACTACTGCGCCGACAAACCTGCAAAGAGTGGAGCAACAACATTAAAATAGGAGGAAATTGCTTGTAGGGGAAACACGTTCCCTGGAGGATGTGGCAATACGAGCAAGAAAGGGGGTCAGTGAATCTACAGGGAGCGTAAGTCTTAAACTACGGGATAAAAAAAAACTTTTTAGTGTGACTTGAAAACACATACCAACTCTGCAGTGCAAAACACGACTGTCAGCAGTGCTTTAAAACACCACGTCAGGATAAGCGTTGGTATTTCCCAAGGTCAGTTCATAAAGTGCAAAAACAACTTCAGAAGTCGCTGCTATCAGCCTGAGAGAGTAAACAAAGCGAAATTAATTCATTAACTTCCCCGAGTATGAATGCAATGCATCAAATAAGCAATATACCATGTGCAGAGGAATAGGACTTCTTCTTAAGTGGGTTTACCTTTAAGGCAGCGTGGGGGAGATTTTAAATTATACAAGCCGTCTAGAGTCCCAGCAGCCCTATGATTTGTGACCTGGTTCTGAGGCTCATTACTCAGAGCTTTGTTTAGTTTCTCTGTCTTTCTGTGAAACTGTAAAAGTGAGCCATTTTATGCGATACTTTATTGAAATGCCTTTAATATGAATACTAACTGTAGCTGCTGGATTAGAGTTGTACTCTCTTGTGATGTCAGGTTGCAAAAGTAAGATCTGGAGAATTAACGAACATACGGGAGTATAAAAATGAGCTAATATGCTCTAAGTGGAAAGTTCTGGTAGTTTTTATCGACAGCTGAAAATTAACTCAGCCTCTCAAAATGAGAAATATTCCAGAGTTTAGTTTTGAAGCTGCTCTAGAGGATGCTTCAACCACTTGTCTTGGTTCACTTTTCTGTTCAAATACTCAAACCACACAAGGTAATGAGACACATTTTCTTCACCAGCCACAGAGATAGTTACAGGCTCATGAACAGACCGCGAGAAATCTCTGAAGCTTCCAAAGTGAAAGTGGATGAAATTGAATTTCTTTGTACCTGAAAACACAAAACCTTTCAGCTGAAAAAGTATCTCACAGCCAGAAAAGAAATAATTGTATTGAGGTTTCAGTCTCAAATATCTGACTTTCTTTTTCAAGACAATTACTGTCCGAGTTCAAAACAGTATCTATTTACTAATCTAATGAATAAAGAAAAGATAAAAGACATTATTGATTATTTATCTTGATGCACTGCATGATTGTTGATGGCTGAGAGCTGTAAAGTCGTCTGACTCTTTGAAGAAAACACTTTTTGGACAAATTCGATTCACTATTTTAATTATAAGCCTCAGAATGTACATTTATTACGTTTGATAATGAAAATAGTTTTTAAAATTTCCTCAGAAAGGCCGATTACCATACAAATCGAGAGGACAGAACAAGAACTGTGGGAATTTAGATTTTCACAGATTATTTAAATTATTCAGTCAGATAAGAGGAGTGTAGCAAGTAGCAAACAGTACATATAGTGTCACACTGATACAGTTTTCAATGTATCGCTCAGATCTTGTTTGGTGAATGCCAAATATTAAGAGATGTTTTTTTTTCCTCTTTTCATAAACTGCTTTTGAATTTCCCAGAATTCATTCTCTGACATATTTTAGAAAGAGAAGATGAAAGGACTCCTGAGTGCACCTTCAGAGAAATTCAGTCATTTTTGAAAATTAGAGGCGCATTAGTGAATAATAGAGAGCCCAATGCTTCAGATGCTGTTAGTCTCTCACTGTCTCTTTGATAGATAGACCAGCTGTGCAAATCACTACCAGCCTGAAACATGTTTGCTTTTCATTTTACCCATGTCCATCAATCCCATCATCCCAGTTTTTCATCTATTTTCCAAAATATGAAGACAAGAAGAGACAAGATGAATTGAACCAAGAAAGCAGAGTACTAATAAATCTGAAATGTGACTGGCATAATGTGTAAACTATGGACATCATCAGGAATCAGAATCAGGATATAAACTGTTGACATCTTGGATTGTGGTTTGGTTCAGCTGGCTGATTGTAGAGTCACAGCTTGAGCATCAGAAAGGTGCAGAAGATGGCTGTTTCTATTTTAAAATACAACATATTTACTGATTAAAGGAGGAATGGCTGTTGTAGGCGTTTTCGCTCAATTGGAAGCTCAGGGTTGGATCCCAGCTCCTGCAGTTATATGCCAAAGTGTCCTTAAGCAAGACACCAGGCCCCAAATTGCTCCTGCGATTCCACTACAAGTCAATTTCTCATTCATGCAGATCCCAAAACTGGAGAAATGAGGAGTTTTGTGTCGGAAGAACATTGTAAACCGGCCAAACATGAATGAGCAACACAAGATCCACTGTAATGATCCTTAAAAAAGTAAAAGCTTAAAGGAGATTTACTTGACAGAAGAACTTTTTCAAAATTCTATTCATCTTGATTTTATCCGTGGCTGTTATGTTTTTACTGAGGGTTATGGGTTGAATTTTCGAAAATGACGCAAAGCAGCAAGACAAACACCCACTCAAAAGAAGTGCTACACTTGTGGAACAAGTACTTTGTGTTTTGCAGTTGTGTGTGAAGAAACATTTTTAGTTTACAAGTAAAAAAAAAAAAAAAGGTGTTGTTTCCAAGGACATCAGTTTTCAGTGACATAGCGCACTTTGAAAAGTATCCTCTTATTTCTGACATATTTTGTCCACCTCAGTCTCTTGTCAGTCAGGCTCTTTATTACAAACATTTTAATGCATAATGAAACAACTTATACTTAACGGTGAGCTTAATGTCATTTATAGGACTTTGATTTCAGTCACATTTTCAACGTTAATCCGACATTTATGTAAAGTCTCTGATTTAAATTTGTATCCCTTTAGATAATTTCAGATGGGACCTTCAGTGTTTGGATTAAGCAGTGAAGATTTGACAGATTTGGACGCTACAGCTGTTGCTTCAATGTGTCGGATACATCTGATCAGCATTTAGGTCAATGTGAACTTCAAATTGAATTCACAATGTATCATGTATGTTTTATAATGTTTTCCAATCTAAATAACTTATGTTAGTGTGGAACCATAGTTAATTTGATCTAAAGACCATTAAGTCACATCAGAGAAGTGCATATTATATTTGTTAATCTATGCTGATAAGTAGATTTTTGATAAAAGTCTTTGTTTAGTTTTCCATATCTTACAAAGAAGTCAGAAGCAAAGCCGGTCTCACCCAATGTGGTGCCCCAGGCAATATGGGGATGCTCTGATTTTCTTTTACAAAAAGAAATGGAATAGTATTGTTTTTACAACTATCTTTAATTTGTAAGATAACATGTCACCCAATTTACATAATTGCTGCAAGACTTAGCAAAAGACTATTTTGGACAATATTTACATTTGTAATTATAATTAAAAACAATATTGATCTGTTTGCATATTTATAATAGAACAGATTAGATTATTGGTAGTTGTGAAATGTGCTTAAAAATTAATGACAAACAAGTTCTGTTTTTTTTTTAGCACTGCCAAGTGAAATTTTAGTTTTAAATGTTAGCGTGCACCCTGCTGCTGGTGCATTTTGATGTTTTGCTCATCAACAGATGGATTTATGATGAATGAAGGGTTCAGTTGGTAGAATAGACAGAGTTACAGTAAAATATAGGACTCAACTTTACTCCAGGTGAAAGTCAAACAACTTCTCATTGCCTTCTCCTCCCTTGTCCTCTTCCTCTCTTTTATTCCTGGGCTCCCGATGGCTTTTATTTCTTTACATAATTATGGTTGTTTGTCATATGGTAGTGTCAGTCAGTGTCATTTACACCTGATAAACTGCCTGTCCATCTCGTGTGGAGGAGCTGTGTTTTGAGGTTGCCATGTCCCTGGTTGGAGTCAAACCAAATGCTGGAAAATAGGATCTAATTTGAAGTACGTGGTAGTCATGTCACACAGTTCCAGAGTAAAAGCACAAAATTATGCAATGAAAAAAAAATAGATATCATTAAGTCACGAAACACTTTTTTTCTTTTTTTTTTTCTTTTTGTTGTCAACTTATCTATTTATCCACCGGCACCCCACATGACTGCAAGCACCCCTAGCATTTGTCGATAATGGCCTTAGACAGAATTACTCACTATATGTGATATGATTTATATCCCTTTACTCATTGTCAAAGCAATACAAGTCTCTTTTGAGCCACGAAAGTTTATTTCCTCAGACATACTTTTATGGTCTTTTTGCATGGGGCTTTTCTCAATTGGTCCCTTCCCACCATTTGGCTCTAAACATGGCAGCATCCCCCGTTGACAAAGCGAGGACCAAGATAAGGCTTTTCTAGTTTTGTGCTGAATAACTTGTTTTGACTTAACAGAGCCCTGACCTCATCCAGCACATTTGGGATTAACTGGTACACCACCCTCGAGCAGGGCCCTATCGCCCAGTAGCCGACCTTACTAAAGCTCTTGTGGCTGGAGTGGAGAAAATCCCTGCAGCTGGTTTTCAGAAGCCTTGTGGAGAGAAAGCTGCCCAGAAAAGTGATGGGTTGAAGAAATATTGTGAGAAACCACATATGTAATTTTTATGGAGTCTCCATGCTTCTGGATGTATAATGTGCATGATTCATGATATGTATATGATGTCCTCTTGATGCACTTTGCAAAGGTTCACCTTTGTGCAAAGAAAGATAGCAGGGAATCTTGAGATTTAAACCCTCCTCCGAATAAATCTGGTATTCCCTTAAACCTGCACCTTTAGAGATTTGGCTTCTTTTATCTCTTAAAGTCCTGCTGTAGCTGCAGCCTCCCTCTCCCTCCCTGTAACACCAAATTGCTCCAACCCAGTCTGATTCCTGAACCATTCAAATCTTCTGATTTCCATGTATTCAACTTTTATCACATTACACAAAGATCAGATTGAGGCTGTAATGAATTCATGAACTCCACCGGTGCCGTACCATGAGAGATAAGGTTAAAGCCCAAGTGAGGTACATTCTTTGAACAAAGTAGATTTGCTAAATTGGATGTGATACTGCAAAATTACTTATTCTCCACATCCAAGCCAATGACATCCTCCTGCGGTCATAAACACACCCAAATGACTTTCAAATCCAATTGGCTCTGCAGCATAATATTACTATCTCTACATGAATTTTAATTTTCCTTCCCCACTTAAGATGTCACACAGCAAGACAGTGAGATGGCCATTATGAAATTATTACTCATGTGCTCACTCTGCACACACACACTCGTACTCTACACACAGATCTCTGTTTTCCATCTCGCTTTGAGTAGATGGGAGTATCTTAATTAATTTCACCTCCCCTGAAATCCAATTACTGACTGTATGGATTTTTGCTTGTTATATTTTATAGGAAAACACAGTTCAGTGATCCCAGCAGGTATGAATCCTCCTGATTGCTTTGCAGTTTGTTCTGCAATTTTATGATTGTCTCATCTTGTAAAGTCAAACAATATCATTTCATTCTGCTTTTTATATTCAGGGAGGTTCCCCTCAGATGCACGACCTCTACTTCCATGAGACTCATCAAATTATTTGAACTTTTTCAGGAAAGCTTGCAAAACTGCTTTAGTTTCAAGAAAAGCCTAAATTGCATGTAATATAATACTGTGAGAAAAAATAACCAAAAACTCTGCATACAATCTGAAGTACAGATTTACCTAGCAAGCTTTGGCAATTAAAAACCAACACACTCTACCTGCTGGGACTGAGGGTCAGACACTAAGTGATGCCATCACTGCAGATACTAATTTGCAGAGAGGAACTAAGCTCAGAGGGAGCTGTACTTTTCCAATACCATGTGTAAAAATAGCTCTTCATTTGCCTCCTGATAATGACACAGAAGTATTGCCATAAGAATGTTGTTCATTATCTAGAGGTAAAATCCTACAGGTAGGAAGGAAGATTAATGGGATATAAAATGTTGTGTATTACATTTATGGCAATTAAACTCAGTCGGAGTTAAAGGTTTATGTGCTACCAAACTTTTGTTTTAATGACTTAAGAATGAAGATGAAGTTTAAAGTATAATGCAGAAAAGCATAACAAGCTGCAGTAACTTGAGTGTCCACCAGGAGCCACTTACAAAAGCCCCTGAAGCCACATACACCCATTGTATGAAGCACATCTTTACAGCAAAGAAGTACATGTGTATGGGAATAGCTCAGTCCTTTTTTTTTTTTTACTAATGTTCTCTACATTAGATGAATTTTCTCAAAACTTATTTTTGAAGATATCAAAATTGAAAGTATTTGTATGATCACAGGTACAACTGATGGGCAAACTTAAGCATCGGGCAAAGAGGCTAATAGCCACCTTGACACCCTTGACTAAAGGGCTAATAGACTAAAAGTTAAAAAAAAAAAAGAAATTCTAGCAAACAGTAAGTCATCTACAGAGTTTCAGAAAACAATGAGTGACATCACAGAAACCATGTCTAAGAAGATTCCAGATTCAAGAAGCTCAATGCAGCACGTTCACACACAGATAGCTTGAATGTCACCCCAATGTCCCGATTTTAAGCCTGATTGAATATCTAAGAGAGGAAAAAGATTTAAAAAGAGATCTTAGTGCAAATAAAATATGTATGCAAACATTTAACAACACATAAAGATATAGAAATACAAAGTGTAAGTTCAAAAAAGAAACAAAGGCAGCATAGTCCATGTAATACACCTGCACCAAATTAGGATAGCTGTCCCTAAGTCAATTTTTAATACAGTCTGTGAAGCAAAATTAATGACCACAAAGAATAAATCTTCTTTTTAAATGATCTCTTTGAAATTATGGGTCACACAGATCAGTGGTCCTCAACTGGTCTGGCTTCAGGACTCACCATCACCCCTCAATGACAAGCCACAACCCACTTGGAGGAGTTTGAACCATGGATGTAGTTTTCATGGATGTCACCTGTCTTTTTTTATACAGAGTTTTGGAGCAAATTGGCGTAAGAAACAATATTACAAATGGGGCAGCTTTGGGGTGCCCACCTGTCAGTCAAGTAACCTGTGCCTCTGATTTGGAAACTTGTCCTTTTAATATCTTCAAAACTGCTGAGTTACAGCCATTACAGTACAGTGAATGCAGTTACAGCCATAAGCTATTCAAATTGGAGGCATATTTATGGACTAGACTGTAAAGATGTTTAATTCATCTGTTGTGTTCTGTATTTACGAAGCCAGCGACACTCAAATGGCTGAAGTTTTTAGCACTTCCACATTGCCTCAAATTTTCAGACTGGAGGTTGCCACTTGGTTTGATAGCACAAAATATCACAGCATGCCAACACACACAAGCACAAAAAGAAATATAATAAAATAAATAAATTGTAAACCGAAATAATCAGCAGTTAGCATGCTAGAGAGGAGAACATTTCCTTCTGCACTTATTTGCTGTGTTCAAATTCAAAGCAAAAAGTGCCCTTCAAAGTAAAAGCACATGATTTTCTTTTTTGGTACTTTTGGGGTGCAGCCCTCAAGTTGAAAATCACTGCTATGGAGGCATCAGTAGAGATTTTAGTCTGATTTATTACCTACAAAATACCCCCCACAGGAGCTTTAACCAGTCAGAAATTCTAGGTAATCTTCAGCAGACTGTGAGTGTAACGTATCCAGTAAGTTATAGTCCATCTTTTTTTCAAAAGGTTCATAATATTACCAATAAGTGTTTAATTGGGTGCATATGAGTTTGTGGTGATTGTAATCCTTGAGCCTAAGAGACAAAGATTGAGCAAATATTGCCTGTTCTGTCCCACATTGTACCAAGACTGACAATTAGCAAACATCCGTTGATGCGCGCTCGATCATGGCATGCTGTTGATGATTACAGGGTGATTATTCATTATGAGAGGCAGCCTCTGCCAACTAGCAAACATCTAGCATGTCAGACAGCGGGTGGGATGCAAACATGTCCTTTCAGACAGCTCAACAAGGCTGACAGCAGCACTGCCAGATGTACTTATACACCCACACAGTCCATCATATGTCAGGCCGGCTCATCTGGACATGTTTCCATACTCTGTGTCCGACCAATCATCAGCTGCTTCATTTACTTTGGGCATTTTTTCTTTTTCATTTATAAAATATGATTGTTAGGGGTTGATTAGAGATTCTGTTTGAATTTTTTGTTGCAGAGGGGTTTGATATGAAGCACAGATGAGAGCTCACGCTGATACAGGAGACAAGTCTGCTTACCTAGACATTTTAAAATCACCACAATTTGCTGATGCATTCAAATGGAGTCAAACCTTTGTATTTAAGGTTTAATAACAATTCCTCCCTCCTGTCACTTTTATCATCGTCAGTGTTCAGAGTTAAAGAGAAAGACTGTGTACATAGAAAGGGTGAAATCATGCCAAATACAGACTGTGTGATGCTGAGCTAGTTATCCTTTATTTAAACCCTGTGAGCAGAGGACACAGAGGACTTTTCAGAAAACTGAGGAAAGGAGTTTTTTTTTATCAACTTTCAAACTTTTATAGCAACCACACCAACGTCTGGCTCAGCAACTTTCAAGGGCATTTCTGTCATCTCACCCCAGTGAGAAGTTAAAACTCACAACTGGCCAACATAAAACTTCACTTTGGGGACCTGAGCGAGGTCATACACAGCAAAGAGAGGCTGCTTTATGAAAACCATAACTCAGACTTTGTGCTGCTGGTATAATCTGCAGGAAATTTAAATTAAACTTTGATAATACGGCATATATTTTTTGGAGATTGCAAATGTCATTATTATCATAATTATCATTCATTTAAAAAATCCACTGTTGCAATTTTCTCATTTGATCATTGAGAATATAATTTGCTGCCCTGTCCGCTCTGGAAGCTGTGTTAGCAATGTAGCTCTATAAGTTATTATTTAATAAATGTTACACATTCATTCTAAAATGGTGAATAAAACTTGTTTTTACTACAATGTTGTTTTACATTGAAGATATGACAGTCTTAGTTCTATCACAGTGGATTTAGTACACCCTTTCATTTTCACCTTATGACTTGATTCAAATGATTTGTTTTTAATGTTTTTAATATTTCTAAGACGTCACTTGCCGAGAAGCTGCTGTAAATAATAACTAAAAACCACACACAGATTCATATTGAAGGAGCCATTTTTGAGTCTGCAGTCAGTTATTAAGTTACTCTGTGGAAAACATTTGGTGAACTTTTGCAGGTGTTAGATTGATTTCAGCAGCCAGACTGAAGAGCTGAAACTTGATTTGAACTAGATTGCAACACCTTCGAGTGGGGCCACAATCCAATTTGTCACATCTTGTTATGTTTTTCTTGTCATGAAATGTAAGTAAATATATCTTAAATGTGCCAAGATCTGAGCAGCACACCTGAGCATCACCTCAGACTCATTCTTGTATAAAATCATTTCAGACATCACTTGTTTTTTTTGTGATGTCTTACCAGGAAGCATCTAGTAGTAATGACACTAATTTAGCCATTCTGCTGTCACTTTACTCCTCCTTAATGTCCACAGCTGCTCGCAGAGTTTTGAAAGCAAACTGTGGCTGAGCTGTGCAGTGAATTCAGCACAGCTAAAAAGAGGACATAATAGTCCTCAGGGTCCAAGTTGTACCACAGTGAAACTATGTTATGGAAGTTGGAAAAGTTCTTACTGAAAGAAAACTTCTTAAAAGAGAGTGGGATTGAACCCTGTTAGAGATTTATTTATATTTGCACTGGTTAATGGGTCATCAGAAAACCAAGAGAGACCGTGTGAGTCTGAAATCAAATACTGAAATGATTACAACACCCTCAGAAATTCATGTTTCATGGAGCACTTTTAGGAACCTGGTGACTGTAATTGTTTAGTGTAGAGAGTGGACATGCATCAACAGCATTTCTGCTTTGTAAGTGATGAAATAGTTATTGGGAGTTCAATCACTGGAAAACATTCATTAAAGCTCATCAAGCAAGATCACTTTAAAACATGACCTTACACTGCATTGATCAAGATTAAAAGAAGCAATTATCATGAATTAGCTTTAAGAATAAAAGGTAACCAAGAGAAGAAATTAAATTATTTTTCAATCAGTGGAGTCGCCCTCTACTGGCCGGAGGAGAAACTCTTCATTGCACTTCGATGACAGTTTACTCACAGCTTCTACCCAAATAAATTCTTTAGTTTCTGTGAGTTCGCCTTTTTTATCAACCTTTATTTTCTTTAAGTAGAGCTATTCTCTGACTTTGTTTTGGTTCCCTTTGAGAAATGACAAATCCTGCTAAATGTGCCGTGGCTGTCAGACCATTTCTCCGTTAGAATCGTGCCATTTGTTTTCTCCTTTGCTTCATGTATCTGTACTCTGTTACCAGGCATATGCTCTGTCTGGAAAATATACATAAGAAAAATTTAGTTTACTGTCTCTGTCAGCTAGAAAACCCACACGATTTATCAGAGTAACTCCATTTGGATGATTCATTACTCTCATATTCTATAAAGCATATGGCATGCAAGTGGAGGCAGAACTCCTGCTGTGTTCTTTCCCACATTTTTAAACAAGTTTAACCTCAAGTTGTAGATCGTTAATCATTCCTGTGACAACACACGGTTTCACATTTTACACTTGGAGTCAGCTTTTTAAGATACTGTTCCATCTATTTTCTTGGTCTAGTCATTTCTAATGTCTAGAAATTATACTTTGAGATACAGATTTTCTGAAGGATGGTTTCACTTTTCAACGAAAAATGTCAAGACATTGTTCCATATTCGGGGGAACATACACTGAGGACTATTTATGTCCTTCATGGGGGTGTGATTGACAGGTTATGCACTGTTATGTCCTCTTTCCATTAATCTTTCACATGAAGCAAACACTGGGGTCACTGTTGTGACACAGTTTAAGTAGCTAATGCACTGGCCATGGCTTATACAGCTTGTATGAGCACATAAAACATTCATGATATGTTCTATATATTCTGGACCCATCAAGCTTGATACATTTTTTAGATTTACAGTGCTTATGTAGCTTGTAGGGAAAAAACAGAGGGGAAAAATGCAAACGTGGGTAAAAGAAACAACACATTTCCTAATAAAAGTTTCTTAAGACACTGACCTTTGTCATAAGTTTAAATGTATCAAAACAAAATGCTTGATCTATTATCAACCATTGTGACTAACTTATTTAAGGACCCAGACGCATGACTCAAAGTTACACCAAAAAGGCTCTTTATGGGAAACAGAACAAAATCTCAGCAATGCTGGGGGAAAAAAACAAGGTTATGCAAGCAAAAATCTAAACTGTCTTAAAGAAATACAAAATAAAATAAGTTTTAATAAATGGCTTGGAATCAAAAACTCCAACTTTTGTAAACACACTTGGCATGACAAGACAGGACAGAGGGAGACCCAGGTAATATATACACAAGGTAATGGGGCACAGAGAAACAATGAGGGTGCAGACCACAATCACAAGGCATGAACAAAATCATGCCAGGAAGTGAGGTTACCAAAACAAGAGGAGAGACATCACTACAAAAAAAAAAAAAAAAAAAAAAAAAAAAAAAAAAAAAAAAAAAAAACAGGATGTGAAAAACAGAAGACAAGAACAAACTCAAAAGTGCAGACTCAACATAAATCAGGAGACTTAACAGTTTTCAGATTACCTTCAATTCATGAGATAAAGAGAATGATCAAAGCTTTAATAATTGTTACATTTTCACAATAAACTTCTCTAAAGCCATGTTTTGGTTATCTTTTCTAGCATTTATAATGGGTGTTGCAATTGTGACTATTTCTGTTGTCAGGGGTTTTGACAAATCAGAATCAAACATCTTGCATACAAAGACCTATAAGAAAGATTGGTAAAGCATGATAAATACAGACAAATCTTTCAATGAGTATGGGCAGGTTCTGCAGTGGTGTGCACAGAGAGAGGGGAGAAAGAGGCCGTCGGTCTTGGTTAACGAACTGCACCAATCTTCTCCTTTGGCTGGTTAAAACATGATACTCTGCTTTTCTTGGGGCCAAAATACACAGTGAAGTGCCTTCTTGTGGGCCAAAATACACAGGAGTGTCTTCTCTGATGCCAAAACATGTTAAAATGACCTCTTGAGAGTAAAAATATATGGTAAAGTGTCCTACTGGTTAGCGAACCGCACTAATATGCCCCTTTAGCCGGTTAAAACATGATAAACTGCCAGTCCAGGATCTAGAAAAAATGCTGAAGGGCCCTCCTCTTGGGAGTCAAATTGTGCGCTGTCAGTGCTTTTTTTTCCTTTGCCTCTGCCTTTCAAAATTTCTGTGCACCCCACTGGTGTTTTGACAAGTAAGGATAGCAAATGTAACCAAATACTGTTCGATAAAACTGAAGCCCTGCAAGTTATTTCAAATAACTTGTTTTAATTGACTCGGTAGGAATATGGTCTCCTTTCTGAAATCAACAAGATTAAAAAAAAAAAAAAAAAAAACTTGCATTGAGTTGGAAATCTTTCTGTAAAAGATCAGACCTAACATTGAGGAGAAGAATCAGAAGAAACATCACATGGAGTGCTGGATCTCTCACAATGCATAATAATGGGATTTATAGCTGTTCGTGGCCTTGGCTTCTTTGAACAATGCACTGTGAGAAACAATGAGTCCATCAAATGAAAGAAAAAAAAAATACAATTCATGACTCAAAAAGAAAGTTTTTTTTGTGATCTTTTGACTTGTAAATAAGATATCACGTGTTATCTCACTCAGAAGAACTTTGTTGTTCTGACAGTACAGTTGTAGTGACTTATGTAGTAACAAGAAAGTGTTAGTTCGAAATGAAAGTGTATCCAACAAAGGGCATACATGTTTGTTACATCGTAGGGAAAGTTAAAGTTAGTATAAACCAATTAAATTGACCTCTTTAGGCAACAATGATGACAGATATGATCCAGCAGCCACATGCACTGCCTGAGTGATCATTATTCTGACAGTGTCATTCCCGTCGGGGCAGACTTGTGATTTCCTCTGAGGTACATCACAGCAATCTGGTTCTCAGTGTCATGTTGTATGCAGGGGGCTCTGCCAGGGGGAAGCTCAGTTTGAATGTGAGAGAGCCAAGAAATGAGGGATGGAAATGAGCTGTGAAGAACCGCACTGTAAAATGTACAAGATGTGCTCTAATATGTTAATACAAATTGCCTCAAGTACAGTATTTGCATTGCACATCATCCCCCTGAGTAATGAGAACAGCCTATTGTGCAGCGTGAGCGCATACAAGCACATCGGTCTGTGATTGGCTGACTGTCTGCCAGGGAACACAACACAGGTACATGAGAGATTGCAGAGAAACATCAGCACGCTATAAGTGGAGCTGGAGCTGGAGCATATAGAGCAGGATGATTAGAGGCAGAAGCAGAAACGGATGATTTACTGCTGACATTTTGTGAAATGTAAACAGCTAACCGCACATGAAATCCTCTAATATTCTACACCTACTCAGTTCCATCATTTAGCACAGGTATTGATTTTTTTGTAGCACTTGATGCTCTGTCAGTCATACTGATTGAGTTGACCTAGAGCTGCAGGTTGATTATAGTGGCTGAGTGTGGCACATAATAACAAGTCTAAGCCAAAGATGTTCTGCAGTCCATTTGGCTGGAGATGGTAGTGGAGTACATTCAGTCGACATCTTTATACATACAACATTCAAGCAGGTGTGACAGAAACATGAAAACCATGTATGATAGATTTACAGTACAGCGTCATTTCAAACACATTTAACAGGTGCAGACAAGACAGGCTTTGAAGTCTTATGTTTACCATCACTTATGGGCATATTGCTTAGAAATCATTTCTATCCTGCTGCATGAATGCCCCTGGAAATCTGGTTTGATATGCAAAGAATGAAAACGTGACATCAAAGAAGAGAATCTAACGTTTCCAAACCTGTGCTCTCTCCAGAAATAACTATACAATTGAGGGGACTTTGAACGTGGCAAGGATGGTGCCAGATGGGCTTGATGGGGCATCTCTAGGGTTTACAGAGAACAGTCAGAAAAGGAAAAAAATATCTGAGAAGACATCTCTGAATACACAACACATTGAACCTTGAAGCAGATGGGCTACAGCAGCACCGGTTGCCACTCCTGTCAGCTAAGAATAGAAATCTGAGGCTACAATTCACAGGGGCTCACCAAAACAAAAAAATAGACGATGGAAAAACGTTGCCTTGTCTCATGTGTCTAGATTTCTCTTACCACATTTGGATGGTCGGCTCAGGGTTTGATCCATACAACATGAAAGCACAAATCCATCCTGCTGTGGTTCAGGTAGTTACTGATGGTGAAATGGTGCAGGGATTTTTTTTACAGCACACTTTGGGCCCCGTAGTACCAACTGAGCATGGTTTATACTGACCATGTTTGCTGACCATGTCCATCCCTTTATGAGCACACTGGAACCCATTCAGTGGTGGATACTTCAAACAGGATAACGCTCCGTGTCACAAAGCTCAAATCCCCTCAAAACTGGTTTCTTTAACGTGACAATGAGTTCACTATACCCCAATGGTCTCAACAGTTGCCAGATCTCAATCCCTTAGAGCTCCTCTTGGATGTGGTTGGATGGGAAATTGCATCATGGATGCACGGCCAACAAATCCCCTGCAACTGGAGGTATAGGAAGGTCCAACCTGGAAATAGCTCACAAAGTGGTGAGTAGTGGGTTTATATGTCAGAGCCCTCCTCTCTGGCTTTGATGCCTTACTAGTGCTGAAGCCCAAGTCCGGGATGAAAATCAAATGCTAATGCTGATGATCTCAAACAGCAAACCTCAAACCTCTAACATCAGTGTATAATACCACCAAGCTGTGTTCATCTCCAGTATCTTAATTTACAGCCAGAGTTACAGCAACAAATCCACAAAGACAGCAGCACTGATCGGTAAGAGTATATTTGAACTCATCTTAATCTGTGTATCATTTGTTCAACTGATATTCAATTATGAATCAAAAAACAACACATTGAAAAACTGTTCATTTTTCAGGCTCGACATGGGGAGTTCAATGAGCGCCTGTAGCTTTCCATCCTAGTGCATGCAAAAACCCATGCAACAGCCATTAAGCCAACTACGCTCTCTTGACTATGAAGCTATTCCTTCTACAACTGCCAGGTCATGATGAACGGACAAATCAAATTTTAAAACCAAAATCAAAAACCAACAAATTGATCTGAAAAAAAACAAAACATTAATTTGTTGTTATTTCAAAAAAGCAAAAACTGAAAACAAAACTATGCAAAACACTGACTGTATGTTTCATCTTGGATATGATATAATAGATTCCAGTAACATCCAATAAACATGATGAAAGCTCTTGAAAGCCTGAAATAAAAGTAGTCGTCTGTTTCATATATTTTGTTCATTTAGTGAAGAGGCTTGATGGCATTTCTGTCACTTTGTTTTTTCTGAAAAACAGATTTGGGTTGTTGCATTTCTTTCTTAAATTCTACCCAGGATCAGCACAGGAAGAAAAACAAGTCTTTTTTTTACACAGTTTGATGAAAGAAGCAAATGGAGAGGTATTTTGCAGACTAGTTTGACACTTCTTTGTCCGGCAGAAAGAATCATTATAATGGATGAATAAAAACCATCCTCATCTCGTCTGATTCCTCCTGAATTGATTGCTTAAATAACTCGTCAGATTCACTGCCTGTGTTTGTCACAGTCTTACAGGCTGTCAGAAGGAAAAAGCACAGTGGATAGCACAAGTTAATGAGGGGCCAGTTCGGTTCAGTGGAAGACTCAGTGTTTAAAATTCATCTGAGAACTTTAAACATATCATCAAGTGATGCCTTACATGATAAACCTATTATTTCATGTTTTCCAAGTAAGACTGACATTAGATCTTTGTAATTTGTTTAAAAGAGAAATGTTCTTTTTGAAACGTCATCTCTACCCATGCCCCTCGCTGTGTCACACTTTAGAGTCTGAAATGTCAGAGTTAGCTTTTCTCTGCTTTTGATTATTCTGTATGTTAAACACGAAGAAAATTGAGCATGCCACCATGAGCTAACAAGCTGATTCAGCACTATTTCCTGTCAAATCCTCAATCTCCTAAAACAGCTAAGTTTTTCAAATTTGCTCAACAAACTTTCTTCAATGTGAATGTTTCTTACTCAGAGTGAGATTTTGCACACATTCAAGCTAACAAGCTGAAACCAGAAATTTGTGTTTTTAATTGTTTTTTTCCCCTGAACATCTGGTACAATTGTAGATGTTCTTGTTTTTGAAAACTGTGAAGACAGATACAAGATATGGGACGCTGATGACTCAAAAGTAAGGGCTCAAACACACCAGATGCGTCTCTGGTCCAGCTCCACTATGTTGCATGTTGACAGCAATAGACAGCCGGAGTTGCAAAACTAAGGAGTCCATTGATAAACCTCTCCTCATTTGTGTTGTGCTGTAAAACCTCAAACCTGCTGATTCCTGTTCTGGCTTCATTCATTGTGTCTGTTTGTCGTTGTTGTCGAGCTAAATGCAAACTGGTTTTGACACATTTTGTTTTATTTTGAAAGTCACTAGGTGCTTTTAGGTTGTATCTGTGCACTGTTTGATGAGTCACAGCTGTGTTTCTGCTGCAGCCTGATGCAGCTGGACTGCAACGGAGCAGATCCAGTGGAAGTTGACACATTTACTTTAATGGAAACCTATCTGATCCAGTGCCGGGGCTGAGGATGGTAACACTTGTAATGTATTCCTGCAGCATGTGTTGACTTGAAATGAGCATGAAAAAGAGGACCCCTTCAATAATTTTAATGTTTTCCATAAAATCATAAACTTTATTAAAACCACCACAATAAAAGTAATCTTAAGTTAAGACAGATTTTGGTTTGAAAACACAAAGACACGTTTTTTTTCTTCTTGCATAGTAACTTTTGGTGTTAAACTGTTTTCACCATCTGCATTTTAAGTATTCAAAGCATTTCCCAACCTTCCTGAAACTTTTAAAGCAGATTGAACAAGTTAAGACAAATCTCTCCTTCAATCAGGCACTAAATGTCCAATTTTACTTCCAGTACCAGGCAGGTAATTGGAAAGGCAATAAAGTCAGTGCTGTGGCTGAGCCTGCTGTGCTGCTTGCTTTGAATGTGAATGGCTCTTTGCGAGTTCTGTCACGACTTGGAGCCTCAAACCATCGCCTCTTACTTCCTGAGATGTGGGTCAGACTCTACAGGCCATCTGGTTTGTGTGCTGTCGCACTGAATCTCAAAAGCATCTGCTGCTGCTCCCGACGACAGATTCCTGCTCATGTGAAGAAGTGAGCTTCCTGAATTTGCAAATGGAGTAGATTCTGTGTCAACATCTATTAGAGTGCTGCTAATTGAAACTGAGTGCCAATAGACTCTGGGGGACAATGGAAATACTACCCAGCAGTTAAAAAATACAGAGTGGTAATTCACACAAAAGATACTGTTGAAGCACTTCTGCACGTCTGCCCAAATGTATGTACATTTTCCCCATTTACACTTTAATATCATCTTGATTTCATGAAACCATCACATTCATAATTCATAATCCTTTATTTTATTACATAACATTTAGTTTCCCTTATGCAATACAGTGCAGTGTAAAACTACTCCGTGTACTATTAAAAGATGCTATAGTGAGATAGTTTACATAAAGAAAGCTAAATACCAAGCCCACTTAAACAAAGAAAACACATTTAAATGTCACCCTCTCCACTGGGTTTTTCCCTCAGTTAACCTCCACCTCGGCACCTGTCACGGTTCAGGTTGATTTCACTCTTCAGTGTCTCATGGCTGCCATGATGGATTAGTTCTGCTGTATCTTCCACAGCTCTGAAGGCTTCCTGATATGGAGTCCTATTATTCTGGTGATTTGCCAGATGTCACAAGTGTGAGGTCCCTCAACCTTGCTGGCTAGTTTCTGGCTACTTTTACAAAGTTTGAACCCAAAAAAGGTCATTTTGACGATAACAACTGGGACTCTAACCCAAGCCCAAAATTTAAAAAAGCTTCTCCTCTGTTTTAGTCTCTGACCAGATGAAATCCTCTCACAGCTTCTTTGACAAGCTTTGAAATAGTTGATCCCCACCTGTGGAGTTTCCCCCTGCTGGCAGGTTCATGAAGCATGTCTGCCCGGACTTATCTTTAGGCTGTGTTCTCCTCTTATAAACTGATACACAGTGCATCTTGCAGCCTGTAGCTCAGGAGACTCCACAGCAGACTTTCAGCTACAGCCACAGCAGAGTGTACAAAGGCCGGGCCCTCGGGAGGTCGAGGTTTGTATTGTGTTGAGTTGTCTGCAACACTCCTGACCCTGGAGCACAAAAGTCAGAATTTCAAACTCAGTTGCTCTAAATAACATTTTCTTGATATGACATGGCAGCCAGGTTTCTTTACTGCCAAGAATTGTATTTCTTTGTAAATACACCCTGTTCCCACCTTTGTCTCTGACAGCTGTTTGATCGAGATGATATGTGCGCTCCTGTTTTGGATAGACCGGGGAATAAAAGCAGACTGGATGACGTCAAACTGACTTTTTAAAACTCTGGTGCTCAGACGGCTCTCTCTTTGTTTCTATTTTTTTCTTTTTTCTTGCTACAAAGTATTTGCCTGGAGAGGAAACAGCTCACTTCACTTGGTGACATGACATCTTTCTTATTTTTGTTTTTGTGATTGCCTTTCCAGGGTTTGTTTTGTGGTTATCCAAAGATGTTGAAGGTGAAATTTATGTCAGACATGACACATGCAGAATGTAATTTTTGTTGACACGCTCAAATGGTCTTTATTATGAAAACGTACACATACACAACTGCAATGTACAACTTTTTTTAACTATTAAGAGAGCTTCATCAGTCATTTGTTTGATTGTCTGAGGCTGAAATCTGCCCATTCATCCATCCGTTCACACCATCCATCCCATTTAGATTAATTTGGCTTAATTACCCTGACCAAAAGATCCTCAGACTGCGGGAGGCAGTCTGAGTACTAAGTGAAAACTCATACGCTGGGAGAATATGAAAACTCCACATAGAAAGGCCTGAACTGGGATTTAAGCCAGAAATAATTTATCATTTGGCTGCATGCAGTCACAATCAGCTACAATAACTAAACTCTCAAGTTGCCAAACCATCTACTTTTTAGACTGTGTTCAATCTGAGTATTTCCATGTCTAATTATGAGTAATGACATTTTTGATCACATTTTGAAAATATTGTTTTGCTTTTCAGAACAGTTCCAAGTCCAAATGAAAAAAAGGGAGGTAATTATAGCCTCTGTCTTTATTCTGAAAGCCAAACACAAAATTTGTTCTTAACCTTCAAATGTATCAAACTTTTTCAGAACACAGCGGTATGAGTCAGGTTGGAAAATCTTGTACAGTGAAATGTTTATTGTTCATATTTTTTTAAGTAAAACACTGTCACACATGAGTCGATATGCAGGGTTGCATATCTTTGTCATAGTTCCTTGATTTTTATCATGTTTTCAGTTGTTTTCCCTCCTTATTTTTTTCCCCCGTGGTCTGTTTGTGTCAGGGGTGCACCACATGGTACAGTGCTGTGGTCAAGTGTTTTTTTTTGTAAACTTAGTATTTAATTTAAGATTCTATATTTTAAGTATGATGGGGGTGAAAAAGCTTCAATTCCATGATTGTTGAACACAATAGGGCAAGTCACACTTTTCATTAATACATTTTATTACAGGCAATTTTCTTTTACTGAATGAGGTTTTAATGTCATGCATTTAGTTTGCAGAGTTTGTGTTGAAAGTTTTTTGGAAAGATTATAATTAATTTTTTGTGTGTAAACATGGTCTGGGGAGGTTCTATATTTGTTTGCAGCGTAAGAATAAATTAAAAGCAAATGACAATGAATTACAGATTTGTGCATCAAACATTCGTACACACATTTTAAGCACACATTTGTGAAAACACACTTTTTGTGAATGAGACCCGTTAACAGCAAGTCACACTGCTAACAACAAGCCAACTTAAGATCCAAAACTGACATGATGTTGATGGGTGCATTCATTTGCATTAAAAATGGTGCTAACCTTGATTGTGTTATGTGGTCATCCACTGACAGCAGCCTAACATCTGCACCTGTATGCTTGGTTCACAGGTGGCAGCTCCTACTCTAAGTACTCTGGTTCTACACAAAGTGCATACTTTTTTACCCCTGATTCGTCAACTGTCAAGCCATTTAGAGCAAAACCTGCTATTCATATATGCAGCAGTGTTGTTATTTCTTATTATTACATACCTGATTGACGCATCAACACTGACAGCTTCACGAAACAAAAAAAGAGCGTAGCTGTGATAATGAAGTGGGGACACTATCACCGCAATTGACGGTTGAAAAACTGGGAGTAAGAGAGTTCCCACCAACATCTTTTATATAAGAGCTACAGTAATCTATTCCTGGATATATAAACACCACTTATAAACAATGCATTCCATTTAATGAGGCGATTATTCTAACTACTGTTTGTAGGTGTTTTGTTTCTTCAAGTGCACCTCTGAACACGACTTGAATTAATTGTTGAAGCTTTGTGAACCAGGAGAAAGAAAGTCTCCCAAGGGTGTCTGCTATAAACACTTTGTTTATCTGAACATATTAAAAGGAAGACCAATTTATTTTCCACTGTTTCAACGTTATTAAAGCTTAAGAAAAAATAGAAAAAAAGTAATGAAATATCACATTAAAAGTGCGCCTTCTCTTTTTACTTCGGCCTCTCCTCCCAGTGGAATTCCACAGTAATTATAATGATGGTGGCGTATCATCACTTTTTAAGCGGTTGCTCACATCATCATTAATTATACAGCCACCATTAAAACATCATTTTCCTTTCACACAGAGACAAGATCAATGGAGGAACGTTACTCAAAATAATCAAAGAGAGCAGCTGGCACCTCTGTGTTCCATGACATCTTTATTATGATCTTTCTTAATTTGAATGTGTCGCTTTAATTTAATGACAGATAACAAGAATGTAATGACACAAACCAAACTTGATGAATGCATACCTTTACAAACATTCTTCAGACACCTGCGCAGGTTTGAACGCTATTGTATGGTACAATTCTTGAACAATAACAGATGTAAGTAGCTTGATGAAATACCTTATGAAAATGATATCATTAAAGCATCTGTTGAAGAACATAAATTCTCACCGAGGCTTTAAATAAAGAGCCAAAGATAAAAACAACTGCTTGACAGATTGATTTCACCGACTGTGAGAAATTAAGCCTTGCCTGGTAGAGCTTTTTGAACAACACAGATCAAAGTGAGGGAAATATTTGAAGCAGATTCAGATGATGGACACAGGCCTCGGTATAAAGAAAACACATTTGGAAAGGATGAAATAACGCACCAGCAACATCAGATTCTTGTCTCTTTCACAGTAAACTAGATAATGTCAAACTGTTTGACTCTTTGTTCCAGTAACTGTTAAGTATGCTCACGTTGTCTTTATTTACTTTTCTGACAAGAGGAAGATTTGTTTGTCTCTTTTGGGGAAATCAGTGTCTACAACAGGATGGCGGACTAACTCATTATCCTGAATGTGTTTCATTTCATACCTGCCTTCACGTAGAGTAAGATCTGCGTGGTTCTTAGCAGCCTTAAAACTCTCCCAGATATATAACTTTGGGATGATGATGACATCATGCATTTAATTTTCATGTTATTTTATGTTGAACCTAAACATCTTATGTGTAGCACTGATTTTTGTGTCATTCTGTGCTTATCTAGACCCATATTTCTTCATGCAACAATAAGCACGTTCAGAGCTCCACGGTCAATTTTTCAGGAAAAAAAAGGCACTTTCAGGTCAGAATATCCGAAACGACTGGATTTCAAAAATTGTCTCTGAATGTATATATCGCATCCTCAGTTGAACCAGATGTGTATTTCATTCCTGTTTGATGGATTCATAGGCTGCAGAAAAAACGCGCCTGCCAGCAATTTTATTTATGACATTCACACAGAGTCCACGTGCAAACTCAGGATCACAAGGAGACTGAGCACGATTATCAATTTTGTGGGGTGTAAGTTGAAGTATTATAATCAGTGTATTAATATATTACTGGTGGCATTTAGAGAAATTATACTTTTGCTTTTAAAACGAGTAATGAGTAATATTTATACGCAACATTTTTTTCAATAATGGACCAAAAACTGTTTGGGATTAAGTAATAGTATTAAAAGCAAAACTGAGTCAGAGCTGTTTTAGTTCAGGAATAGGAGACACGATTTCTTTTTTTTTTTTTTTTTTTTTGCCTGTGTCTGACTGGCAATTTGAGGCGAGCTGGTGTTGAAGCCAAGAAACATAGTCTCTGAGCAAATTGTTCTCATCCCTTCCATCACAGTCTCTGTCATAGACAATGGGTAAAGATAAGCTGCTGTAAACCGACAGAAGAAGGGTCACAGGGTTGTATCATTGCAGGTTACATTCTGCTCCAATTGCTCTGCACAACTACTCTGCACTTTAGCGCAGAATTCATCACTATAGGTTGGCTGGTATTGTGATTAACACATCATTTTCCAGTTTTATGTGAGTAACGTAAGTATATGCATGGTGATGATTGTAAATAAAAGAATATGAACAACAGATACCAGCCCGGTGGGAGAATGGTGTTAGCAGGGCTTTTTCTTATTCATCAACTTATTTATTTTCAATTTTTCTTTTAAATGTTTTATAGAGCTTAGGGGCCCATGTTCTGCTCTATTCTTGCTCTATTTTTGATACCGAAGCTACTTGAAAAACAGAAAATAAATATCATTGACTGATTGCACACACTGAAAAAAAACAAATGTGATAATTTGGGTCAATGAATCAACAAAGGCATCGGTTCAACCTCAGGATAGAAATCTGGTCTTATTGAAAATCTTGTGCTTTGTCCTGTCCATCACCCACAGCTGCAACCCATCAGAGACAGAAGCACTCAATGATGCATTTCAACAATTACTCTAAGGACAGCATCATTACTCGAGTTCAAACATGAGGTCCTTGGCCAGGCTGCAGTGTTTGACTTCTTGGAAAGACACTGACTACTTAAAAAGGATATTTTCAGATTTCCCTGTTGCTCTCAAAACTATCCCTCTGGTGAGCAAGTGAAAACAGAAATGCCAATCTGATTTCTAGTGAGCTATTCACTCCTCTGAAAGGTGTAATTATTACATCAAAAAGTCAAGAGCATTTAATCAGATGGTGATACGCTTTGCAGGTTTAAGCATCAACACTGTAAAAATAGCTTAGGTATAATTATGCATATTGTGCAGGGAATTTAATTATAGCTGAAGATTTTATTGTAGAGCTGTAGGTAAGAATTTGTATTTGAATTAAATAAAACTCCCTCAGCACAAGTGCAGCTTAAAGAAGGTCAAGCACTTAATGCATGTAACATCACTAATGCTTGTTCTGTCACTGATATGACAGAGTTGGAGCCCTGCAGAGAGATGTGTCAGTAAGTAAATTAAGGCAGGAAAAACAAGCGCTCCTTTAATATTTTCAGCAGAGGGAGGAATTGTTTATAAGGACCAAAATAGTGATGCGAGAAACACATTCCTTAGAGAGGGAAATGACTTCCTGACCTTTGCGGAGAGTGGGTGAGAGCATTTGCAGATTCTGTCATGCAGGCAGGAGTCTGTGTGTTGAGAGAAAGAGAAAGTAACAATTCAATTTCACCCACTGGGGGTTCTGGGGTCAAAGTTCAACTGGGACGGATGAAAAACAAGCACTCCTGCTGGAAAAACTCAATTTACTTCGCTGCCACGCTGTGCTATGGTCTCAAATTAGCCTCTAAAATAAGAGAGAGATGAGTTTTAATACAAGCTATAAAAAGCAGGGCTTTTAAATGCAGTAATATATTAAGTTCCTACTTTTATGAGGAAAAAAGATGTAACTGTTTAGGAGAAAACAAACCTCAGGAGGCTTATTCTCAACGTCTATATACGTTTGCCTTATGGTGTTTAATTAAGTTCTGAGATAAGGTGTTTGTTCTGTAAAGAGATAATGATAATGGATGTTCAGAGATAGCTTGATGAGGATAGCTGCAGCTACTCCCACTTTAGTTTAAGGACAAAGTAAAATAATATGTTTGGTTAAATGGTACAAGAAGAATCCTAGACATTTTCTACATACATTTTAACATCTTTATTAACAGCACCAGACATACAGTTGTTTAAATTCCAAAACTCGGCTGATCGTAGGTGACGGTTAGAACATAGATTGGCCAGTAAACACATTTTTCATTCAATAGCAAGCAAGAACAGAGCATCCCCAGCCTTTAAAAGTGCTGACCAACAAAATATAAACAAAGAAACAGACAATGTTGTCTTGATGAAACCCACTGCCACAATGTAAGGTTAAATTCAGGGGACACCTGAGGGATGTTTATTGTAGAAATTAAGGTGACTTGATAGGAATCTTTGCTACGGATTTCTTCTAGGCATTGTAAGGTAACGGTGAAGACAAGGATGAGTAACAGGATGAGTAAAAATAGTTTTTTGGCAAAGTTGGAAAACTGAAAAGTTCGGATCACGAGAGAGAGCCTTAATACCACTGAGAAGCTGGCACAAACTGGCAGCTTCCAGGAGTCAGAGCTGCAGCCTCAGAGTAGCCACTGATTGCCACTGATGAGAGACAGCTGTGTGTCGTTAGAAGAGACACCTTCACACGCGCTCACACACACGCACACACACTAACGCTACACTTTCGCCAGCCACCGTAGCACAGGAGCACAACACAAAGCCTACCCACAGCAGGAACCCAAAAAAACAACTGAAGAAACACAAGAAATAATCCCAATTCTCATACCATAAATAAACAATATAAACACAAGAGTCCAAAATGTGTCAATAAACGCACAAACAGATTGTTGTTTTGGTTGAACGAAGCCCTTAAAGGCTGTAACACACATGAGTTCCCAACCAACGTAGATCAATCTTTCAGAGGAGTTGAACTGATCCAGAATCAGATAAACAAGGTCGCACTTCAGTGCACCTTGTATTTGATTGTGAAGTTTGAAAATACAACATTTCCCAATAGCCTCTGTGAGGAGCTGGAACTGAAACTGACTGAAATGGTGATGATTATTCAGCACCTAAACTAACATGTTTTTTTATTATTATCAAGAAGTTTTGTTACGACATAAAACTTATCTATCAAATTAAAATGCTTCACTCTTTGTGCTATGTATATGTATGTATATCATTGGATAAAGTCTTGTACGTATATGAAACTCACTGATTTCATGGCAAATATTTAGTAATAATTCTGGGGTTGTTCAGTGATTCTGTTCTCTCGTTTCTGTGCTTGGAAGAGAAATTACAGGCTTTAATGTTTGTTCTTCTGGGTCGACTTTTGATTAAAAATCTACACAATGATAATTTAAATAAATCTCAATAATCCCATTTGTTTGTGAATTATCTTGCCATTTCTGCGTTTGAAGAGAGCTTTTGGTATTTAAGGAGTAAAACTGGAAAATTGATTTTTCTGTCTGGGGAGCAGTCGGAAATGCAGAGAGATGTTGGTATTCATAGCTATAACGTGCTGGATAAATAGATGAGTCATGTTGATAATACTTCTCAGTCTAGTGTTGAGGCATAAATTAAGTTTTAATAACAACATGTGATTAAAAGTGTGTAAAAGGGCCCTGCCAAGGTATGGCTGATGGGTTCCAAGTGTAGATTTAAGGAATAAATAATGAAAACCAATGAAGATGACTGTCTACTCTTCTGCAGTTAAAATGACTTTTATTTTGAAGTACATCATTATCGCTTTTAACAGTGCAGGGATGCATAATTTGGCTGGTCTGATACTTTTTCACTGTGTTGAAATCTTTTATCATATTTTTTCTTACTTTTAGTAACTATAAATCATATCATTTGTGACTCACTATATGACAAAAGAGGAACATGATAAGGCCATAATTATGTTTCTCAATGCTAGACAGATAGCTCCAATAAGAGACAGAAAACCACAAACTGTAAGCTTTTCAATTCATGTTTTTAATCTTCTCTTTTGGGTTCAACCAAAAGTCATGTTTGCTCCAGATGCAGAAAATTAAACTGGTCTACTGCCTGCAGAGAATGAACTTTTTTTCTTCCAGCATCCAAATTAACAAAACCAACTAATTGCATGGCCTCGTATAACCCCTTCTCAAAGGCCAGCTCCAGAGCAGCCAGGGTATTTTCATACTGCTTTTAGCCAAAGCTTGGCAAGGGGCTAAAGCCTGCCCTGCTTTTATAGCAAAAGAGCCATTGTGCCCAAAAACAAGCATCCTAAGCTATTATTTTTGAGGCAAAGCTCCCTTTAATTTATATATTTATGTAAGAATTAATAACAAAACCACATTCTTCTCATAGACTGGGTCCTGGTTCTGTCTTATGGCATTAAAGCTCTGAATAGTGTGATACAGCTAAGCTAATGTGTTCACAAGCACTTGTTAGAGCTAACTTGGCAGTGTGTTTGCAGTTGTTTGGCTCAGTGTCTGTCATCTGATAAATCTGCTGCCTCTCTGGCAATGAGGAATGTTGGCCCCCGTCCCTGTTTTATCATGAGGAGGCAGCTCCGACAGGAAGCCTGACACCAAAAAATCCTCACGGAGGAGAAGGTGAAACAGCTTCTCCATAATTAGAATGAATGTGTGGAAGTGAAGTAAGGAAATGAACCATCACAACAACCATCAGTTCTTATTATGGATCACTTATCCAGTTGTTTTCCTTTTTTTGCACAGGTCAGGGAGTGATGTGCCTTTTGAAATTCAGACAGGGAGGATGAGTCTTATTCGTCTGAAACACTGCAGTGATGTAGACTTAATTAGAGAAGCTGCATGGAGCAGACAGATTAGGTGCGATGCCCAGGGAGAAAAAGACAGAGGCAGAATTAGAAGTAAAATGTGACTCATCCTTGAAAAGAAAAGGAGTGTATGATATTGAAGAAATTGTTTCAGCATTCTTCAGATCTATTTTTCCATCTCTGTTTTGTGAGTCAGAACCACCCACTTTATTGGTCAAGTGTTCGTGACACAAAGAATTCAAATCATGCTTTTCTTTGCTCTTTCTTACAAGCAAACACACAGTTCTGCTGAAATATTATGACCACCATCCTGGCATTGTGTGCTATCTGCTCTCATCAGGTCAGAGCCCAAACAGCTCTGACCTGATGAAACACCTCAGACCTCTAAAGGTGTGCTGTGGTATCTGGCACCAAGACTTAGCGGCAGATCCTTTAAGCCCCATGAGGTGCAGGCTGAGGCCTCCAAGGGTTGTTCTTAGTTGTTGTGCACATCCCATAGATGCTGACCAGACCAAGTCAACACTGTCTTATCTCACTGTCTATACCCATTTCCACTGCTCTGTGGTTTGAGTGCACAATTGCTCAAAGCAAGTATTCTTGGCAGTAGACAGGGGTCAGGATGGACATGTTGTCTCGTCGTCAGCTACACATGCAAACAAGTGAGGTGTGCTTAGCATCTGACAGTTTAAGCTATTTTACCAGGTCCCTCTCCTGAACCATTTTGGTGGTTACTCACCAAAGGGCACTCATGAGAGCCGCAGTTTGGAGATTCCCTCATTGATTTGTCTCTCTGTTGCAACTTAGCTTTTGTCAAAGACACTTACACTCACCTCTGGTGACTGTCATGGAATTTTCCTAATTTCTTATTATTTTACACAATTATTACCTTAATTTCCTCTGTATGTCTCAAACATAGTCACAGCCCTGTATTTGGCCTTAGATGCACACTTTCCTGTATTCTTCCATTGTGAGGACTGTTTCTCTTGTATCAGGATGAGAGGGACATCCTAAGCTGAACTCATTGGTCTCCTAAATAGACATAACAAACATCAGAAATGACAAATACTGAATACACAGAGAGGTCTGGCAGAATTGACTCTGCATCACACTGCGCATCCAAGTGTACTGTCTGTCTCTTCTCCTCGATCGAGCTATATAAACTTTTTCAACTTAAGTCATCTGAGTCTCCTGAGTTTTCTTCTTCAAGTGGTCAAGCTTCCAGAAAATTCCTCAACAGTGACAAAATGTTGATATGAAACTTTCTGCCTGACTGCCAAAATGTTCACCCTACCCTACCACTTTACATCAGAATCTGCACAATACTGTCCACTGTCAAAACCCTCATCAAAACCCACCTATGAATGCTTTTTTGTTTTTAAATGTATTCTATGTGTATCTTTTATTAATATTTTTATTATTTAACTGTTTTATATGTTGTTTTTATTCTCTGTTTAGAAAAGAGACTCTAGAAAAGCGCTGCTATAAATAAAATGTATTATTATTGAAATACAAGCTATACAAATACTCAAAAGTCAGATAATTATAAGTTATTGAGTGCAGTTTGCATGGTTTGATCTTGTGGTGATAGTTATGTTTACATCAGGGAAACAGCTTGTAAAGAAAATAAAAAAAGCAACAAAAAGATCCCAGAGACAGCTGATGCTGTGTTTTGTGACAGGTTGTTGAACATGAAAGGAGAGACTGATAGAAACACCAAGTACGTCCAAACATCTTTCTAAGCCCTGAAACTTCTCCCAGCTTGTCCTGAGGACATCAGGTCCACCAGGTGCTGACTCTGGATCAGCCCTCAGGGTTTCCCATGATGGTCTGACCTGGAACACCTGCAAAGGGAAGCAGCCAGAGGGCTTTTTTTCCCACATCCTGTCCAACCCATCTCAACCGTATCCAACCTTTTTGCCACCACTATGATAACTGGACTATAAAGCGATACAATGATTGGCTGCAAATGTCCTTTGAGCATGAATATGCCCGATCTTTCATTATTATAGCTCCACTGTGGATGTTTTTCAAATGTAATCAATTGTGAAATTTGAAAAAAAAAAAAATCAACTCTCCTGATAGATTGTACAGATCTCCACCTTTACTCTAAACAGATTTCATCCTAACATCTTACAGAATGAGACTGAATATCTCTTCTTTGGGAAACACATGCAGAGATTGCAGTGGGTTGATGGCTCAACAAAGCACATCACTTTGACTTTTAAGTTAGCATTTTTTTCACCCCATAACTGTCTCTTAAATTCATAATTTTCTGCATCATATCCCAAAGTGTATGGTTATGTTATAACTCCAGTGCTTAAAACATCTTATTTCATTCTTCTGACTTCATGCACTCTCTTTGTGACTGTTCGACCTTCCTTCTAACTTTTTTTGTGTTGTTGTAACAACTGTATTTCTCCTTTGAGGATCATTATCAGCATAAGTTAAGACGAGATACTCCTTTAATTGTCCCACAGTTGGGAAATTAACAGTCACTGCAGAAAAAAATTAGTGGCTGTGGAAAAGATTTTAATGAAAATACAGAAAGAGTGATAAAAGTGTAATCGAGAAAAAAAATGGTCATCAGAGACAAAAAATCTTGACCATAATTCTCCAGGACTGAGCTGGCCTTTTTCACCAGTCTGTTCAGTCTCACTCTCCCTTTTCTTCTCAGCCCATGAGGAATTCTTCCAATGTGGCATTGTGGCCAGTGTTAGCTCTGTTAGCAATGTCTCTGTTAATATGATGCTATTCTGTCAATATTCCTTCTTGTGTGGGGTTAGCACGGAGATAAATCTTACATTTATCATAATGATGGATGGAAGGACAGGTCAGTGCCATCTTTTATCAGCACACTCCACAGTTCCAGCATGTCATACTTTCCTCCTTCTCCTCGGCTTGCAGGGAACATTGGGCCTGACACTGGCTAGCATTATCATGCTACGGGCTCTTAACAGCTGTTCTCGTGTATATTGCGATGCACAGGAACAAAAGTAGTGAAAAACACAGCTGCAAACATAACCAGTTTGGTGTCCATGGTCAATTAATGTACCATTAGAAGGAACAACAGGCAAAAAGACCATCAGTTTAAGTTTTCCAGTATGACTTTCAACCACATGTCAACCATCTGTTCAAGTGTGGCAACTCACATCTCTCGTCTTTGTTGGTTTCTGTAAGTTTTTTCCTCACTCCTTTGTGTTTACATTGAGCTGTTCCATGGTTTTTCAAGTTCTGATTCCTTGTCCACATACCTGTGCCAGTTCCTAATTGACAACCAGCCTTCTTACCCAGGTACTGCATCTGTTCTAACTCTGATTCTAACAAAGTATGATCTCATGTCTTGTCTTATCCTTGGTCATAGTTCTTGCAAATGAAACGCACACCCTGTCTTTATATGTGATTAACCAAGTGGTTTTATTTTTGAAGAATATGCTGTTCATTTCAAATCCCCCTGAAACACAGCTGCTGCTGAGAGAAGATAAACTAAATTTAAAAGAAAAAGAAGTCCTGAAACTTTTCATGAGAAACACCAAAAATCTTGACTAACATGACTAACAGAAAAAGATCAAACATCCTTCTGAGTCCAGCTCAAGGATTCCCCACAGTGTGGGTTTAAGATGTCGGACTTTTGGCTCAGACTGAGGCTTCTCTTTTCAAACCCTTTTTCTTTGCCTCTGGTTTTAACACTTTCAACACATTATTTTTGTTACCGTATAACTGTTGAATTTTTAATGCTGTTTTTATGCTCTTATTGCACAGCTCTTTGGTCAGCTTTTGCTGTTTTGAAACACGTGTCATGAATACATTTAGATTGGGCTCAGACTTCTCTTGAAGTTTGAACAACAGAAACGTGGTTTTGTTGTCTGATAATGCATAAAACATTTTTTTCTATACTTCAGCTCATTCCAGTTTGGCATGCAAACATTTTCAGGGTGGACATTAAATTGTCTGATGTTGGAACATTGGAACAGTCACGAATATTTTGAGCGGAGGGATGTGAGGGGTCAGTTGTACCCCGAGCTCCAGCAGCTTGTAGCTCACGCTCTCACATGTGATGCCAGCTGATTATGTACACACAACAGAAAGGCATCTCTGCGTGGTCAAATGAGCCACATATCACAGGGAAGTGATGTAAGATAACTGAAGATGGCTTTCAGGTAACTGGAAATGAGCTCCATCCTGTTATCCTCTACATAACAGAGCTGCTCACTCTGTGGCAGCTGAGCGGAAACAAATGCAATCTGTATGGAAATGAATGCTGCTTAGTCACATCTCTGTCTGTCAGTAATGGTGTAGTGCATTCATGTCGAAGAAAGGGACGGCATTTCATCGCTGCAGCTTGGAGGCATTCATGTGTTAAACTTTTGAAGCGTCCTGCTGTAGTTTCATCTCAGATTTTGTAGCTCAGACACATGAATGAACTCTAGTCGTGATCACCTTTTCTTTTTTTCTTCTAAAAATAGTCTTGAGTGACAGTGAACTAAAAATGTGTGTTGTCACTCTCAGGTAAAATGGGATTCCATTTAAAGGAGGTAAGAGATGTTGATCACTGAGAATTGTTCCCAAGTCAACTGGACATCAGATGGGTATTTGTAGCTTGCTGCAGATTTTTCTCTGGTAAAATGATTAAACTGAAAATGAATGAACAGGGAAAAAACACCACCTCATGGGACTTCATGTCCTGTGATAATTAAAAAGTCAGCTGCTGCTGAAAAGTAATGCAGTTGTATTCTGAGCAATATTATTAAGCCCACACTTGTTCCCTTATTGTCTGCCAATTTGGTAATCACAAGTGTAATCACAGTTCTTGGTTAAAATCTGACAATTAAAGTTTATTAGCAATACTGCCAAGTCATAAAGCTATTCAAAGGTACTTCTTAAAAAGAGTCTACACCAGGCTCTTGGCTATGCTTTTAAAGCAGATCAAACATTAATCCACAATGAGGATTTTTCCTCCAGTGAATGGCCTTCCTCTTTTAGGAACACAATGTCTGTTATTCACCATGTTTTGTGATTCTCTTAATAACTGAGGAACCATGTGATTTTTTTTCCCCAACTCTCACCTGTTCCTATGAGGAAAATCTAATTTAGATGTATGCTCATTGTTATTTCTACCCCATTACCCTTGTTACATATCGAACAACCCCCTGTTGAACACCTGGCCTCGTTAAACTACCTTTAATGTCTGATCCCTTGTTCGAATTCAACTAGAAGAAATATTAAAGCGACTGAAGATTTCTGACATATTCTACCACTTGTAATTACTTCCTATTCCCAGTCAGCAGGTTTTATTCACAGTTAATCCAGTGTGACATGAACGCAGCATAAATGCCTGTTAAATGGTTTTCTGCGTGCCACACTGATGAAGTACAAACTGTCATTTTTCTCTCTCTCTCTTTCTTAGCCATTCCCTGAGCTCGCTTCATGCTTGTCACAGTTATGAGTGCTGAATTTCTGTCATCCATCGAGTAATGTCTCCTCCTTTTCGACTCTGCCTTTAAAATGTGGAGTTACCTACACATGTTTGGGATTTCCAGCCTTTTACTTGAAGCTTTCTGAATGAATTAATCTTTATTCTTAACTTGAAAGGAAATCTTTGAGGCAGAATTAGCCCCTGTTGTTTGAAACACAACCCATGTTCTTCAACATTTGATGAAAACTTCACTCAACCAAACTGCTTTAACACAGGACATTTTCAGTAAAAAGATCCAATCTAAAATATTAAAAAGAACTTAATCAAATCGTTTAAAGGTGTTTTTGTCCAAATTACTGAAATTCTTTTTGACCACCTTCTTATCTGTTGTAATCTGGAAGTCTCACTGTAAAGTGATAATCCTCTCCAGTTTGTGCACGTACAAGGTTGTAGGAGTGGATTTATTAGACAAACAAAACAGTAAATCTCGAGAGAAATAAAGACGAAATCGATTTAAATAAATCTTATTATCCGAGAATGCATTCCAGCTCAGAGAAAATGCAGAGTCTTGGAGGCGATTCATATCATCCATCAAGTTGCCAGCAGAAATGCAATTTTAGCATAATTTGGCTAATCAGAATGGAGGCACTTATTAACTGCGATGTCCAAAATATGAAATGACAATCAAACAAATTTATTCTCAAGGTCAGTGAGAAACACGTATGCAGTCTCATGCATATTTCAGTTTGTATGAAGAAAGTGAAAGGCAGTTTTATCACCAGGATGCAGAATTCCACTCTAAGCAAAGCCTGCAGCTTTGAAATCACAACATCAAGAACATTGAAAGTGTGATAACATGCAAAATGAGAAACGTAAACATCCTGTTTCAGAACTATGGGAGTGCAATATCACGGCATAGATGCTTAAACTGGGAGATAAAACTGATCAGGTTAAAGAATGACAGGCTCATGGAGGTAAACTGGATTGTAGCTGAAAGTTTAGCTAGTGCTCTAACCATAGTTCTGAGACTTGTGCAGACATCCACAGGTCATACATCACAAAATTATAATAATATCAAAAACATTAACAGCCTTTTGGTCTGTTTTAAAACTAAGACAAGAATTCCAAGACATAAACAGACTTCAATATATGTTTTGTTGTAACAGATGTTTATCAGGATTTTAAATAGCTTCATCAGATTTTACCAGGTTTTTTATTCATAATTAGCTAAATAAAACATTAACTATGAACTCTTTTTGTGAAGTTGATTCCGTGTTACTCTAATCCAGAGAGAGCTAATCTTTACAACCCACTGTCACATCACACTGACAGTGTTTGAACATGCATTCATGCATATGTACTGGCACATTAAGTTATGAATTTTACAGAGTAAACATGCTCACACATAACATATAGCCTATTCATTGTGAACCCACACGTGCTTTGTGGTCTAATAGAAAAATTAAGTACATTTTCAATAAACTGCAAGCAAAGATCATGTCTGATACATGAGAAAAATAGATCATCATTAGAAAATGAACACATGGAACTTGTAAGTCGCAAAGTTTATTTAACCTGAAGGCAAATAGGCCTTCCTTAAACCAGGCTGTGAACATGAAGCTGTTGCAGAAACTGAACTATTCACCACTTCTTAGAAAAGGGGGTTAAATCATTTGTATTAAGTCAATGAGGGTATTTTTTATTATTGCTTGGGGGGATTCTGACTGATATTTCTTCATATTGCTTCTTCCTCCAAAAACAGAGGTCTTTTCTGCAAAATCCTGCATTTCTACTTTTCCCCTCCTAATAAATCGAAACCTAATAAGAACTTCTCTCTGCATTATGTAACATATCCTGGAGCACCTGAAGTTTTCAAGGACAAACTAGACCTGGGTTTGTTGAGTGCAGTCTCAACACTTCACTATGCAGCAAACAAAAATTCATCCAAAGGGAAATTACAGCACAGATTTATTTCTGACCTTCAGTACTTTATATATATTTATTCCACATAAAGTTGAGATTAATAAAAGTCGAATGGATTTTTCTCAGACTGAGCATTAACAGTTATATGGAAGAAAAGACACATTGATTTAGCTTGGTATGGATGTGGCACTGCCTCTATTTGGATGACCGGGTCTGTGAGGTCAAATTCTTCATTAATTATTAATTAGTTTACTTAATGTGCCACTTTTTCTATTGTTATATTTGTTTTAAATTTCCCTGAATATGTCTCTATAAACCAGTCATAATTAGTGTAGCTGACTACATAAAGACTATAACAGTTAAGTTTATTTTACACGGACTGTCAGTCGGTGACAAACCTTGACCTTGCATCATGTTCACCACTTCAATCAAGGCTTCACCAGTTATTAACATTAGCTCTTCTGGTGATGTTTCTTTCCTAAAACTCAGAAACAAAAACAAAAACATCTCCACACAGGAAAATTGAGTGAGATTGTTTCTATGGAAACCATCTGACATGGGTTATGCTAATGCAGTTTCTTTTCAGAGGGAAGCGAGAACTTCAAAAATGGTTTTCTCTGAAATGAGTGCATACGGCAGATCAATTTAATTCAAGAAAGACAGTCACATATGAGTAGAAATCAGAAAGGAGGAACAGAGGAACACAGCCAATTTGTTCTACACTGATCCTCATTTCTGCTCCTTTTCTGCTGATGTTTAAACAGGCCTGGACTGTCTTTATGTCCCGACTGAGGCCTGGTGGAAAACTTTGTAAAGCTGTTCAAACCCTGATCTTTCCCTCATTATAATCAAAGCATCACAGACTTCATATCCAGCCCTGTGAAGTTGTTTTTTTTTCATATCTGAATTTAAATCTACATAATCATTCAGCTTCATCCAAATCCTTTTGGAAAGATTAATGTTATCTGTAACTTGTTCAGTACAGGAAAAGCGAGTGCATCATCATGACCCACGTGTTGATGACTTGATGTCCTTAATTAACTCTACAGTAATTCTCCTTGTAAATCAAGAGAAACCTGTGTCCCTGTGTCAGCACAGCGTGACACAATATGACACAACGATAGACCGTATCAAAATAGACAAAGTCCTGTGACGACGGCCATCTGTTTATAAAGCAGATATTTGAAGTCTATTGTTGTCGGCTGCCATGTCAGAAATCCTGACTCGACCTAAGAAAGGTTGTGTGAGGAGAAACCGGCAAACAAAAAGTTGCTAAAGGACACTGAACTTATTTTCCACACAGCAAATTCCACTTCTTTTAAAACTAAGTAGTTGGCTGCTCATGATGTATTCCTTTAATGTAAATCCAGGCTTTCCACAGAACATGGTTGCAGCTGATCCCTGAACGACTTGAAAGCAAGACATGTGCAACACATCAGGCAAATGAAATATAATTAAATCCTTTTCCCATATTAGTCCACATCTGACACACTCAGTCCTCTTGAAAGATATCTTATGCACAGAGAAGACTGGGAATAGGGGAGGATGTTTAAGGGAAATTTTTGTTTGATATGTGCCTCGTCAAAGATAAGAAAGTTAATGAAGTTTGAGATAAGTAATTTAATTTCCCTGCCACCTCGGTGGGGAGAGATAAGAGCATAATGAAGAGGAGGACACTGTTAGCTGGAACTGGAGGAAAAGGCCAAGCTTTGAGCCAGTAGGAGAAGATTTCTGCTGCACAATAATTAAAACATGTTTCAGGAGAGAGAAAATGCTGCTTCAAGTTACAGAGTGTGGTTTGTACAGATTCTAGTTTGTTTGTGATGTCCCACTTTCTCTGGATGTGTTTTTGACTAAAGTCACACAGATGGACTTTTCGGTCCAAAATGAGAAACTCTAATTAGGAGCCTGATGACAGCCTCTAACAGAACGGCAGAGCTGACTCAAGTGAGCGAGCCAGCTGGCTTCTCGAGGTGTGAGGTATAAGAACACAAAAACAAACAAGATTTTTACAATACCTAACACCTGATTAACTGATAGTGGAACTTCCTTGCAAGATCCGTAAGAGTTCAAATCTTATAGCCGTGTGTGCTAAGTAATACTATGACACATCTTGCAACAAGCTTGATTTTGAAAAATATGCTGGAACTACTTGATTATTGTCCTTTGATCTACATCTTGAAATGGAGGCAAAAAACTTGTGAGATGCGTGTTGCTCCTAAAGCCTGAAATTTGCTGCAAGAAAATCTAGGTCTACGGAAACTAATATCCTGTAGTGTGAGTAAATTGAAGGTGCTAAAGAAAGATGCACCAGGTTGACACTTTTTTGACTGATGACCTTCTTTTATGTGACTTAGGACATGTTAACCTTTTAATTATGTGTCAGGCACAGAGGGAAGGACTCGGATGCAGAAACTACTTTGGAGTTCAAAAGTCACAGTCTTTATTACACAAGTCAAAACAGAAAATTCAAAGGATACTTTTGTCAAGGGCATTTTTCACATCAATGAGGCTTTTCTGGTCAAACAAATTCAAATAGTTTAACACATTTTGACTGTTTTGTTCAAAAAGTGCAGGGGGGTATGTATTGACTGCAGAACTATTGCTGTGCTGTGGAAGTAATTTCTTGCTGCTTAACGCTGTTAAAGAAGCTGCTACATTTCTCAAGATAGGAGTGGCAATGTGTTGTTCTCTCTGGGAGTGAGAAAACTGTGTTGCTGAGGTCAAGAAAGAAGTGATTTTCTTCCACAGTTTGGCTGCTGAAGTTTTTTTTTTTTCCCCATCTGTTAATTTAGCCACAAAAACTCTGCAGAAAAGTCTCAACTGAAAACATTCATCGAGTCAGTGATGCTGCTCAGACTGAAGGTTATTCACACTTGCTGGAAATCAAGTTTTTTATTTCCCTCAGAGTTTATTTTTAATCCTGTCTCTCTGTATTTGTAAGTCATTAATTATGTATTTTCATTCCCAGCTTGAGTATAGTTTCCCGCTTTAGTTTGCAGAGTCTACATTCAATCTGCTTTTGTTTGTCTCCATTAACATCTTTCCATTTGTTCTATCTGCATTAGTGCATACTCTGCTTATCTAACTGCTGTTGTATTTAACTGTTTGGCAGATGGGCAAGAATTTTTCACACGGTGTAGTTTGAGCTGTTTGAACTTTTTCATTTGTGCCCATAAGTTTTTCTTGAGTATGAGGGTCCTTGAGTTTCTGACTTGTTACAAAGTTTTTGGTTTTGAGGATTTTTGTTTAGTACATTGGGGTTGTACCTTTTGTTTAAAAGATACTTTAGAGTTTCGACATCTGCATCTAGGTCTTCCTCATGTGTTCCTGCCACATTTCTTGGCAAGTGGTTCATAAAAGCTTCTACTTCATTCATTCATTCAGAAAGAGTTCAAAGAGAAACTTCATGCTGAGACTAAATCTGGTTCCACCACAGGAATACCCGAGGAATAAAAATGTTATTTTCAAATCAAAGTCTGGTTGGGTAATACCTTGAACTGTGGTCTCAGTGTTATGGATTGAACCGCTGTGATTTGATATTACATTGCAACTCTTCAGGGGACCCTCCTGAGTCGAGGTTGAGTAAGTGCTTAAAGAAACTGAGGCAAAAGTTTGGGTTCAAGATATTTAAGGGATGATTAGTTGATTTTGAATATAAAATTTGATTGAATTGATTGATTGATAAAATTGATTTGTCAGTCATAGGCGCACTGTGTAAAACTATTTTAAAAATCAGACAAAAACAAAGCTGTCACGCTTAAGGACTGAACTGCACTGAAAAAAAGAAAAAAAGAAAAAATCTGAGAAAGGACTATAAAGCTGTCTTTGGATAAGAATCACAACCTGACTCAATAAATTTATATGATAGATTTGGCATTTTCTAAGCATTCGGGCCTTTCTTTTCACATTATGGTCTTGAAATACGACATTCATCTGGAGCTGTCAGGTGAAAGATGCTCATTTGAAAGTCTAATGAGATTTTTTTGACCCTGCATAAAATTAAAAAACTTGCATAGTTTTGAGCTTTTTCTTCACAAAGTTATAAACAGTTTATAATTGAGGATCTTAAGCAGGCAACAGACTTCTAAATCATTAAATCTGTGGAGACAGGGTGGATTTGGGAGTGGAGCCAGGTAAACAGCAGGGTGATTTCTTGGGGCTGGGAAGAATAAACTCCTCAGGATTTATGAGCACACAGATTTTCCCTGCGGTTGACCCTTGGCCACTTCATCAGTTACTCTCTCCAGCTAAAAATGGATCACCTACTTCACTATCTACAGCCACTTCACTACCTTTAATTCTTCGTCTTCTCTTTTTTTACTAGCTTTAACAAATACTCCAGACTTGAATACTGATCCTGGATATCACGCAAAAAAGAAAAAATCAACAATACATTCACATCCAAAGGTTTCAGCTTCCATTTACATTTTCTTTTCAGTACTCAACACTTCATTAAGAAAGGCTCTCTTCACCTTCACTGTTATCACTCAATACTTCAAGTTGTTAAAGTCTAACATCTTTTGTTACATGTATATAACTAGCAGTTTTTTTTAACATAAATTGCTGTTTTGATGCCACAAATGACTTTTCTTCAGCGCTAAATGGCCTGGATGCGTAGACTCCAGTTTAACTCCAATGCTCTAAGGTGCACCAGTGTCTGATGCAAATAAAGCAACTGCATTTACTACACCATCTCGTTGCATTTTATTCTGCCAGCTCTCTTAGTATTCACTGGAGCTACTTTAAAAGTGAAGGCCAAACCCAGTCTGAGCTCTTTCCATTTGAAGGTTTCCACTCAGGGCAGACTGTGGGCAGTAATTATAAAGAATTGGACATGAAATCGGAAAGTGAAAGTGAAAGGTGTAAAATGAGAGCTACATGAGCATTACAAGGTCAACAGATTCTGAGTGAAGGGCTTGCTGAATGAACCAAACATTTTGTGTTACGGATTGATTGGAGGCGCTGCACAGTCAGCTTTCTCTCAGGTTATTCCACCTCAAAGAACTCTTGCAGATTATGAAGTGGAGGGGATTCAGCCAGGAGAGGACAGACTACTGTATTAACTTATGCAGCCTTTGTAATAAATTCAGCAGGGCAAACAGTGCATGGTCCATTACATATTGTTCCCAGGCTGATAAATGCAAAGAACACGTGAAATAATCCAAATTTGATGATCACACCATACAACTTTACAACAGCACTGAAGAGCAAAGGGAGAAATTCACTGAGCTGATCTTTGTTGCGTGTCTCTGGTCAGATTCAACTCAGAGGATTTTGTTGGACAGGTGTGAACCTGATAACAAGTGAGTCCTCTGCAACTGCTGTTGAGTGATAGATACTTTTTTCACAGCAACCAAGCAGTGTGACAGATGGAAATGTGCAGAAAAGGGGGGTGGAACAGCTTGCTGCCACACACTCCACATTTCACTCTCACACTCACAGTTCTACACACACACACACACACACACACAAGCACGCACACACACACACACACACACACACACACACACACACACACACACACAGGGTATGCTCTCCAGTTGGTAGGAAGTCCTGAAACTGTCTGCTGCTAGCCCATGAAATAAGCTGCTCCCACACTGTTCCACCATGTGCTTTAATTTTGAGCTTCAGTGGTCAGAACTTCATTCTGTGACCCCGTTTCTCTCCGCTGAACTTCAGAGGTGCAATTTTTCCCCTGAAAAATCACTTTTCTACAGTCTTTTGAAAAGAAAAGTGAAAGTCCACTTCATATCTACTCCCTCACACTAAAACCCAAATCATAAAAGGGAATGGCTTAATGTCAGGTTGTTGATACTGAGGAGGCTATGCACCGATGCTGAGATATGAATCAATGCAAGTTGAACTGAAATTAATTTATCAGTTAATATATGTATACATCTGCTGTTAAAGGAACAGAAAATAACTCTTAACTCTTTCTCATTCCTTCCTATTTATTTTTTCCCATGTGCATATTTAAGCCACTCTTTAAAGAAAGTGCATCTGACCTGCAGCTGAACCTGGAGCTGTGTGGCAGCTGCATTCAGTATTCTCTCAGAAACCTAAAAAAAGGTGAAGTTATTGCTGAGTGCAGAGACAGTGACCTGTACTGGAACTTTTTTGAGTTCAAGATGCTTTCTCAATTTATGTTAAACTTTCCCCCTCTACATTTAGAATCTGAGTGTTTCCTTTAAAACAGCATAAGATATGAACCATTAGTTCAAACTTGCCATTGCATTTCATCTCTGCTTATGAAAGGGTCTGTAGAGGCTAATGTGTCAGGGATACTTGTGACAGGATCTGGGTTTGATCCGGATTGTTTTCCATGGTGTTTTTAAGGTTATTTTAACTGGTACTATTTTTGGTCCACAATGTTTCATACCAGTATACCGAATTCTTTGAACGTAATGTTGCCTTTTCTGCACAATGTCATAACTTAAATCTGCGTCTTCTAATGGGATTTTGGAACCCTCACATTTGCACATTAGCTGTATGATTTCTTCAGTTTCTGGCAAATGTGCAGCATTTTAGCTTCATACAAGTACCATATGCACAGTCCAAATACAGTTTTTGTGAGATGTGACTGGAAAATGGGGACATAATTCAAAACATGATTATTCCATAACCATAAGTAATAAATTGTGTATGTATACTTGAACAGGCATTAATGGCAGTGGTGGAATTAGTCTCATGAATTGCATCATCATAGACTCCATACATTTCCATGTGCCCCTTCTCATTAAGCTCATCTGCATATGAAGAAATGAACCATAACAGTATGACATCACAGCTCTGCACAGTGTAAAAGCCAACAACTCATCTCCCCAGTCAGACAGAAAACCTGACAATGTGAAAAATACCTGCCAGTGTGTGAGAGCTGAATATTTTTTTAAACCCACTGTCTTGAATAAGCTCATTACTTTTTAGTGCTTTTGAATGTGATCAGGAATCAGAGCCAGATCAAATATAATTCACATCTTTAAAACATCTCACAACCAGGCAAAAATCATATTTCACAGTTTGCTTTTATTTCTTTGCTTGGACCTTGTTTTATACTTCAGATCAGCTGCAGCTGGCAACAGACTGATTCTGGCTCTGCTGGAATTCCTCCAGGAGCTCCATATTGGGCCAAGGCCATCTCCTGACGTGCTCCCGGCCTTCGCCTGCCAAGATTGTGTCATAAAAATATGCATAGTGCGGGTGTTGCTTGTTTGCATACTGCATGTTGAATATGGTGCTGAGACACATGCAGAGTGATATCAAGCCTGATTTCACAAGCAACTCAAGCAGCACAGCTTCCAACAGTATGGCTTCAAGAAAAGCATTTCCAATTATGATCTTATTATGAAAGGTAAACAGCAGCTTTTATTAATGGAAACCAAGCTTTGAGTCTGTTTGTACTTTCTCTCAGTGTGAGGTGTAAGAAGTAGCAAATGTTTGCAGAATCTAATGAAAAATACCCATGCTGGAGGTCCTCAAAACTAATTATGTGTAATTATAAAAATAAATGAATTAATTCCTTTGGCTTCTTACCAAATTGAAAGATTGGGAAAAGCTTTCAAAGGTTCAACAGTATGTTGGTTCAGTTTTGACTATTAAATTACACCATGAAAACCCTCAGCAGAGCTGGAAACACAGCTGCTGTTTTCAGGTAAAACAATTCCGTCTGTACAGAGAAGCACAAAGGTCAGTTTTTAAGCTTTAGACCTGATAGAGTGAATGTGTCTCTGTCAGCTCTCGGTGTTACTGTCTGAAGAGTGACCCTGTAAACTGTAGACCTTCAGCTGAACGTGCCAATAGATACTGAGTTTAGAGCAGCTGGTGAAAAACACAGGATGTCCCCATGAATACACACGTTTAGTTTTATTTATGAGTTAAAACATCTTCATCAGGTAGGTATTTAATGGTAATCCATTCAAGAAGGATGCACCCTGCTGAGTTTTCTCGCAACAGACACAGTAATTAAGTGAAAACACAGTGATCTCAGCTATTTGGGGACCGGTTTACTAAAGGTTTGCTGCTCTATGATAGAGCACACAAAGCTGATGCATCCACGGGCTGCATTGAGGTTTGCATCTATCAAATGAGTATGTTACTCAACAAGTGTGATACATTAATCTTTTCTGCCTTCATGACTATGTAGAATATATGCAGATGATCAGAACACGCAAAAAAGTGGGAGGTGAAGATGCAAATGTAATTATTTAGCACCATCTATGTGATTTGTCAAACCTGAAAGTGATTGTGATCTGTTTATGCGTCTACGTTTAGCACGTCTGAAAGGCACGTGTAAACTGGCACAGCATATACACACAAATGGCTGCGGTCATTGTGGAAAGAAGTGAGCAAGTGTTAACATATTTGGACTGTTAGAAATAAAATGGTACAGACAAATCCAGCAACGCCATTTTCAAGCAGCTCGATGACCTAAGGGCTGATATGGGGCCAGTCACAAATGGGTTATGCCATATCTCCAACACAAAATTCCTTGCAACACTGCATTTTCTCACATCTGGATCATTCCAACACACCAGCACAGTTAGTACCTGCATCTTGTCTTCAAGTACCTGTCATGCATAAAGCTAGTATGCCCAGTTCTCACACACGGGAAACAGTACATAAAACACCATGAATGAATGTAAATATTGTAGTACGTCTTGAAACAAAAAAAACTGAACTGAAACAGCAACCAGAGTACAGAAAAACTACAGAATAGCTAATTATTGCCTTTTTATTTGCATCCACTACCAAGGCCTCAACTCCATGACTTCATTGTTCGTTTACATCCACCCTGCTCTCCAACACTCTCCATGGCAACAGTGGGTAGCACACACAAAGCCCTCATTTAAAAAGGGTGGTCACCATTCTTGCACCTGTTATCAATTGCACATGCAATCATACAAGATTACCTGCAACATGTCCACTAATAACATGTGCATGTTTAAGTTTGTGCAGGCAATTTATAGCTCGCTATATGGGATCTTAGTAAATCAGACCCTTTGTGCTTTATACAATGGCATGCTCAGATGTTTCACTGGTGGAAGCTGTTTCGGGTTTTCTGTACTGGCGAAGGCTTTGTCACTAATGCTTGACACCTTTCAATTGTCAGCTAACCCACCTGCAGTTCAATACAAGTAAATCAGAACAAGAACAGGCTGGAAACAGGAACTAAAAATGGACCGTGTGGTTGGAAAACACTGAAAGTTTTTTATCAAGCCTGCAGGACGTTGTAACAGGTTAGGAATGATGATAAAAGAAAAGCTTTTCTCTGTATCTGTTTGAAAAAGATTCTTACAGTCATGGCCAGCCAAAGCAGTGGGATGACAATTGTATCCGAAAAGCTCATTCATACAAAAATACAGCAGTGATCTCATGTTTTATTGCTCCAAATGAATCACAAAAGTAGTCATGTGTATGTTTTCAGATGCAAGGAGATAAGCTGTTTTCCTGAAAATCAAAGGTCTCTGTTTTTCTTATCTCTTCAGTAAAGTATTTAACCCTCTGTTTGGACTGGACAAAACACTCATTATTTCCAGTGTCGTAACAGATACCAGAGACACAGCCTGCCTGACAAAAAAAAAGAAAGAAATTCAATACCATCTAAAAGACTGAGGTGATTGCATATCTGTCCTGATGTACAAGGAGCTTCAGGCTGCTGGTTAAAATGAAATTAGTCTTGCCGTCCAGTCTCTCCACCCCCCTCCGCTCTCAGTCAAGAGCCCATTAGTAAACCAGTGACAGACTCCATTCTGCTGCAGAAATATATGGCCCTTCACTGACCTTGTTTGATTACATCGCTGCTCACCATTCTTCTTTTGTACGTCCAAGAAAGAAGCTCCTCAGTCAGGTTACTTACCCGAGTATCTGTCCCTGGATTGATTTTTGGGTCACTTTTCTTGTCATTAGCATCGAGTGTGAGTGGATTTTCAGAGAAAAACCATCAAACTGGATGAGTTCTTTGCATTCCCTACCTTTAAGTGGACAATAAAGTAGGTTTTTTACAACGCCATAACTTCGCATGACCACAATGCAGCTGTGAGGAGCTGATAGTGTTATTGATCGACAGTGAATTCTCTTGACAGTGCTAAAAATCCATGAGTCTGAGTCACACCGAATTTTTATTTTTGTGTTGTTAAGTAAGAAATTAAGATAAGAGTAGACATTTTATCTAATAGGCCAATGTGTCTAACACTAGGTTATTTTTTTTAGCCATCTGTTCTTTAATTATTCATTAAAAATGATCGAGTATAGTTCTTTATTTCTTATCTATCAAAGCTACACACCCCTTTGTACAAATCCATATCCTTTCAGCCCATTTCTTAGACCAACCCACATTACCAATCCAATAACTTAAAAAGTCCGACAAGACAGCGCAATGGGGGATGCTTTTGCTAATCTCCTCTCTGTGACACTTCCTGAATGGCGAAGTAAAGAAAAACAGGATAAAAGACGAGACTGTGATATCGCTCCCCTGCTCAGTCATCAGTGTCACATTTCAGCAGACAACAAAAGAGATCCCTGGCAGTTCAGTGGAGCCAGCGCCGGCCTCTCTGTGCTCACTGATGATAACAAAGGAGAGAGTAAACTGGGCATTTTGTCTGAGACAGGTGGCTCAATGGCATCTTTGATTTATCTACTGCACATCATTGTGCCCGGCTTGATGCAGGGAGACAGAAAGAGTTTACTCTACCCTGGACAGAACTGCTGTACTGTCTGTTTGTACCAAGTACTCACTCTGTGTTTTGATGTTAGGTATCAAAGATGGTCTCAAAATCCCCATTTCTGCTGTACTGACTCTTATAATGATGTGAAAGACAGAGAGGTAGCTTCTGGCTTTTTAATAGCTGCAGCTTATTTTTATGAGTCACAGTTGCCTTGTGTCACCTCGGTTTGGTGTCCACTGTTCTGCTTTGTAATCCCTGTGTGTTTAAAGCTGTTACTCCTGCCCTCGTCTTCTCCAACCAGTGTGATTTTATGCATCGCCTTGATCGTTTTTAACTATGCCTGTTTGAAACACTTGTTCCACATCACCTTCACTGTCCAAGTGCCTTTAGTATCAGTGTGTTCCAGTTTTGAGATCACGTCAGCAATGAAGATCTCTATTCCTATTACAACAAACTAGTTTGATCAGTTTACAGACAGACTCATGTATTTCCACAACATTTAGATATGTGGCAGTCTGAAAATCTGTACAGGTAATATGATCACCCACCACTGATACTTAATATCCATGTTTAAACAAGGGGAAAGATCTATGTCCCCTATGTGAGGTTTATTCCAATGGTTTTGGAGTCCAGAGACTGTCAGAGGCCAACAAGTGAGTTACAAGGGATCCTAAATCAGGGTACAATCATTTATTCCTACTTTAATCTTCTTTTTATGTGACAAAAAAACCTTTAGTTATTCCCAGATGGAAGTCTGTGGTAAAATGTGTCAGTTTATGAGTCTTGTTTGTAAAAAAAAAAAGAGAGAGAGAGAGAGAGAGAGAGGTTTGTGCATATTAAACTATAGTGTTGAAAATCCAGAATCCACATTTCCTTCTCCTGTCGCCCTTGTGAGCCATTTGTGCTTCATTGGCCCTTTAACAAAAAGCATCTTCATACTGACAGCTTCAACCAAACTGTAAATCTCCCGGCTCCATTGAGGAATGAGTGCAGACCTCTGTCCAGCTACACGCCATCAAGAAATAATCATGCAAATGTTTGTGTACACCTTTCCAATTTAAATGATTTAAACAATACTGACTGTGCTGTGGGCTCATGAATATTTAACAGAGAAAAACACAGACTCTTAAATAATCTGCTGCCCAAATTCAGCGAAAGGAAACAAACATAATCATCTGGTAAATGTTCAGTGCTGAAGCATATACACACATCCTTCAGACTAAATTATATATGAAAGCCTCAAACCTTTTTCTAATCTGCATGAGTAACTGAAGCAATTTTGGCCTTGGAGCACACAGGCATGAAAACTTTGTTAGAAAAAAAAAGAAAAAAAAGGTCATCCACTTACAATACTGAACTGAAGGTAATGACCTGGCACAGCAAATAGACGGATCCTGATGACAAACAAACACTGCCATGTTTGTCCTGCAAGCTGAGCAGCTGTGATAATTTTCCTCTCCCAGCCTGTTATCTAAACAGGTACAGCATATGCATACATTACCAGTTTCTCCGTCCAAAACGGTTAGCTTGATGCCAGTATGATAACTGCGGTATGATAGATTCACCGCTGTGGTGACTTTGTCTCTCTGCAGTGGAATCAGAGGTCAGGTGGAGAAGCTTGATGCCTGTAATGCTATCAGACGAGTGACTATTGCGGGGCTTTACAGTGCCTGCTTGAGTTTAATAGCGTCAGGACTAAATTCACCACTGCCACGCAGGCAGGAGAGGATGGAGGCTTTTCTCAGACGGGCAATATATAAGATGTTTGAAAGAAGATAAGCAATGCATGGGACGACAAGCTTCTTCAATCAGTTTAATGAGACAATGCATTGTGTGAGACAGCTCTGGCAAAAACGCTACGTTGTATAATGGTAGGTAAACTACCACTGCACAATGTGATCTTCAGATGACAGTGCAATGACCACCACTCTGTTTTTGTGCAAAATGAATCACTAGCTCACTTCTTTTATTTAGCAAGAGTATAGCATCTTTGTGCTGGTTTAACGCTCACAAAACAACTTTCTGGATGACATATCATCTTCTGAATGCAGATATGCAAATTAGAGCTTTCATGTTGGTGAATCAGAGGTCTACACTGGGAGAAACATATCTTTACAGAAGTACAAATACGACAAAGATTATCTCCAGAAGTATCTTCAAGTACAAACTGTGTCTCTTGGGAGAGAGCTGCATCTTTTGTTCTGCAGTATTTTACTGTAAAGTCACAAAGCAAGAGTTTAGAGCTCTAAATGCAAGCAACGTGTTTCATCACACATCTTTTTTCCTGTAAGGTTCGAACCTCGGCATGCTTGTTTGTACATATCTTTCCTCAGAATCCAGAAAATGTGTGGTGTATATATTTTTATGTGCTACCATCTGATGTAACGTGGACCTGGTCAGATAGACATATGAGTGAACAAGACCCCAGTGTAGAAAACATTTGGTCACAATAACAACCTCTTTCCATCCATCCATTTTCCACTGCTCATCTGAGCCCGGGTCACAGGGGCAGCAATTCCATCAGCGTAAAACCAATGACTGACGATGACCATTTCTGCCAGTTCCTCTGGGGGGATACTGGGGCGTTCCAAGGCCAGCTGATAGATATAATCTCACCATTGTGTCCTGGGTCAACCCCGGGGTCTCCTCGCAGTTAGACAAGCCTGAAACATCTCTCAAGGTAAGAGTCTGGGAGGCATCCTTGCCAGATAAATGCGGAGGAAGTGGCTCTACTCTGGGCCTCTCTTGTATGTTTGAGCTCCGGACCCTATCTCTAATCCCCAAGTCACATACAGCATGCGCCCCACGGTCTGTTAGTGCCACAGGTTTTGACAGAACAGAGCCCACTCCATAGCAGCTGGATATGAGATCACATTAAATTGTAATGCATTCGCTCTTATTTCAGCTAACTAGGTGTTACTTTTAAAAACTGGCAAATTTCTTACTTCCCCACTTCTCAACAGAAACAACTTGTTTATAAATTACTTTGCCCAAAAAAAAATGCATCACTGATTAGCTAAAGAGTGAATGTTTTTGGGAGTAAAACTCAGCTTTGGGAGATATGCCATTGTAACTTTGATGAAAATGTATTTTAAATGAAGCCTTTGTTATATTTATACACCAGTGGTGCACAATATTAAAAATGAAGGATGACAATGTTATCAACCTTTGTAAGAAGATAAGTTATTCTGTCGCTGTATTTGAAAAATCATATCTTGTAAGAACGACCTGCTGATAAAGTATGTCTGACAATCATCTGTATTCTTCCAAGTCTTCAATAACTCTGAAGTCAAAACTCATAAAATGCACCACTGACTGCTCTGCCATCTTTATTTCCATCTCCACACTCATCATTGATGGGCTGATGACAGCAGGGCAGATTGTTTTTTGACCATCTCATCAATCAAATCCTCAAACATCTGATGAAACTGTGAGTTTGGACATTAAGGACTAGGCACACCCTTTTGATAATGTTAATGAGTAGTATGATTTACAAGTAGTGGGTGTTATCTAAGATCATTGCTTGACACAGTGATGAATTTCACATATTTTTGAAAGGATCTTTAGATGTCATGGTGTTCCGCTTGTGCAATGAGCCTGTTCTCTCATCTCTCTGTTTTTTTATGAAAAGAGGAGTCGACACTGAAATTTTAATATTCCTCTTCACACATTCACAGGCTGTGCAAGTCATCCAAATCCTTTTGGTTTACAAGTATACTTTTATATCATCAGGTGCTGCTTAAGACAGCAGAACCCATTATTGAGTGTCAAGTATTAAGGTGAGGGTAAGCTGTAGGGAGCCAGAAGCTCAGCGTTGTAAGTTATCTGTAGTGAGATGACAGACAACAACTTGGAGATGCCACAAGAGTCACAAAGAGAAACTTATAGGTTTGACAATGAATCAAGTGAGTGACCACTGGTATGAGAAATGAGACACAGCTGAGACAGAAAGGCACAGATGAAGATTATAAAGGCAGGGTATACAATAACAACAAAGAAATAAATAAAATAAAAAAAATAAAAAAAAAACAGAAAAGACAGGAGGTAAAATTAGATATAACATGTTGGGACCAAATCATACAAAACCAAACAGGACCATGAAAATCAACACCAGAGTAAGACCCCAGTTTCCCTCAACTCAAGAGACATGAAAATCTTGAAAAAATAGGTCAAGAAAAGATACTTTTTCACAAGAAAATCTTGAAACACAACAGAAAACAAATAGCCAGAGCTACAAAATAAAACAGCCAACACAAAAAGACAACAACAAAAACACAAAGGTAACAAATGATGATACAATACATGCCGTGGATCGGTTATAATAAATACAAAGTGGACAAAAGGATAAAACCAACTACCAAACAGGAAGGAAAAAAGAAATGAAAATGCACTTCAAGATTTACAAAACAAAACAGGAAATCGAAGTCAGATTGAACACTATGAAACTACAAAACTAAACAAAAGTAACTCATGACAAACTTAGACTGACTAGAAACTTCCTACACTAAGGTGTCTCAGATGAGAGTCCAAATTAGTTGTGTTGGTAGAGTTAATAACTTATATCTAAAAGGATGCCCTGCCTTTTTACTATACAATGTCTGTGATTATTTATAGTCCAAGCACACTTACACAAACGCAAGCACACAAGCATCTGACAGAGATTTGTTTTGATGTGTTTTCATATTTACATAGATCCGCTGGCAGGTGTTTCCAACTTTCAATCAAAATGGACGTCAAAGATTATACTCAACAAAAAGTAATTTGACTGATGTCATTTTTTCCTGTATTTTTCTATAAAATGCATTACTTTATGTGCACCCTTTGTAACAAAACTGAAAATCACCTTTGAAAGATGGATACGCTTCTGTATTTATACTGCAGCAACTTGGTAAGGCAGACATCCCTGGGCACCCTCGGGGACACTGCATCGCTAGTTTACCGGGATGAGAAGAACGAACCAAATTTGACGTGTTCACTGTAGCGCGAGGACATTTTGCCTGAACAGTATGCCTCTCTTCAGTGTTTCTAATCGTTTCTGCATGTCATTTGAGTTCTTTTGCAGAAGTATCCTCGAACAATGGCATCTAACTAGGCCTTTATTTGAAAATGACAACGTATTCAGTGAGGCAGCCTCTAAACTCCATGAGTAGGATGCTGCAGCGAGGTGGGCAAGGACAAATAGAGATGTTTTTTTATTAAATAAAAGCTTGTGGCTGTGGGGACAGTGAATGCCACTCCAGCGGTCTGACTTTTAGACCTTTGTCCAGAATGTTTCAGCAGCTATTAGATAGATGTCCTGAAATTTGGCACGTACAGTTTTGGTGTGCAGAGAAAGAGAAGCCAAGACTTTGGCAAAGCCCTGGTTTTCTCTGTCAACACCAACAGCTTGAAATTTGACTTTGTTTTCAATCAGTAACAGTACAGTCACAACACTGATTTTCATTCCGTTTGTTTATTGATCTTTTTTCACACTTGTTAGCTGCCTTGTGAGAAGAAACCAGCAGGTCCAAAAACCTATACACTGTTGGTTAAATGTCCAACTCAGGGCTCTAACTCTGAAATCCAAATGAACAGGGATGATTAAAGGATGACGCTGGTGAGATGTTTTCAGATTTCTTAAAATGAAACAACCAAGAGTTAATAAAACTGATAAAACAGGGACAATAGGTTGCATCTTTCTGGTATAAGACACACTTTCTTGCTGGACTCTGTCTTGTATTCTTTCCTTCCACACTCAGGCCAAACTCGATCAGTCAGTCAGTTCTGTTAATTTTCATTGATGGACTGTTAAGTGCCATACTGCATTCCTTGTAATGACTCTCACTAAGGCCCCACATTTATTCACAAATGAGCGAGCACTTGGCAACAGTGGGGGAAAAAAATAGGAGGGAAGAAATTTTGTGCAGAACCAGACTCATCAGTTTACAGCCATCTGGTGTGACCAGCTGGGCTGAAAAGTTCAATTTGAAGTTTGAATTGGTTTAAGAAGAGTTTCTAACTGGCTGTGAAATAAATCCATTGAGAATATTTGCTGTGAAAAATGTAAAAAATGAGTTTTCTTAGAATACTGTCAGTCATCTGGTCTGACACCAAACTCAGTGGGGCATATGGATGCTGGCGCCTGGATCTTTTTTTTTTCTTTTTTTTTTTTTTCTCGGGTTCCCAGAATGTCTACAATTCTTAGCCAGCATGTATGGATGTATTTACAACAGTACATTTTTATTTGAAAATTTTGTACACTGTTATGCTTGTGTATTATATGAGTGTGTATGTGTGCGTTTGCATGTAACTTTATGTTAGTATACAGTTTTTTAATGTCTTCATTGAAAAAGAGGAGGACTGAATTGGGTGTAAGGTGTTGGGCACTTCCATACTATTCTTTTATAATACACCTTTTCAGAAAATTAAAAAAGTTTAAATTTACACCCATTACAGAGGCATATCTCAGGCATTTATCTACAATATGGAAGTTATTGACATTGTTCCAGTTTGTTTTGTTTTATTATTTCTTCTTCTCCACTGAGAGGTTTTGGTATTCATTTAAAAGACACTTTTGACTTTCAAAATTAAAAACCATCTTGACCAAATTTAGCAGCCTCAGGGTCTGAAAATCTAAGCCACTGTTTGCCAAAATATAAGTAATAATGATTAAAACTAGTCACTGTGCTTATTTTGCTGATCAATTTCGATCATTGTAAATGCTGGTTAATTGCAGCCTTGTAGATGTTTTTTGTTTTTTTGTTTTTGTTTTTTTGCCTTAGCTTTTTAAATATCTTATATCATTTATTCATGAATAAAAATTAAAGCTTATGTGGATCAAGATCAAGCAAATTACAGATAGATGAACCAACAAAATAACGTTCAATTTTACTGTGCAAATATTTTTACCACACTCAGTCAAAGTTACCTCAGGGTAATTTTACACTCAAGCTGAAATATTATGTTTTGGTCACCCTTCCCATTGCATACAGTGCCACCCCAGGTCATACACACTACCTGTGTCTATGAACCTTCTCCTCCACTGACAGGAGAAAGCTGGGTGTCATTGAACTTCTAACAAAAGTTTTTCATCTTTAAAAGCCTGTGAACCGCAGCACTTCAGAGAGAGAAGCCATATGGCTCAGATCAAAACCTCTCCTCTAACGAAAAGAAAACTCTGCTAATTAAACACTTCCTGATTAATTCAGCCGCTCTAATTAGAGGAGAATTTATTCCGCATCAATATTTCACTGTGTCAGCAGAAAGCTCGCCTTGGACACCAGATAATGGAGAGTACAGCTTCTTCATACCAGCCGGTTCCCTGCACGCCATCACATTCACCACACACATCATGTAAATGAGAGGGCACACACACACACACACACACACACACACACACGACCCACTTCTTTAATGATTTGTCTTCTCACACTGAGGAGTTATTTTTCTCTGGTGATGGATTTTGAAGGATGGGGTGATGCAGGAGATGAAGAGTCAAAAGTTGACCAATTATTTAGAGCAAAACTGGAACCTTTAAAAATAGTTCTAGAGGTGGAAATCATTGCTGCTGTGTATTGAAATATGGACCAAACTCAGATCTAAATTTATCAATATTTCCTCTTTTATGGACAAATCATTTTTGAGACTTTACAAAGTAACTCAATATTCCAATAGTTTCTGTCCCTCAAATGCCAGTGGCGTTCAATTAAAGCCTAAATGAGTTCTTGCATCATTAATGATTGAGGGAAGAACAGATTGAAGGAGAAATGTGACTGCTAGATTAACTTGCAATTAACAAGTCAATTATAAAACAGGTGGGATACTGCGTCAAATCTTGATAAACATATTGTGATGTATAGCAATTATAATAACATATTAAAAGTGGGTAGTGCTGTTCCCTCTCAGCAAGAAGGTTCCTGGTTCAATTCCTTGGCTGTACAGGAGAATTTCTGAGTGGAGTGTCAGCGTTGATTCTCCAGCTTTCCCCACAGTACAAAATTATAAGTAGTATGGTGGCCCTGAAGTTCAAAACAGGACAAAACAAAAGGAGCATTTCAATTGACCTATGGCTAAGTCCCATCCAAACTCTGCGAGCCAATCACAGTGCGTGTAGGCCTCTCATACAATCAGACTCTTTGCCCAGTAGTCTGTGAATTGCAGAAAGTCAGTTTTTGTTCCTTTTTTTCTGAGATTTTAAGTTTAAAAATGGCCTTGGCAGTTCCAACACAAGGTATCCAGAGAAGATCGGTAACAGGATGTATTTTTTGTCCTTTCCTAACCCACATCTTAACCAAGAAAGGAGTCTTCTTTGGATGAATTTGTTTAGCGGACCACAACTCAATGTGAATACAATTAAAAAGAATGTCTACATGTGTTCTTAGGTAAGTCGGCATCGTATTTAAGGCCAAACATTGTCCTTTTGCTGGAAAGACAATAAAAGTTATCTTTAAATTCACTAACAGTCACAAAAGTTGGCTCTCAGCTGAGCTCTTCATCATGTCCTTTTATACCTTAGGAGTTTATTGGCCTATTTTGTTCTCGACACTCTGAGCAAAGATGGTAAAAAGGCTGTTACAATTTCTTCATACACTGAGATAGAAACCTGAACTTCAGTGGTATTGGTAACAAGATGCAGTTTTTAACGTTTGCACTGTGACCTGTAAACTTTAACTGTAACTGGAGCTTTTTAATGACCTTCTTAATGATAAAATGATTAATATCTCCTTAAAAGATCAAACCCTTTGGTGACTTCAAGATGATGTGTTATCTCTTTGTTTTAAAATTCATCAATAGCCTCCAGAAAAATGTCCCTTACTGTGACACCTGCCATGGCACCTGTCATTGAATGTTCATTGTTTGTCTGAGTGAGTGGAGGCTTAGTCATAAGTCAACTGTAATTCAACAATCTTACGCCAGCATGATGCCATTTAAAGGGAAGAAACATGGGTCCTTTTTTATTCTGTTGCGGTCTCTCTTTTTACTCACGCACTTGTTTGACTGTGGCACTTTATTATTTCACTCTAGATGTGTGTAAATAATGCATTTCAAGTGATTTAAGGTGTTTTATTTGTATTTTATATAGGTTAATTTGTGAACTGTTGTTAGCCCTACAGGGCTGCATAACAGACCACATCAAAACTCAAGTAACACATACGGTATATGGACTGTTTCTATCATGCTACACCTTCTCTACTCAGTGCTCTTAAACATGACATGTCACATTCACACACTGGAGGCAGAGACTGCTGTGTGAAGCGTCATCAGAATTAACTAACCCCATTAAACACACCGACATGTGGACAGCAGGACCTGGGGTTCAAACTCTGACCTTCTGATTAAGCAACAACTGACTCTCCCATGAGAACCAGCAAAAAAAAATATGTACTCAAGATGATGAATTTTCCAAATCCTTTGCAATTTTTTACCCAAGCAACATTGTTCTGAAATTGCTGAAACATTTCCTCACAGAGCCTCTCACATGTTCACAGCAGCCCAGGGTCTTTTCTTTCTTCCCATAAAAATTCTGTCAATCACCATCTGTTCCTTTTTTCTCTATGAAGGGGAAAATAAAGATCAAGAGCAAAAAACATGCTTTTGGTTTTTGCTTTTCATGTTCCGCATCTAAAAGCTGGTTAAACTGGTGTGTTTTCACCCCCTCACTGTGGATGATCCAGCCCGAGTCTTTATCTCACACTACTACATCACAAACACCGCAAACCATCAAACACTTTAACATCTCTGCTGGTGTACAGGGTTCCTCAGAGAGGGAATCTGCAGCGCTGTTTAACAATGCATGCTCTTACTCTCAACATGACACAGAATAAGCGTGGAACATACACAACATTGATTGTTTGTGAAACCATTCGGGGGGGAAATAAGAGAACAGGAGTGGAGGAGGAGGACCATATAGCATGTTATTCTCGAACACTTATCATGTGACTGAATTCCAATGAGGCTCATAGAAAAAGATGAGAAATAATCAAGAAAACTGCAGGAGCCTGGTTACTTCAGGACTCAGAACTTTGTTGCAGCTTGAGTCTGGTGAAGCAGCTCAACCCTTTGAGGCTATAACCTAAATTGAGATTTTCCACAATGTAACAACAGCTTTATCTTCATCATTTCCTCTAATTCTTTACGTTTATCTTTCTGTTTGACAGTCTCACTACAGGGGAAATACTCACGTTGTTCTTTGGCTGGTTTGAAAACTCTTTTATCATGTTATATGTTTTAATGCCTTGTGTAGACTCACTCTTTGGATGAAGGACGGAAAATATGCATTTTCATTATGGGGCTCTGTGGTATATGCTTTTGTATACAAGGCCAGTGTCCATATGGTATGCAATATGTCTTCAGTTGCATTATGATTTTTTTTGTCTCTTCATGCATTTTCTGTTTACTTGGCCTCAAAATTTGCACTGCATGCAAAGTGAGATTCCTTGCAGTGATTGTCATGGAATAGCCATGAAATTTCAGATCCTAAGAATTCACAGTCAGTCCAACTAAGGACATTCTACCTCCATTGGCGACACTGTGTCCTTTTTTAAGCTGTGTGCATATCAAACTAGTTTCAGTTCACCCAAAAAGGAGAACAACATACAGACAATGTACAGATGCAGCTGTATCTCCTCATGTTTTTAGCATGTACCATGGTGTGTGTTGGGTTTGAGTGCATTGACCCCGAGCTAAAATTTGCTTGTGGCTGAGACGCACTGAGACCTGCCAAGCGCTACCGAATCCAACTACAGCCCAATAGCGATTGCATTATATAGGTGTGCCAATCAAGGCATACTCAGTCCACTCTTGGTCCTACAGAACTGCTCACATGCATGATACATGAGGTTTCTGGAAAACCTCATTTATTTTTATAGGTGTAAGCTTGTCGTCTACAGGAAACTGCATTTTTATGTCTCTAAAAATGATCATCTTTGAAAACTCTTGCCAAAGGGAAGATTTTGGGAAACTCTGGTTTCATGGTTTTGTGTATACACCAGGGAACTGACTTTTTGGATCTCAAACATCACAGCTTGCAATAAAAAAGCCATTGATGTCACTTTTTGGGACATTTGGTTATGTCAGACATGAATATGGCGAGCATGAATGCTGCAGGCATGGTAGTTATTATTTGTTTTCTTGTTATGTCATTCTTTTGAAAAATACCAGGCTACATGTGTACAAGGCCTTAAGCTGCATGTAAACAAACTGATTGAAGCTAAAAGCTAATAACTGCCAGAAAGTGAGGTGAGTTATCAGGGACGGTCTGCGAGGAAACCCTTATATGCCTTCAGTGTTATGTTATTGGGCGTTATTGGCACAGGCATCCTTCATCGTAAACTGCTGATCACTCTCCTTTATCAGGAGTGTTTTACAACCTGTTTTTTGATCCAGTGTTGGTTAAATAACAATTCGGGTTTCCAAAATGTTGAGTGCTGAAACATAAGTGATTTGCTCTTCACCTTTTGCTGACCATCTGTACAAGAGCTGTGGTTATGAGGGCCAGTGCTCATAATAACAAACCTCCCAGTGTGGTACTTCATCCTGACCACAAGCAGCTGGAGAAACCACAGGCGTTGCCTTTTCGTTCCTTTATAAAAACACTCAGAGATGATAAATGAGCATCAACAAGAAATAAGCAGTAAAAAAAAGATTCCTGTTTTCCTCAAGCATCAAACTTTGTCTTTACATTCATCTGTGTTTTATGCAGCAGATAACCTCACATGACTTCTATTGTTTGGTTTAAAGAGGAGGGTTTGTTGACAGGAAAGCAGCAAAGCCACAAAAAGATAAATGGATACAATAAAAGAAAAGAAAGGAGCATTAAACAAGAAGTGTAAAACAGGAGATTGAAGAAGGTAGGATTCTTTTTTTTTTCTTACAGCTTCTCAGGAGTCTTTTATTGATCAAGCACAAACCGCTCATTCACCCTTCTAACAGCTCATTCTGAGCTGCAGTGAGAACAATTTTAAACAAAGGAGATAATTAACCGAGCCCCTGGGCAGTGGTGCAGAGGAGTGGAAACACGAGTGCGCGGTACACAATCACTTTAGCTTCATTAGCAGTGTTGTAGCCAGTGAGTCACTTACTGAGGTAGTCTGCTGGTGACCTCTGTGCAGTCTTCTGCATATTATGTCCTGTGTTTAATTCTCTGTGACTCACTAAATTAACTCAATCTACTTGAAAGGCAGTGGAGCAATACAGTAAAAGGGAAAATAAATAAATAACACATACCAAGAAGTGGAAAAAAAAGTCACAGGGATTCAAGCTTATAACTTCCCTTTCATGATTTGAATAAGATTTGTTTTATATTTCTGCTCAGGTGCCAAACACATAATCGCAAAATGATGCAACAAGGAATTCATAATGCACACAAAATCCTCTTATATTCTGCCCAGCAATGAAAACATCTTCCCCCATGTGTAAATAACAAATTAGGGGCAGAGTTATGATAAACTAGATGTGCTGACTCATAGCTGGGAAAAAGTTTCACTCCTTGACAAACATAGGGAGTTTTTTTTATGCTGTTGTTCATTTAAAAACAACTTTTATAACCACAAGAGGTCAGCAGAAAATATGTTTATATATATATATATATATATATATATATATATATATATATATATATATATATATATATATATATATATATAAATTGAAAGATTAGGGTTTGTATATTTCACAACAGGCAGGGATGAAGCCAGGCTGTCTGTTCTTCAGTCCTTCACAGTGAACAAAGTCCAATGTGAGATGGATTAACAACAAGATCACTGTGTGCTTTCTGTTTACACTTTTCAGAGCACAGTGACTGTTAATGATGTTTTATATCCTCCCACAGAGTTGTTTCACAACTTTTTACATTTGATTTATCAAAATTGCAAAATCCTCCTCTGCTCACTACTACACTGTTTTCTTTGATGCAATGAATGACAGCTAAAATGCTGAATACAGTTGCGCTTGGATATAAATCTTAAAACATCTGTGAGCAAAGTTTACCCCTTTCTTCAAATGGGGTCTGCAACCAATGGGATATATACATGAATTACCACAAAAAAAGATGTTGTCAGCTTGGTATTGTGACTCTGTGTCATTCAGAGAGTAACAGTAAGTGCTGTAACAAGCTGAGTTCAGGTGAAAGGGGAATGTGTAAGTTGCCTGTGGGTGGAAATATGTTTCTATTGTATGAGACCGGGTTCTGACTGGTGACCCCTCTAGAGCATTCCTGTTTTCCAATGCACCCTTGCTTACCCTCCAATCACCTGCCAAAGAAAGAAGAGAGTTAAGTAATGGACGGGTGGGCACAGTGTTGCTAAAGAAATGACAGCTGCCATGTGTTCATAAAGCTCCACAGTATGACGAAGAGAAGGATGAGTCATCTGACAGTCCAGATCGCTGTTGACAGGAGTTTAGAGTTAACAAGCTGACTGAACAAAGCCAAATATTTCAGCCTGACTGCGACGAATGTCTGCATATAAACAACATCTGTAATCCATGTTTCATAAAAGAAAGACAGCTTTAAGTGAAGAGCAAAACTTTGAATCATAGTCCTACAGTAATATTTAATTTGCAGGTGATAATCCATTTATGTTTTATGGCCTTAATCCCTCAGAAGGATGTCCTGTTCCCTTGGCTTTAAAAATCTTACAAGGTGAGTTTGTTTTATGCACCATGATGGCCAAAGAAGTGCCCCCTCATTAAACACCTTTCAGTTGAAGTCTGAGCAGTAACTCAAGTTGAAGGATTCCTGGCAACATCAAAAATATAAAGGTGCTTTTCAACCATAGGAAGTTTTATGTGCTGGAGACCTTTATAGGAACTCTGCAGCAGGAGCCAGGGTCTGAATTGAATTCCAGGGTACTTGGTCTCTTCCCTGAAAAGTCCCTGCCTGAAAGGGTGGTACTTTCTAACAGGTCCAAGCAGTGGCACGCATGGAAAATTTGTAGGGCAGGGGCGAAAGAAAAAAGGCTCCAAAGAGGGCACTTTTGTGTATATTAGCTTCCAAGGGAGTTCTTTGGCACATGTTTTGGCTCCCATGTGGGCAGTTTGACATGTTTTAACCAGCTAAAGAGGTACACCAGTGCAGTTTGCCAATCAGGAGAACACCGTAGCATGTGTTTAGCTCCCAGGAGGGCACACATCTTTTGGCTCCCAAGAGGACACTTAAGCACACGTTTTTGTCTCTGTTTTTCTATGAAGGGACATGAGCCCCCAACCCCTGATACTGACAGTTTTGTCTACTCCTACAGTGTCACTCATCACTGTCTTACTGTCCTCTACTGGTCTGGTAAAAAAAAGTGCTTTCATTTCTCTGCATAAGTTCTGATTTTGATTAGTCTACCCAGAACTTCCAGTCAAAAAAAGTACTCTATATCAATGTGTAAGGGCAGTGCCTCTAAGAAAGGGTCCACACATACATGTTGAACCAAAGGCAAGAAAAAATATCCTTGTCATTCGCAGACAGCGTAACATCTCAGACATTTGTACTGGATTTTAATATCTTTGTCATTGTCATCATTTCATCCGGCTTTTCCCAGTGAAAGCAGAATAGCCTTATAAAAGCCCCCCCCCCCAAAAAAAAAGTTTTGTGAAATATTGTTAAAAGACTTAGCCATCCAAACAAAAGTATAACTGAATATCTACAATTAAGCACTCTCTACATTTAAAAACTCTCTGTTGACAAACACACTGAGTTAGGTTCAGGCTCTGTTTTACATTTACTTTTCCAACACACACACATTTCAGGGACCACACCTCAAACCTGAGGCTCTCCTATTTCTTCTTTTCTGCAGACATTGAGAAAGCCAGGTCTGCTTCTGCTGCGGCAGATCAAAGAAGTAAAAGCAGTGTAGCTGGGAATCCAGCTTTGGTCCACCAGGGAGGATTATATGTGTTTGAAATTAAGCTGCCCTGTGGAACGTACCACACATCTCACCCTCACTGGAACAAAATAGATTCACTCCACTTTCTGGAAGATTCATTATAAGAGCACCGATAGCCTCTGAAGCAGCACAACACCAGCAGTGGGTGAGCTGTACTGCTCTGAAACTCCGGTCACCATGGCCTCATTTAATGATAGTGGTGTCATTAATTATGAGAAATGACCTGTAAAAAACAGGTCTTCTCTCTGTGGTGTGGGAAAGGTAGCTTCAGTGGATTTACTGTCCTCACTGCCTCACATAGATTAATCTTTTATTAACACTAGGGGAACTTATAAGAGTTAAATTTATATGTATGGTCTGTTTGAAATTTTATTTTATTTATGATTTCCTCAAAATAACTTTTGCAAGGTTTGAGAGATTCCTGTCAATATTTTGTCATGATTTTATGTCATTTCATGTTACCTGAAGGTAGGGTCTGCAGGATATTCCTAAAAATTTTAATTTCAACTTTCATGGGAATAATCCTACTCAATTATCATCTATGGGCCTCTGTACATGTGTGTCAGCGTCTGTGTCTGCCTCAACCCCCTCCTTTGCCTGTATGTTGATGTTTTGGTTGTCTCTGGACTTTTCTGGGAAGAGAGTAGGCGTGGTGACCCAGCCAATCACAATGCGCCCAGTGCACACATATCTGTGTGTTGATAGTAGCAAGTGGGAAGTGCTATCCCAAGCGGCTAAAATAGCTGCTATAACTCGGTGAAGGAATGATACAATATTAGCAGAATACCTCATTACCTGTAGAAAGTCAGGTGTATGGCTCTTGAGTCTCTCCCACATAGAAACGTGATGCTGCAGGTGCTCGCTGGGATGGTGAGCGTGTCCACATCCCTACAGTCAGAAGCAGCGGGCACTGCTGGAGCTGGTTTACAAACAGTAATGAAAATTCCTGCGGACCCCACCTCTTGAAGCCCTGAGAGGACTTCATAGGTGAACTTGACATAGTCTCACTTATAAACATTTGTCTGATCATAATTCACGATTTAAAATGAGATTATCAACACCAAAATCAGTTATTTCTAAACACTATTTCTCTGTATTCATGGTTGGATTGCATTTTCTCTGGAGAACAGTAATCTGTTTGTGGTACGTGGACCAAAAGTCTATTTGATGACACTACACTAGCTACTAAAGTGAGAAGTGAGTTGACCAAGTGAAAACAAGATCTGTTCTTTACTTGAAGAAAATGATCTCTTTGCTTTATTTTGTTCAAATAGGGGGAACTCTGGAGCTGGACTGGTAAAAAAGAGAAAGGACAGAAGAGCAGCACAAAGTGAAGCCATGAAAAAAAAAAATCACCTCTGATTCCAACTAAAGCTGTCTCTGCAACCAACACCAAATGGTGCCTTTGGTTTTGTGATTTCTAAAACATACCAAGTCTTAGAATTTCTAAAAAAGAAAGAGAAGAAAGAAACGATGCTGCAGCAAGAAGATAAAGAGATTCCCTACACAGTGAAACCACTTGCAGTAAAATATTGTGAACAAAATAAAGCCAGCTTGAAAAATCTGCAATGACGTTCTCAAGAAAAAACAAACAAAACAAAAAACCCTGCGAGAAATGATAAAACAAAAATCAGCCCGGTTAAGAAACAACTTCAACCTTTGCTGAAATTGCCAAGCGGGTCACACACCCCTTGAGGTCAAAACCTAGAACGGTCTGCCCAGGTTTGTGTCAAGACTCCTGCCCCCTTTCCAATGTCTCACTACCACATTTCTTTCTGTTTCCAACTCCATCCACTCAATAAAAGACAAAAAAGGCAAATAATAATAATAATTATACTAAAATAACTTGACATGGTTCTGCCGACTGGCATCTGGAAATTACAACACTATGATAATACTAACACCCTTCATAGAACACAACAGATGAGGTTTAATAGCACTGAGATGCTGTATTCCTTTTAATATCTTTGTATACCATTTTGACACATTGATATTCAACAGGCAAAACAGAACAAAGAGAGATCTCCCCTACCAACACTGAGAAAAAGAGAAAAATTAGCACAACTCAAGTCTTTTATAAAAGCATATACATTCAGAAAATAAACCAAAAAAATTTTTCTCTCTGTAGGAAACCAGGAGAACCCCTCTGAAAAAGGATCACAGATTTCTGCATTATCATCATAACACCGTCTTCTGTCTTCATCATAAAATCTCAGGCCTCCCAGATTTATAAGTTAAGTGCTACAGGTCTTTTAATTTCAGATTTTGCACAATCATGTTTGAAGCATGTGCTCTTGTCTTTTTGACTTCTTATCCTTTAGCTCCCTCTGCTGTCGATAAGATGACATCATCAACAATTTCAAACCTTCCATGTCAAAAGCTGTGATTGACAATTGACGGGAAAAAAATGTATTTCCCTTTGTCATTTACCCTTTAAGTTTTATTGTTAAATGTGTTTTTTTTTTTAAAGATATGATTTTTTAAAAAACTTTAGTGCAACTTTAAGGCTTTTATTGTAAAACTTTCTGATTATGTCTTACATCATCCCTCCGTTTTTTCAGTTTTATGTATCCTATGCTTTGAGGCATGAAGTGTTCTTTTATTTCATATTTAGCCACCTTACATTGCCTTTTTTCCCCCGTTTTGAGTTTCATGTTTGATATTTCTTTATTCTTTATTCACTTTTCTTTGAGTATTTGAAAGTAAGATCATTCTCTCTTCTTTCTTTTTAAGTAAAAAATCTAAGTTTTAAAAATAAAACTTCCTTTTTTCTCATCTCCTTCCTAGTTTGTGATTGTCTCTTTCAACTAGCTGTATGGACCAAACAGCCGCCCCACTCATGAATTTGAATGACTAACTCAAGAAACAGTGGAAAACAGCTGAATCAAAAAGTGTGTATTTAATAGGTAAAATAAAAACAGTACAGAGGGAAGATAATGATGAAAACCCAGGCACAATGGATGTTAATTAAACCCTCAATATACAGAAATGAAACAAAACAACATATCCATCTGGACAGAGATGGTAAATGAAAGCTGAATAAATTTCTTTCCAACAACATAATGAGACTGTCTTAACTTTTTTTTTATATGTATCACATCATATTGTATTGCTTATTTATCTAGTCAATTGCAAACTTATTGAGACCAAATGCTAGCATAGATCCAAGCTTCAACAAAGATCAGAGGCTCCTTTTCCATTGATTTGTTGTTCCTGCAAAGGGAAAAATGGATAGTGAGAAAAAGAGAGAGCGACAAAAACAGTGAGGGATGACAAATGAAAATGTCCAACCAATGAACTTTCAACACTGTTATTCCAATCACTAATTAGTGATAATTGTTTCTTTATGTCAGTTTGTCACTTACAGCATTGGTAAAGTTTGTTGACACGTTCAATGTCATTTTTGCTCATCTCTGAGGCCCCTCCTAACTTGATGTTCGGATCAATTTTGGACAACATGGTTGGCAGATAATTTTTGGAGAAAGCGTATCTTAGGAGGATACAAACAAATATATGTTAACAAACACACCAGAAACACTCCCATTTTTATTAAATACATTTTCTGCTTAACCACGCAGACTCTCTCTACTGTGAAGTCTTGTAGCTTTACCTGGTGACTCAAAATGAAGGTAATGATGCATTTGAATGCTTCATCTCACAGGATTATGAAGTATTATGGGGATTTTGGACACTCACTTGCTGTAATGCAGGACAGATTGGTAGTCATACGGTGTTCCCAAGTTGTTAGTCGCCAGCTTCTTAAAGTTATGTTCATAACCTGCGGAGAACAGAATATTATGTGGGAGTATTTACATTTTCAGTTCCCACAATGTCTTCTTCAAAAGTTTCAAAGAGCAGTGGATGATGATTTGACCCATTGAGCTCCAATACATAAGCTTCACTTAGGGAGTGTAGGTCTGCCATTTTCTGTACTCTAGACTGAGGCCCCATTTACATGGTGACGTTTCACAGCGTCTCACCCTGAAACTCAGGAAAATGTACTGAAAAACTCTGCGTCTACACGGAAACACTGATGCACTGACAACACTGTAGTACGTATGTCAGGCCTAAAGATGGTGATATAATCATGGGAGCTGTAAACACGACAACAAAATAGAGACCGAAGAAGAGGTGAGCCGGTCTTCTGGAGTTTAAATAAAAAAACTTTATCTCTACACTGCAAAAACTGAAATCTAAGGAAGTCATTACGTCTTATTAGTAGTAAATATTGTCTTATTGTTCTTACTTTGAGCCAAATTCACCAGACCAGGTCATAAAAATGTCTTATTTCAAGTTTTTTTAAGACAAAAATGAGGTGTAAATTGCTTGTAACAAGTCAAAAAAATCTGCCAATGGGATAAGGAAAATTCACCTGGGTAGTTTCTTGAAATTAGAAAGATGTCTTAAAACAAGAATCTTTTATCTTATCCCATTGGCAGATTTTTTTGACTTGTTACAAGCAATTGATGCCTCATTTTTGTCTTTAAAAAACTTAAAATGAGACATTTTTATGACCTTGTCAAGTAAATGTGGCTCAAATCAAGAATAGTCAGACAAATTGTACTAAAAATAAGACACAATGACTTGCTTAGAATTCAGTTTTTGCTGTGTAATTGCAGAAATAGTGCAGTAAATGAACGTCTTGGTAGAAGTCAGTCAGTAGATTCAGCAGCAGAAGAACGAAACGGTATGTCACTGTTGTTGTTGTTTTTGGTTCATGCCTGGTACAATGAAGGCTTATTTTGCAGGCACAGAGCTGAACGTGATGTCAGCGCTTCCAGGGAAAACTCTGGCTCAATGTTTACACAGAGACAGTGAAAATGGCACTCTCAAAAGTTTCCAACCTGGGGGGCGTTTTCAAAAGTTGGTGTTTTCCGTCGGGTAGAACCTCATTTTGGTGTAAAAGGGAGGCTAAAACACAACAAAACTTTTGTGTTTCACCCAAAAAGGGTCTCATGTAAAAGAGTTTAATGTAAAGGTCTTGCAATCCCTGACTTTTCCCTCGGCACAGCGAGTGCGGAAGGAAAAACCTCAAAACTCACTCCTTAACTGCTCTTATCATCTTCTAACATACGGCAACAGAGCTGTGAAAGGTTTTACATCAGAACTGACCTGGTAGAATGTTTTCCGTGAGAATGGAAATGTAGTTGTCCCTGTCGGAGCGAACTTGTTCATGATGGAAACCCAGAGCATGAAGAACCTCATGTTGCACCACAGGTAAGTTGATGCAGCCATTCTTGCCCAAGGAGATGGCCTGTCCTCCTATATGACGGCCCAACCGCGACCAACATCTGAGGGAGAGGGAAACAGGAACAACGGCATTTCTTGCCTCAGATTTGTTTTTTTTGTTTGTTTTTTTTTAATAAGTGCCTCCAGTGGTTTGGAACACCACAAGTAATTTATCTGTCTTTTTTTCTTAACCCATTATTTTTTGACCTTCTCAACTCAACTCAAACTGTCTATAAAGACTTCTCTGTCCCACGAGAACAAATATGATGCAAGCTAAAAAAGATGTTTTGTCAATACATCTCAAGAGGGGTAAAAGTATGTTTCAGAGCTTCATCTCTCCCCCAATGACAAGATACTGTGCCTTTAGGACTTGGTTTTATTGGATAAATGCGACAGCAAATGGTGGTTAGGAGTTAAAGTAGTTCCCAAATTGCAACTATTTTAAATGCAGGGCCTTCTTTTTGGTTTCTCCTCTCCAGTGAATCTTCAAAGCTCTTACACTGCAAAAACAGAAATCTAAGCAAGTCATTATGTCTTATTTGTTGTAAAAATTGTCTTATTGTTCTTACTTTGAGCCACATTCACCAGACCAGGTCATAAAAATGTCTTATTTCAAGTTTTTTTAAGACAAAAATGAGGTGTAAATTGCTTGTAACAGGTCAAAAAAATCTGCCAATGGGATAAGACAAATTCCCCTGGGTAGTTTCTTGAAATTAGAAAGATGTCTTAAAACAAGAATCTTTTATCTTCTCCCATTGGCAGATTTTTTTTTAACTTGTTACAAGCAATTGATGCCTCATTTTTGTCTTTAAAAAACTTGAAATGAGACATTTTTATGACCTTGCCTGGTAAATGTGGCTCAAATCAAGAATAGTAAGACAAATTTTACTAAAAATAAGACATAATGACTTGCTTAGAATTCAGTTTTTGCAGTGTATTTGTCAGTTTTACTCACTGCAGCAGTGTTTTTTATCTCCACGTGAGCACAAGAAAGTGTGTGTGTGTGTGTGTGTGTGTGTGTGTGTTCCTACCCAGTCCCAGGGAAGAAATAGAGGAAATCGCGATGATTCCATCTCCACACAAAGCGGATGCAGGTAGTTTCTTGGAAGGTCACAAGGGCTTTGATGATGGTTATGCGCTCTTCTCTAGCTACAGAGACATAAATCAACAAGTAGATGATGAGTCTTTTTGCTAAACTAATGGCCCTTTACCACTGACTCGCCTTGGCCCTACTCTACTCGGCTCTACTCGACTCTACCCGGTTTGTGTTGCGTTTCCACTAGCGCGGTACTACGCGGCAGACGCCAGTTTTTAGTACCTACCTACAGTCTATGGTACCTACTCTACCCTGGTTCCAAGCGAGTAAAGCCGATACTAAAACGTGACGTCGACGGACTGCCGGTCACTCATTGGTCAGAGAATGTCGTCACCGAAGCTTCTGACTCTGTAGAATCACTTACAAGAGGAACACGAATAAGTCAGTGACGGGTTTTTCATGACATTTAAACCCGACGGCACAGAACCACACTGAATGAACACAAAATACCACCTTAAAATGCACCTTCATGTTTCCTAAATAAGTTTAAAGTCCTTTTTAAACGAAAAAGAAGTTAACCGCATAGATAGTTCGGTTCAAAGAGTCTTTTAAATTAAATCAAAGTTCGTCGGCGCAGGAGCGACCTGTCTGCCACGAGAGTCTTTAAGCACCAATCAGTCCATTAATTCACAGGAATCCAAAAAGGAAAACCAGTTCAAAGAAGAATGATTGCTCAACAAAAAATCTCTGGTATACCAGGCCCAAAAATAAAAAATTAAAGCGATCTCACAGGATCCAGTGAAGAGTTAATGTCGTTAAGCAGCGCCTTCGTTTCCCTCTGTCATTACACGATCTGTACCGGTTACCCGATCCGTTCTGCGCAAGCGTGTCGATGACGTCACTTCCGCCACTCGCGAAGTTTTGCGACAACGTCGGGGTTTTTTGTGTGTGTGTGTGTGTGGGGGGGGGGGGGGGGAAGAGATGAGGAGGAGGGGAAAAAAAAACGTGACGTCACGTGCCGGGAGATTTCAATTGTGCCGACAGAACAGTTTCCATTTACCCTGAGTGACTGCCAGCAAGGTACGGAGACAAAGATGGATGAGAAATACATTCAACTTTATAATTTTTTGCTTGATAGCTATCTAGTTCCTGGTGAAGCAGAACGCAAAAAGATAAGATGGATGGCGCCCAATTTCATCATCAAAGGGTAATAGAATTTACTGACTGTTGTCCAACAGTTCAATACATTAAAAAAAAATAATCAGTCACTAAGAGGTAGACGTCTGTTTTAACCGGTACTTTAATAGGATCTTTAGTCTGAAAAAAAAAAAAAAAAGTATAAAACTCAGCAAGTATGAATGGTGTAAGTACCTTTGTAATTGACTATCACCAAGGTTCTTTAACTTGTTTATAATAAAGTAAAATAAATTATTTTTTTTCGTTGTTGTTGTTGTTTTAGGACAGCAACACAGGAAGGCGTCATTTTGATTTAAGAAAAGTTTTTTTTTTCCCAAAAAACTTACAAGAGTTACTTATATTTGACAAAAAATTCAACAAAATTTCAGAAAGATTTAAATAAATGTATATCTTAACTAATTGTTAGATTTTAAAACATAGCATTTTCTCATAATCTAGATGATAATTGATTTTTGACTTCTCTACGGAAGTCTTCACTCAAACTTTTCCAAGGCAGAAAAATGAGTATTCCAATCCTAGACATGAATTGTGACCACAAGTGCATAATTTTCACCTCCACAAGATTAAACCACGTCACATTTACATAGGACGACGAAACGACGAAACTTTGAACAACACACACCAGTAAAGTGTTGTCATTTCACTTATTTGTAACGAAACAAACTACCCTCAAAACCTAAATAAATAACCGTAAAACTTAGTAGTAAATAACAAAACGTCTGACTTTCGTCCCGGTGTCACAAGCTAATTAGTTAATTAGTCAGAATTTTATATTGCATCAATTCATAACAAGTGTTACATTAGGACACTTGACAAAAACACCAACAGGTCTAGATCTGTAAGTGTCAATGTTAATGAAACTTTATTTTGTCAAGACAAACCCAACATCAAGACAAGATACAGTCTATGTCATCTTAACGGGAATTCTGGACTGTATGTTTATACACCTATAAGGTAAAGACGGAGAGTCTGGGTACTATGAAATAATAAAGAAAAAAAGTTAAAACTGGATAGTCGGTGTAATTCCCTGTGAAAGATACAGTAGAAAACCACTATAGTGTCGAAATGTTGGTAAAGTCTCGTTTCTTTCTCACCAATACTTGTTATTGTATTGATCTAAACCATTAACACAGACACAACTTCCTGTACAAAGACCAAGTTTAGTTTTTTTTTTACTTAATCGGTCTAAGTGTTCCCAAATAGCAAGGAGAAATAAAGAAATAAAAAATGCACACCAGACAAACTCTTGGGTCTCAAGAGGTTAATCGTAAATAAAGCAATTAACAAGTTACAATGACCAAGAACAAGTTCCCTTTAAAAACCTGACATCTACTGAGACTGTGTTAGGGTTGCAGGGGGGGTGGGGATAAGACACAGAGAAATACTTTGAGACACCAGGTATGCGGCGGCTGTAAAAAGCAACAATGTAGAGGAGCCAACAAGACAAGCTGACAGATAGAGGAGAGAAAATTATCCCACAACAAACATTGAATGACACCTCATCTTAGTTGTCTTCAAATTTCATTTACACACACCAAGTAAGGATAATTAGAAATGCAGTTTTTTAATGTAGTGTGTCATTTCACATTAAGAGTGTACTTTTATTTATAGGCAAAAATCATTCTTTTTTGGACAGGGATGACTAAGCAGGCCTCCATTTATAAGGGTTTAGTTTGTCAGATCACAGTAAAACACACTGAACACGGTTTCTTTACATTATTCAAGCTCTTTTTCTGCATTGGGGGTATCATCATCATCTCTACAACTTCAATCACTCGATCCTTTTAACTATTTGTTTGATTGTTTATTTATTTATTCATCCTAACTGCAACAAAGGCACATGCCTATATTCAAAGGCAGTAAACGAACTGAAACACAATTAAACATAAAACAATAATGCCTCGGACAAATCGGGTTGCCTGCTGATTATTCTTCTTCTTCTTCTGTTGGTATTCCGGCAGGCTGTATGCTGGTTGCCTGATGAGTTGCTGCCGTAAAATAGGTTGACACAGACACGGCCGCATACGGTCGGATGTAGACGCGTTCCGTACATGCGCAGAACGGATCGGGTCGCCAGTACGGATCGGGTAGTGACACCCTCTGCGTGCAGCAGCACGAGGCTGTTGTTTACCTCTGCTCCTGTGTCATGCCGCACCACATTGAGCCGCTGTATTACTTTAATGAAATCTTTTGAAAGCTTTGTTTTTTCCTTTAAAGACCACGGTGGCACATATGTTAGTAAAAAATTATGTTTGTGTCCGCAATCTCTACTGTACGTGCGTGAAGACGCGTCGTGAAATCGCGTCGACAATATTCTAGGTGCGGGTGGCACTCAGACTTCTGCCCGATCACCTTTTCGATTGGTTTGGTTCATCTCGGCTCATCTCACCCCGACCTTAACGAATCACCTTTTCGCGGTAATGACTTTCCCTAGTCAGATACTGGTTCACAGACTTACTAACAAATAAACTGTGCTCAAATCAAAGTTTTAAGTCTGTGCTTTTTAGATATTAAAATGACAGCTGTATTTTTGCTAGTGAAAGAAATTCATGTCAAAACAGCAACATGGATTAATATGTGTAAGTCAGTGAAAGTTTCACTGATCAGAAATTCCGAGATTTTTGAAGCTTACTGAATGTGGAGGGTATGTAGACAGGCACTATCACATAGTTTCCCGATTTAGGCCACTTGCAGCCTGTGGCTGTACAGGGGATAGCATTCCTGTTGTAATTGGGCCTTATGTCACCATGTCTTAGCATCCCTGCAAATCAACAGACAAGTGTGTGAATACAAGAGTTTCTCATATCACATAGACATATTCTAGAAAGCTTAGACTGAAACAAATACTTTTATTCATTTTTTAGTATTATTTCAGATTATTTAATCATGTGTCAGTCTTTGAAATGTGAGTAAAAATGAAAACACTCTTCAAGGTTAGTGACTTACTGATGCCTTCATTAGCTCTTGTGATAATTTCAGACACATCCGGGTACCCAAAGCCTACAGAGAAACCAAGAAATCATTTAGAAACAAGAAATCAAAGAAATAATTACTCAGTAACAAAAGTTAGTTATGACAAGTGTAATAGATCTAATGACTTTTTGCAGTATTTGTGAAATCTTTTATTGTTCCACTCACTTGAGGCTCTCTTATCAGATGCGTATTGTGCTTTCCCAGCAGCTCCATCTTGTGGTTTCTCATCAGTTGCGTCATTAGTTTTCTCATTTACTGCACGTTTCCCTCTCCAGTGAGAGGGAAGTTGGGATTTCCATCGTGGCACAACTTTGGACTTCCATCGGGGCACAACTTTGGACTTCCATTGAGGCACAACTTTGGATTTCCATTGAGGCACAACTTTGGACTTCCATTGAGGCACAACTTTGGATTTCCATTGAGGCACAACTTTGGATTTCCATTGAGGCACAACTTTGGACTTCCATTGAGGCACAACTTTGGACTTCCATTTAGGCCAACGTTTGGTTTTCCAACGAGGCACAACTTTGAACTTCCATTTAGGCCAAGCTTTGGTTTTCCAACGAGGCACCTTTCTACCTTTCCAGTACGGCCGAACCCTGCCTTTCTTTTCATCTTTATCCTCAGTTATTTCTTCACCTTTCTCATTAGGTTCAACTTTGTTTTTGTCATCTGCCCGAAGAAACAGAAAGAGTAGTCCACTTTAAAACAGAAACAGTAGACCCCGATGAAGTAGAAGAAGTAGTCCGTTTTGAAACAGGAACAGAAGACCAAGATGGTGAAGTAGAAGAAGTAGTCCGTTTTGAAACAGGAACAGAAGACCAAGATGGTGAAGTAGAAGAAGTAGTCCGTTTTGAAACAGGAACAGATCTGGCTCTACCACTTCATCTTCTTCATCAGGCAAAACTTTGTCCTTGTCTTCTGGTTCTACCACTTCATCTTCTTCATCAGGCAAAACTTTGTCCTTGTCATCTGGTTCTACCACTTCATTTTCTTCATCAGGCAAAACTTTGTCCTTGTCTTCTGGTTCTACCACTTCATCTTTCTCATCAGGCCAAACTTTGTCTTTATCGTCTGGTTCTACCACTTCATCTTCTTCATCAGGCCAAAATTTGTCTTCATCATCTAGTTCTACCACTTCATCTTCTTTATCAGGCAAAACTTTGTCCTTGTCATCTGTGGATTCTTCATCTTTCTCATCAGGCCAAACTTTGTCTTTATCGTCTGGGAATTCTTTATCTTCCTCACCTGGCCAAAATTTGTCTTTACCATCTAGAAATTCTTCATCTTTCTCATCAGGCCAAACTTTGTCTTTATCGTCTGGGAATTTTTTATCATCCTTTTCAGGCCAAACTTTGTCTTTGTCATCCTGAAATTTATCATCCTTCTCTCCAGGCCCTAATTTGTTTTTATCATCTGGAAATTCTTCATCTTTCTTATCAGGCCAAACTTTGTCTTTTTTATCAGAAGATTCTTTATACTCCTCACCAGGCCAACCTTTGTCTTTATGATCAGGGAATTTTTTATCATCCTTTTCAGGCCAAACTTTGTCTTTTTCATCTGGAAATGTATTATCCTTCTCACCAGGCCAAAATTTGTCTTTATCATCTAGGAATTCTTCTTCCTTTTTATCAGGCCAAACTTTGTCTTTATCATCTGGGAATTCTTCATCTTTCTTATCAGGCCAAACTTTGTCCTTGTCATCTGGCAATTCTTTGTCTTCCTCACCTGGCCAAACTTTTTCCTTATCTTCTGGAAACTCTTCATCTTTCTCATCAGGCCAAACTTTGTCTTTATCATCTGGGAATTTATCATTCTTCTCACCAGGCCAATCTTTGTCTTTATCATTGAGGAATTCTTCATCTTTCTCATCAGGCCCAACTTTGTCTTTATCATCTGGGAATTTTTTATCTTTCTTATCAGGCCAATCTTTGTCTTTATTATCTGGGAATTTTTTATCTTTCTTGTCAGGCCAGTCTTTGTCTTTATCATCTGGAAACTCTTCATCTTTCTTACCAGGCCAAACTTTGTCTTTATCATCTAGGAATTCTTCATCTTTCTTATCAGGCCAAACTTTGTCTTTATCATCAAGGAATTCTTTGTCTTTTTTATCGGGCCAAACTTTGTCTTTATCATTGAGGAATTCTTCATCTTTCTTATCAGGCCCAAATTTGTCTGTATCATCTGGAAACTCATCATCTTTCTTATCAGGCCAAACTTTGTCTTTATCATCTGGGAATTCTTNGTCTTTATTATCTGGGAATTTTTTATCTTTCTTGTCAGGCCAGTCTTTGTCTTTATCATCTGGAAACTCTTCATCTTTCTTACCAGGCCAAACTTTGTCTTTATCATCTAGGAATTCTTCATCTTTCTTATCAGGCCAAACTTTGTCTTTATCATCAAGGAATTCTTTGTCTTTTTTATCGGGCCAAACTTTGTCTTTATCATTGAGGAATTCTTCATCTTTCTTATCAGGCCCAAATTTGTCTGTATCATCTGGAAACTCATCATCTTTCTTATCAGGCCAAACTTTGTCTTTATCATCTGGGAATTCTTTATCTTCCTCACCAGGCCAATCTTTGTCCTTGTCATCTGGGAATTCTTGATCTTTCTTATCAGGCCAAACTTTGTCTTTATCATCTGGGAATTCTTCATCTTTCTTATCAGGCCAAACTTTGTCTTTGTTATCTGGGAATTTTTTATCATCCTTATCAGGCCAAACTTTGTCTTTATCATCTGGAAATTTATCATCCTTCTCACCAGGCCCAAATTTGTCTTTATCCACTAGGAATTCTTCATCTCTCTTATCAGGCCAAACTTTGTCCTTGTCATCTGGAAATTCTTCATCTTTCTTATCAGGCCAAACTTTGTCTTTATCATCAAGGAATTCTTTTTCTTTTTTATCAGGCCAAACTTTGTCTTTATCATCAAGGAATTCTTCATCTTTCTTATCAGGCCAAATTTTGTCTTTGTTATCTGGGAAGTTTTTATCATCCTTATCAGGCAAAACTTTGTCTTTGTCATCTGGAAATTTATCATCTTTCTCACCAGGCCCAAATTTGTCTTTATCAGCTAGGAATTCTTCATCTTTCTTATCAGGCCAAACTTTGTCCTTGTCATCTGGAAATTCTTGATCTTTCTTATCGGGCCAAACTTTGTCTTTATCATCAAGGAATTCTTTTTCTTTTTTATCAGGCCAAACTTTGTCTTTATCATCTGGAAATACTTGATCTTTCTTATCAGGCCATTCTTTGTCCTTATCATCTGGGAATTTTTTATCTTTCTTATCAGGCCAAACTTTGTCTTTGTCATCCTGAAATTTATCATCCTTCTCACCAGGCCCAAATTTGTCTTTATCATTGAGGAATTCTTCATCTTTCTTATCAGGCCCAAATTTGTCTTTATCATCTAGGAATTCTTCATCTTTCTTATCAGGCCAAATTTTGTCTTTGTTATCTGGGAATTTTTTATAATCCTTATCAGGCCAAACTTTGTCTTTGTCATCTGGAAATTTATCATCCTTCTCACCAGGCCCAAATTTGTCTTTATCATCTAGGAATTCTTCATCTTTCTTCTCAGGCCAAACTTTGTCTTTATCATCAAGGAATTCTTTGTCTTTTTTATCAGGCTGAACTTTGTCTTTATCATCGAGGAATTCTTTGTCTTTCTTATTAGGCCAAACTTTGTCTTTATCATTTAGGAATTCTTCATCTTTCTTATCAGGCCCAAATTTGTCTTTATCATCTGGAAACTCATCATCTTTCTTATCAGGCCAAACTTTGTCTTTATCATCAAGGAATTCTTCATCTTCCTCACCAGGCCAATCTTTGTCTTTTTCATCTGGGAATTCTTCATCTTTCTTATCAGGCCAAACTTTGTCTTTTTCATCTAGGAATTCTTCATCTTTCTTATCCGGCCAAACTTTGTCTTTGTCATCTGTGGCTTCTATTCCTTTCTTACCCTGCCAAACTTTTTCCTTGTTTTCATTGATTGTACCTTCGAACTGATCATGCCATTCACCACTATCTTTTTCATCAGTTAATTCTCTTTCTTTCTCCTTATCCTTTGCCTCAGTATGTTTCCAATCAGATACACCCTGCAATACAAACAAAGCAGAATATTTTGAAAATATTTCTATCTATGTATTGACAGGAACCTGCAGATTACTTTATTGTTGTCAGTCGCTAAATATGTGCTCATTTTTGAACCCAACAATTTCATCATTCCAGGCATGTACAACAATGAGAAAAGAGCTTTCCAGCTTTTCAAAGAACTTTTCGACATTTGATTCATTTCTATTCATAGAAATAGTTTGTATTTAAGGTGAAAAATATAATGATCCAATGTGAAAAATGCAGACTTACGGAGGAAACTTTGCTGAATGAGAGCAAAAACAAGAGAAGGAAAACCGGAGTCATGTCCTTGGTCCTCCCTAGTTGCCCTTCAATTCTGGAAAATAAAAAAGAGAGACAACATTTGCTTCTGTATGCAAACTTTTTCATTCAAACCACATGTACTTTATCATTAGCCACCCAAATGGACAACTTCGACGTCCGACCCCCATCTACGACGTTGACAAGCCAAGGAGAGAGAAATATCCGTCGCGTTTCCCGCACAGCCTGGAGAATAGAGAGACGACTCGACAGTAGACAGTTCACGAAAAACACACTACGTTTTACGTGTCCAACTGATGTATGTAATGTAATGTACAGGTTCCTCCCCAGAAATCACAACACACTGAAGTCACGTGCTTGTGTTAAAAATTTGCATACCCAAGCATCCTGAAGTAGACACAAAGAAGAAAATCTCACTTATACAAGGTGACTTTTTTTGTACATTGCAGTCTTCTCCAAACCGGTGTTTAAGTGTTAATGTTTTAAGGATGAGAGGGAGGTTACAATGTGAGTTTGGCTTTCTGAATTTGGAAGCTCTTTATATCATTTTTTAAAAATATATTTCATTTTGATGATGCTCCGGTCTGCTTTTTCTTTCTAGTGTGACATGCTGAAATGGTATATAACTACATCTAGAGCAAGAGGTGAGACGTTAGTCAGTGTAAAAGCAGCTTTAGGAGCACAATTACTTCTTCTCACAGTGAAAATTAAAATAAGTCTTTGCAAATTGCAATTATTTTGTGAGAAGAGGTAGACAGTACTTCATTACAGCTATGTGGGCAACCAGTGTGGAATAGGGAAATATTGCAGTGATGAAAACAGACCTTTCTGTCAAAACTTGTGACTCAGTAGAAAAAAAATGTTTTTATATGTGATGCTTAAGTTAGAAAACAAAGATGACTTTGATTGTTTGAAGAAAAAGTTAACGAAATGATACAGAAGAGGTATAAAAAAAAGTTAAAAATGCACTTGACAAGTTAAATAGTCAAATAATGCAACTATCTATGATCACATGCAAAGAGTAGTAAATAACAGAATGCATCTTTGTTAACTTTCTAACTCGTACATTGAAGTTAATTGCAAAACCCTGTCAGTAAAGAGAATATTCAAAGACTGGAGTGAATAAATAGTAGAATAAAACAATCTAAATAAGAAATACAGCAGCATTAAAATTATTGCAGTTTGTCCCCAACTTTTGCACTTCTATTTCTCAAGTCATAAAATGTTTTGGTTTTTTTAATCTTTTTTCCTCATTTTTGTCATCCTAAATATTAGCAGCAGTTAGAGTAGGTTGAGTCTTCAGTGTGATGGGTCCCAGGGGGTATTTGGGGATTTTCTAGGCACCATGAGCTGTGAAGCTCATCCAGGTAAGGCAGAGAGCAGCTGATGGTTTTCTTGGCAGAGGTGATGTCCCTCTAAGGTTCTTTTAAAGCTTTCATTGGAGCACTGGCAGAAAGACAAGAGCAGTTTTTGTGGCTGATGATTCTACTTGAGAGGTCTGAAAGCATAAAGCTGTGCCCTCTTAATTGTTGCAATGATGTTAGTGCTCCAGGTCTGGTCCACCTGAACACTTAGGAACTAACATGATCTAAACTTCATGTTCTCATGACCAAATTCTGTCAAGTAGTAAACAATAAACTACATTTTCCAATTGATTCTAACTATCGCAAAACTGAAGCGTGTTGGTGTGGGAATCTGCAAATTTCACTGTAAAAAGAAGGGTGAATCTCTAAGAGGCAATCATCTTTATGAGCTCATTTGTACAAACAACCTGTAAATATAACCCCAGCATCATACCAGAATAAAAGAGCCACAGTTTTCTTTCTTTGTGAAGTTAATAGAACAACAGCATCATTTTTATCTTTTACCCTCAGCATTGTCAGTATTGTACCTGTGAATAATACCTACAGCTTAAAAACATGCACATAAACAATGGGGGAAAAGGAAGAGAAGAAAAGGCTGGAAAGACGAGTGGTGAATGTAAAGTCAGAAAACTGTTCGTGACATTTCAGAATCTGTGGAATGTATTTATAGAAAAATGTCAGTGTGAAGGTTAGGAGTCTTGTCTCTGTCAAATTAAACTGGATTATCTGGATTACAGCACCTGTGCTCCTCTCATGAGATAGAGTGATGGTGAAATTATGTATGAAAGCAGAAGTGACTGTTTCTGAACCTCATATTCTATTACAATCGAACTGATAACAACACAAGAGTGACTGGACATGACTTGAGATCCATGAGACCTGCAATATCCATCCCCGGGTATTGCAATCACCTGTTCATTGTTTCGCCTTGTTATTTTTTATTTTACATGATTTCCCTTCTTTCTCAGAGGTTCTTCTTCCATGAGACATAATACAACAAGTAACCAAAATGTGGAATATTGGAAATACCGCTATAGATTGATTCACTTGTAAACATACTCTCCAAACTGGGACTCTAGGCTCCAAGCTTTAAACATATATGACTGTTCTTATGTCTCTTACATCAGGTAAATGAACAGACAATCACATTCTCACGCTCACTGTAGTCTGCAAATACATTTAATTGACACATACAGACCCATGTCACATACGTGCCAGTGATGATTGAAATATGATGCTCAGCACCATTACAAAAGCTTTAGAATGACACAGGCATGAGAATTTAAATTGACATTTAAGACAGGCTTTTCATGTTGGAAACTTCATGAACGAAATGTTCTGTGAGAGGCTTGGTAATGTTGTGTGACTGCATTCATGTATGCACAAATATGATGAGAAGAAATGTGTAGGTGACCCGATGCTCAGAACAACCTCAACAACAACCTAAGTTCCTAAAGAATTGGAAGATTACTGTGTGAAATGTTGATTTGAAAAAGAAAAAGTGTTAGGAGGACCTGAGATATTTCAACATAATGAACCTTTGTGGTGGACCATCATAAAAGCATTGGCATCTTGAACATGATTGCAGTAACTCTATGTCTGCTCATCAGAATCATATCGTTCCAGCCATTTTAACTTTATCTGAACGCTCAACTGTAGCTATTAAGTTCATTGTATCTTACAGATAAACCCTCTAAAGAACTATCAAAAACACAATGTGTCTCTTCAACCTAAACTTGTGAATCAGTGTTTCTTCTAAATATATCTCTTTAAAAAGCACATTGAGTCATCTCTAGACTAAGCTGTGGTGATGTTTCTGGCTAAGCAGGTTATAAATCCTAACCTGTCTCCAGTGATTGATGTATGGAATACAGCATGATGATGTGTTTATGTGCTCTCATAGTTCAGCGCAGAAGCCTATATCATTCAGAAGCTTGTGTCTGAAATATGTGCTCTTTTGTACGTATAATTATTTCTAGGTGTGCAAGAGAGAGAGTCTTTCACCTTGATAAGTCACCAGTACATTTTAGGAGTGTCAACCCGTGGGGAAAAAATGGTTTTCATTGTTTTCAACTGCTTTTTCTTTTTTATTGAACAACCCAGTGACAATGAAAATATTTAGACACACACACACACATACAAAGGTGTTTATGTGTAAAGTCAATCTAAGCCGATGATTACGTAGTTTCTTTGTTAGTGCTGCAATAAAATTCCCCAACGTCAACAGTTCAATACTTCATTATTTCTTTCTGATATTTTTTGTGCCTAATGTAACATTTTCTTATTCTTATTTTAATTGTATAATTTTTTTTCACCATTGACTGTTTTTACCTTGCTGCTATTGTGGAGGGCGACTCATCTGCCTTTCATTCACAAAGTAGTGCAGCTTCATGAAGATAAAAAAAATTGAAACAGTTGTTCAAATTTATTATCAATTCAACAGATATGTTTGATTCATTAGTTTCTTTGTCCCAAGAGTAGCAATCAGCTTTTATTTTCACCCTACTGTGTCCTTGTCAGTGCAATACCTAAACATCTCTCTAGAGGGCAGAATTATTCCTGCAACACAAACAAGCCCTGCAAAAGCTTCACACTCAAGGTCATTTTGACATTGAAAAACTGATTTTTAGTTATCATTGCCGCTTCCTGTCCGGCTTGCTTGGAGAGAGAGGAATTCCTCTGTATTATTTGTACACTTGTTTGATATAGAACATCCCTTAGATGAAGTTTTTGCCTTAATTGTACATAAAATCAACTCACTCAACAAGTAAGAAAGGGAAAAGGATCTATAATGTGGCAGTATATGTTATTCTAAAGTTGAAGACTACTGCATACTCAAGATTTAAGCACAAGAGTGAGAGCGATCTCTAGAGATCAGAGAAAGTCACAAATCCTCACAGCAAATCTCCACTTTATAGATATTATGAACACTAAATTGCAGGTTTCTAAGCTTGTGTTCTGTTTTCTGTTCTCTGATGGCTGTTAAAGATCAGTTTTGTTGGTTGACAGGGTTTAAGTTCATTCATAGGGTTTTTCATTTCATTACACAAATAAATGCTGCGTCTTGAGTCACTATCTGCATGCTGAGTGCATGAGAACTGGATATACTTGTCCATCCTGAGGTCGTCATTATTTTTATTTCTGTTTTTGCTCATTTTATACACGCAATCCACAATGCACCCAATTTGTAAATCAGCTTTGCATGCCTATTAATTTGCATTTATACATATAAAACTTTAGTAGAGCATTTTGACGTCAAGCATTTTACACATCTATATCACTCTATATCACAAGTAAGGCCCCAAAATTGTTTTCTTTTTCCTTTCCCATTAGAAAAATGTGTTGTTGTTTTTTATTTTAAATACATAGTATGTAGAAATACATCAGTACAAACATAATTAAGTACTGAAAGCAAACTAATAACATTGAAAATATCCCAAGTCTCTATGTTCATTACAAAAAACAAATGTACATGAATCAGTATATTTAACAAACTGCCCAATGCTTCATACTTGCAGAATAGAGGACTAAAACCCAGAAATTCAGCTTTAAACATTAAATAAATAAACATCAAAGACAGGTTTACTCTAAATTATTTTCCTTAATTAAAGAAAGTATGAATGATAAAAACTCATCCCTCACTCATGATTAGTGGTTGGGTGAAGCCATTTATCGGCTAACAACTGCATTTACTCTTTTTGAATCATAATGACAACATAAACTTCCAAATTGACATATAACAATATCATAGTCAAATTTTCAAAAGTGAGTTTGGCTGCACTTCTTCTTCTGGATCCTTTACAAGAACCTGTGTCAACTAATGACATTATTTTGTGCTCTGCTTATGCTCAGTGTTGGGTTTTGGTGCAATAAGAATAAGTTGTTCCATTTACTTGGACAGCATTGTTGTGTGAATGGGCATTGATTGATGAGTGAGGGATGGAAAACAATGATTAAATCAGCAGGCTGTCAGCTGATCACAGATGAAGCATGTGATTTCTGTGACCTACATAAACCAATCCAGGTACCTGTTTGCGAGGGTTATTTTTTGTTGCTTTCTGTGGACCTTAAAGATAGCAACACTGGACTTCTTGATGAGACTTCCTTTTCTGGAGATTATGCATGAATGAACCATGACGTTTGATTTCATTCGTCAATCTGTGTCAGATAAACTGACGCTGGGATTAATTTTGAGTCGTTCCCCAGTTCAAGTGTTTGTCCAAATCCAAAGGCAGGGTAGAGAGGTTCAGTGAATGTTGACTGGAAGGTGTGAAGGTGGATGGGCTTTGCTGAAGACACTGTTGGCTGGAGACAGTAGAAGGAGACAGTACCAGCAGGCCAGTCCAGATAGACTGCTACTTTGTTGGAGTGAGGGGTCGGGCGTGCAGCTATGTCTGTGTGTGTGTTGTTGTGCCAGGCCGTGTAACCCTGAGGGGTGCACATCAGACTCCAGGACTTGTCGTTCCCTCCAAGGCAGCAGTCATTTCCGTCTCCTTTTCTGTTAATTCCACCGTACGTAACTCCGATATTTACCTTTCCATTCCACTGTACCTCCCAGTACCAACGACCAGTCAGATCTGAAACACACAGCAGCTGTTTCCAGGTGTCAAATCTGTCTGGATGATCAGGGTACAGCTGCCTCTCTTTCACCAACATCACTCCTTTGTTGTTGTCAGACAGTAAGAGGTGTCTGTCTGCTGTGATTGGGTCCAGTGAGAGCTCACAGAAATCTGAAGTCAACAAGATACAAGTACGAGGAAAACAAGGCAATTAAACGTTTTTACCAGGCATGTTGTTGGAGCAAGTCTGACACACTAGTTTAAAGCCAGCCGCCAAAACTGGATCAAGCCAGAAACACTGAAAAAGGGAAGCCCTTGAATGGTACACACGATAAGAGAAGACTAGACTACACAATGAGAAGAATAAGGTGAATAGATGAGTGGAAATACACAACAAGACTGGGTCTGACGGGTATAGACAAGGCAAGAAAACACAGGACTACAAGTTAACAGAGGAGTCTAGACATGACGATGACAAGAAGAGAACTGACAAGAAAAGAGGCAAGGTACAGAAAGAAAAGATGAGATAATAAAAGAAAAACAAGATGTGAGGAGAAAAAATAGCTGCATACAACTGTTCCCCATCTTTTAGTTATGCTCAGATAAAAACATTCTGATTGTGGCTTTATACTTGAGGATTTTGTCTATTTAAGGATTGTTCATATAAGAAAGTTACACTTACATCGTAGAGGTGATGGCTTCAGTCGACACTTTCCACAATGATCCATCCTGAGAAGAGGCAGAGAAGGGAAATGAACAAAGACAAACTTTAAACTGTGACATATTTAATAATGAAGAATCAAAGAAGTACACTACTTGAGATCCACTTTCCACTTTTTGCCATTCACTTCAGAGAGCAGCATTTGTCCTAACTCTCCTGGATGATTGAAGCTCAGGTCCAGCTCTTTGAGATGAGAAGGGTTTAAGTTTAGAGCTACAGCCAGAGAAGTACAGCCCTGCTCTGTGATCAGACAGCCGGACAACCTGTAAACAGAGATACAAAGACTTTTCTACTTACACGATGACAAGTCTACCTTGACTTTTGCACCAACAGTAACAGATTGGTGTGACTTTATGTTATCTTTGCCCAACAGATACTAACCCAAGAATCTCCAGTCTACAGTGAGGACTCTTGAGCCCATTTGAGAGTGACTCCACTCCTGTGTCACGCAGGTCATTGTTGCTCAGGTCCAACTTTCTCAAAGTCGAGTTTATGGATGTGAGAACTGAACCCAGAGCTACACAGCTTTGAAACGAGAGGTTACAGCTACTCAGTCTGAAGAAGAAAGAGAAAATGTTAGAGGCTGTGGTGAGCAGTGTTCTCTGTAGTTATTCATTCATGCATATCTGCATACATACAGGGATGTTTTGGTTGTTTTGACCACTGGCAGCAGCCTCAGTACACCCTCTTCTGAGGTAGAGAATTTTCTTAGGTCCAACTCATCTAGATCCTTTTGTGATGTAAGGAGGATGAAGGCGAGTGCAGAGCACTGAGAGGGAGAGAGTTTGCTCCCAGAGAAACTCCCTGATCTCAGGTACTGCTGCATCTCCTGAACTAGAGAAAGATCATTCAGCTCATTCAGGCAGTGGAACAGATTGATGCACTTCTCTGGAGAGGCTGTGAGTCCAATCTTCTTCTTGATATGAATTGAAACCGACTCTTTGGCTTGCTCTGAACCGCCTGTATTTTTCAGCAGGCCTTTTAGCAGCTTCTGATTGGTCTCCAGTGAAAGTCCCAGGAGGAAGCGGACAAACAAGTCCAGGTGTCCATTTGGACTCTCTAGACTCTTGTCCACAGCGCTCTTGAAATGTGTTGGGTAAGAGCAATGCACTGGGGTACACCGTTTTCCTCCCAGCAGATCAACGCCATCGTTGGTGAAGGTCAGAGAGACATAGAGTGCTGCCAGAAACTCTTGAATGCTCAGATGGACAAAGCAGAACACCCTGGCCAGGCTCAGTCCATGCTCCTCTTTGTGAATCTCTGTGAAGAGTCCTGAGTAGACTGAGGCAGCTTTGATATCTATTTCATACTCATGCAGGTCAGCTTCATAGAAGATCAGGTTTCCTTTCTCCAGCTGCTTGAAAGCCAGTTTCCCCAAAGAGAGAATGGTCTTCTTGACGTTTGTGGTCCAGATAGACTCTTCAGTTGCATTGCTGTGGTACTTGATAGCTCCCTGTTTGGTCTGAACCACCAGGAAGTGGATATACATCTCAGTCAGGGTCTTGGGTAGGAATTGCCTCTCTCTGTCCTTTAAAAGATCCTCAAGAACTGCAGCAGTGATCCAGCAGAAGACTGGGTTGTAACACATCACATGGAGGTTTCTCGATGTCTTAATGTGGGAGATGACTCCTCTGGCCTGCTCTTCGTCTCTGAATTTCTTCCTGAAGTATTCTTCTTTCTGGGGATCAGTGAATCCTCTGACCTCCGTCACCATGTCGATGCATTCAGGAGGGATCTGATTGGCTGCTGCAGGTCGAGTTGTTATCCAGATGTGAGCCGAGGGCAGTAGTTTACCTCTGATGAGATTCGTCAGCAGCACTGCGACTAAGGCCGGCTCCGTCACATCAGTCACAATCTCATTTTTGTGGAAGTCTAACGGCAACTGACACTCATCCAGACCATCAAAGACAAACACAACTTTGAACTCATTCAGTCTGCATAGCCTTGCTTCTTTAGTTTCAACAAAAGTGTGATGTAGAAGTTCCACCAAGCTGAACCTCCTCTTTTGCAGCAAGTTGAGCTCTCTGAAGGTGAATGGAAAAACGAAATGAATGTTTTTGTTGGCTTTGTCTTCTGCCCAATCTAGGATGTACTTCCATGTGAGGACGGTTTTCCCAATGCCTGCCACTCCCATCGTGAGCAGAGTCCTGACTGGATCACTTCGGTCAGGTAAAGGTCCAAACATTTCCTCACATCTGATTGTTGTTTCTGAACTTGTTGCTCTTTGAGAAACTGCTTCTATCTGTCTGACTTCATGTTGACTGCTGACCTCTCTGTCCTCTCCCTCAGTGATGTACAGATCTGTGTAGATGTGGTTCAGCAGTGTTGGATTTCCAGCCTTTGCAAGCCCCTCATACAAATACTTAAAGTTAGTCCTCAGGTGTGATTTGAAAGTACGTTGGCAAATCACAGGCGGAGTTTCTGAGGAAACAGAAATAACATCAATCAGTGAAGTTGATGTAAAAGGGTAAAATCAGAGGACCCTCTGAAGAATCTCTCAAAGGTGCAGTGTGTAGATGTCAATATTTTGCTGTTTTTACAGTAGAAGAATACAGAGGTTGTTGTTCATGAAGAGGAAGAAGAAGAGCGAATGTTTCTTGTTATTTTTTTGCACAAAAAACTTCCTAATTATGATGGAGAATCACAAATGTGACACATGAACGTGAATACATTGCATTTTCATTAAAAAGAGCCCAGAGAAATGAAGTGAAATTTGAACGGACAACGACTGAAAAGAAAGTTAGAATCAGTGTGGAGTTTCCAAGCTGGGTGTCATTGATGAAAAACTTTGGTTTGAAGGACGCTGCCGTAGCTGGCTGTTATCTGCTTGACATGTAACATGTAACATTAAGATGTTAGTTTCAATCAGCAGTTCTCTTCTACAGTGTTAACAGGTCTTCACAACACCTACAATCATCAACTTACAGCTGATTTACAACCTATGAAAAATGTTACAGAAATGAATAAACAACTTCATCACTTGAAGTTGCTATTGTAATTGACGCCGTCTCTGGGATCACCTTTAATCTGCAAAGGTTTGATCTATTTATAACAGATGGGCTCATATCAAAACCTGAAAGCCAGATGTCACTAGAATTTAATATTTTTACACACTGCACCTTAAAGCCTGAACCTAATTGTGGCTCATTCTCAGCGTTTGAGTTAATTCACATTCTACTACACACAGAAGTGGAGTGTAGCTCTCATGGAAGAATATTACCATTTTTTAAAGTGTCAGCCAGCTTTTCCTGCTTTAGTCTCCTCAGGAAACTCAGAGTTATCTTCAGAAATGCTTCTCTGTTGTTGCTCATTTCCCTTTCTTCTTCACCAGCCATGACTTCATCATCTTCTCCCAGTTTCTCTGAACATTCTGGATCCAGGACTTTCCTGAACTTTTTCAGCTCGACCCTCACAAAGGCCGCAATGCTCTCTTCAAGAAGCTAGATGAACAAAGAGTTACATTTTTAGATGTTGTGCCAACGATGAAAATAAAGAGCATCAATCTGCTAAAAATCAACCCATGACATAAGTGAGAAGGGATGGCATTTTCATTCAGAGCTCATTGTGCCAGATACGCATACTTTTCTTCACACTTTTTTTTCCTCAGCATACATCTTTTTGCTGTCTGTGGGTAAAATTGAAATTAACTTATTTTTCTGTGGTTAGAGCAAGTGACCTTGTTAGGAGGAAACAACAGGTGAATTGGAAAGTCATGTGTTCCCAAAATGTTGTCATTGCTGGAAGATGTGGTCAAACAGGTTTTATGTGTGGGGATTTCCAAGAGGGTTGAGGAAAGTAGTCACAAGGAAAGGTTTGTGTTTAGCTCAGGATCAGATTTAATTTTATAAACTATTGTCAGACAAAGTATTTTAATGTTACAGTTCCCCAATTATTAACAGAAATTCACCAACATTATAACAAAAAAAATCCTCATTAGCAACAATGGAAGAAATAAACTGTACGTACTGTAAAAATGGCATCCAGGTCATTCTCATGCCTCATACCAAGACGATTTATGATAACCTCCGACCTTTTCCTGTGTGGTCTGACAGGCAGATATGAGCACACACATACAGATAAACTGAGTAAAAGCATGTTTGCAATGCTGAAAGTGTTTCCTTGTGGAATGATTTACAATACACACATGTAAGTGTACACAGTGTGTAGTTAGCCATTCTGTCTGGAAAATAAAATAATATGACTGGCAAAGTGTGTGTACAGAGTGACATTGCATTACCTTATTGTTGGGTATTAACCTAAATCAATTACCATTTAACAGCCATTGTTACAGCACAAATCTTTTAATTAAAGTTACTCAGTCCATCACTCATTTGTTAACTGGCAGGAAATACACATAAAGCTGCAAGAATGTTGAATAACAAGTAACTGAAGCGCCAGTAAATGAAAACAAAGCAGCTTTTCTTCCTGGAGTCATATTTCTCACAAAATCAAATTCAAAGTCACACAGCTGAGATGTTTAGGCAGTGCAATTATTTTGAAAATGTACTTGTACATTCTCTTGTACATATTCTTTTAAAAATGCCAAATATGCTTCTATACTTCTGACTTTGAATCAAACCCCACTTAAATGACAGCAGGGCAGATTTTTATAACAGCAGGACTTTAGTTTTAATTCTTACCTTGGTGTAACCATTTCCGCTTCACTTTTGACCTCAGTGAGTTCACTGTTAGACCACTCAACAGTCGGGGACACATCTGGTGTAGATGGGTCTGCTTCTTCCTGGATCCTCCAGCTTTGAGACACACTAAACATGAAACATTGAAATTATACTTTCAGGCCTCCCAGGCTTGTTCTAACACAAAAAAATATGTATTTTTAAAAAAATGTACGTAATAAGTTATTCATTACAGGTTAACTGTCAAAACTCCACAAATCATTTATTAAGAGATTTCAGAATCAATACAGACTCCCTCCACATAATTTCAGTGCAGCTTATTGGAGCTCATTAAAGGTTTTTGATTCTTACCATATACAGTCAATGATTCTTACCATATACATCAACTTTGTCATGACACAGAATGGTGCAAAAAGGGTGTTTCCAGAACACATTATAACGATAATTAAAGACTAAAGATTCTTACAATGGTGATTGACCCTTGAAATAAATGGGATCATCCATAGATGAGTTGCTTTTCAAGGACAAAGGTGTGGGGACAAGAGAGTCTGGTCTTTCTTCAGCCACAGAGCTTCAACACAAAACAAAGTGAGTTCAAAAACACAAGGAATAAAAATGTCATGCAAAGGAAAAAAATCAACTTCAGTAACAATGAAAACTATCAATACAAAAATATAAACAGTAAACTATTTGTTCGACAAGGTCATATTGCAGAAAATACTTTTCATGTGAGAAAACACATTCATTTTGACCATCGTATGATTATCAGAAATAAATATATTTCAAAAGTAGAATTGGGAATTAAGCATTTAAAAACTGTAAAAGCAAATCCTTTGTCATTTAACTTGTGTTTGTTTCTGGAGAAAACAAAAACCACAAAGTGAAATCTCACAATTTAAATCATACATTTGCTTGACAGGGGGGCCATCATTGAAGAAAATACGATGATGCATCGATGATTTGCGTTCTGCGGGCTCATGGGTGAGTCCAGGTGAGTCTGGCTTCTGCTGAGTGCCAGAGCTACAATAGAAAAACACAGAAATAAATAAGAAACACAGAAGTTAGTTAAAAACCTATCTCTCCTTAAAGCTGGAATCAAAAATCAGAGAAACACAGAAATACACACCAAAAAAAGCCAAAGCGCACACTTAATAAAACTGAAGACTTAAACTCACAATTTCATTTATTTTAATGTGACCTGGTTTGCCAAACACTGAATAAATTGTCAAATTCTTACACTTGTTTGACAGAACCCCCATCCTTGAAGTAAATGCCCTCATGCATGGATGACTTGCTTCGCATGGACACACAGGTGAATCCACGTGAGTCTGGCTTAAATAAGCTTCAGCACAAAGCACAGAGAATAATTCATAGTTGAGCTCTCACATTTTTTAACAGACATGATTTGTGGGGAATTTTTTTTAACATGGAAAGTCGAAACCAGACCTCCAACCTTCCCCCCTCAGACAGGAGATAGAGGGGACCGAACGAGTACTACAAGATTTGTGGATCTTTGTGTGTTGAACTTCCCTAAACAAAATTGTAAAAATCTGAATCTTCAAGAAGTTCGTCCAAATACTCGTTCGTTGAAAGTGCAGACAAGAATATATTTTAAGACTCAACTTTACTTTTACTCCACTAATTTCCTAAATAAAACCTGTACTTTTACACTAATATATTTCCCTGAGCCATCTCTATAACTTGTCACCACAAAACTCAAGTGTAGAAAACTGTCTTCTAGTGTGAAAACAATAGTCAATCAACTCTACAAAAGAAATCAAATCAAAGGTGAATATTCTTACCTGAAGAGCATAGATCCCATTTAACATACACAGAATAAAGAGAAAACACACATCTGTCCTTCAAAGAGTCTATTACCGGACTGAATCTGTAACCGATTACTCATTGTTGTTTGTTTCAGTTCTAAACAGGTTCAACAAGATAAACAATACTTCCAGTAAGTCTGATCTTATGGGTTGGACATAAGCCACGGGCAACAAGAATGACACGTCACTATGCACCAGGGTCTCATCATACATGGAATAAAGTGCTTTTCACAACATTATCTATATATATATTTTTATGACTGTAAATATTTTCTTTCATTTCCATTCTGTATGTAACACATACGACTAGAAAAGAGAGAAAGGTAACTAATCTAACTGTATTGAAATGTATACAGGATTCCTACACATCCTTAAAACGTCTTAAATTCATGTATTTAAAACTGAGGCCTTTAAAAGCCTTAAATTCATTAAAATATTATATTCTGGTCTTAACTGAATTACTTAAAGGTCTGACATTTGTTAGGGCAGGATTTGTTAATGTTTTTATTTATTTATTTATTTATTTTTGCAGGACTTTTCGAGAAGGAGATGTAGAGTGGATACTGTCTTACAAGCTGCTGATGTGAATTATCTGCATCCTAGATAGGCAGTCTATGACAATGGGTCACTGTTTTACACTTTTACATAGATATTAAGCAATGAGCAACTTTATGTTCAATAAATAGTGAAAAATTACATTAAGTGACACACATACTATGATTTTGTTGTAGCACAGCAGGACTCCCAAACCATTGACTATATTTATGTGTTTTTGGTCTTAAATTTCATTCAAAGTGGCATTAAAAAGGTCTTAAAAAGTCTTAAATTTGACTTGCCAAAGCCTGCAGGTACCCTGGAATACATTGCATTGTACCTATGAAGGAAAAAATCTTATAACAAAGCTTACGGTTTAAGTAATTTCCATCTACAGCCCTTGAACACATACAATATACATAAAACTGCAAAACAAGGCGCACATTAAAATAATTTAGGCTATACGCTAAAAGAAAATTGATTAAACACGCATTTCTACAGAGAGTTTCATAGAACTAATACAAACTGCGAAAATTTGGATGAAACGTTTAAATAAGTTGCAGAAATAGGAGTTATAAACTAAAAACTGTTATGATATTTCTCTTTGTCGATGTCACGAGTGAAAGTATAATTGCACATGACTGGTCAGATGACGGTCACGTGGTTTAATCAGCTGACGCAGACTGACGCTCGGTTTTCCTGGTGCAGAGACGAAGCTGACGGTCAGACAGGATGCCTTTCCCTGAGCTGTATTTTAACGTCGATAATGGTTACCTGGAGGGCCTGGTCCGAGGATTCAAAGCTGGAATACTGTCCCAGGCGGATTATCTGAATCTAGTTCAGTGTGAGACCCTGGAAGGTGAGTCCACACCGGTGGGAGCTAACGGCTAAATGCTAACTGACAGAGCTAATGCTACGAGCTAACACGAGCTGTCAGACTCGAAGCTACTATTAATGCTGCTTTAAACGTACTGAAATTTTATTTTTAAGTTCATTTTATTCTAAAGTTAACACCTGAAAAGAATTGTCAAATCTACATATGAAATCGAGTAATGCTTTTCGCTAATCCATCCAGATATCGGTGCTAAGGTCGCTAACGTTAGCTCATCACGTAAAGCTTATGTCGTCTGTTGATCAATCATGGATTTTTTTAAGAGGAAGCGAAAGTCCAGTAATAGGAGGTTTAACACTGTTTTAGTGGACAAAAAGCTGCTTCCTATGTGACATGACGAATGATTCGATGCTTATGCAACCTGACTGTTGTCCTCGACACTTCGGTAGCTTTATTGTGATCTGTAAAGACTCGACTGTCAGTCTTTTCTGTTTTTATGGTGACGTTAAACTGCCATATACCAGGGTTGGTCCACAGTAAAGGCTACATGATGGGTTTTTAGAGAGAGGAGTCGTGTACTGGACCTATCTATCTATCTAACCTGTTTTGCTGTGTTTCTTTTTGTCTGCCTACTAGATAAAGTTCACATAGATATACAGTACAGGCCAAAAGTTTGGACACACCTACTCATTCAATTTGCGTTCTTTCTTTATTTTCATGACTATTTACTGGACTGATTGACCTTTTCTGAAAGTAATTATGGCCACTTGTTTTTCTTTAGTTACCTGAGTGGTTCTTGCCATAATATGAATTTTAACAGCTGTCCAATAGGGCTGTCAGCTGTGTATTAACCTGACTTCTGCACAACACAACTGATGGTCCCAACCTCATTGATAAAGCCAGAAATTATCCTAATTAACCCTGATAATGCACAGCTGTGAAGTGAAAACCATTCCAGGTGACTACCTCTTGAAGAATACCAAAAGTATACAAAACAGTATTTAGAGTAAAGGGTAACTATTTTGAAGAAACTAGGATATAAAACATTTTTTCAGTTATTTCACCTTTTTTTGTTAAGTATATAACTCCACGCGTTCATTCCTAGTTTTTATGCCTTTGGTGAGAATTTACAATGTAAATAGTCATGAAAGTGAAGAAAACACGTTGAATGAGAAAGTGTGTCCAAACTTTTGGCCTGTACTGTAAATCCATGTGTACCCAACACTTACATATTTACAGATAGTATACTAATGTATTTCATTTAAGCCTGGGCAATTCATCCCAAATTAGAATAGATCATATTATAACCTGCTGGAATATTCTAACTGTAGATAGTGCAATATTTCTGTAATGTTGAATGTGTCAGAATTCCTGATAAAAGTCTTTTACTGTGGATAGTTTGTGCTCCACATCAGTGTTATTCAACCCTTCTCAACTATAGAGCCAAATTGTTGAAAACTGCCTTTGCCAGAGCAACTATATAAGTACTGAAAATGAGTGGAAAAGTGGCATATATCAAAAAAATGTCATGGGTTGTTTTTAAGCTGTAATTAATGTCATTGATCATTTTTTAAAAAATGTATTCAAACCTAAAAATAATCCCACCATAAATCAAAATATAGTGTAGGGCACATAATGACAATTAGATTATTTTTGCAAATCAGTCTGCCCTAATTCCAATGCATATTCAAGAAATTTTGGCTTTTGTTTCATATGGTGTATTCTTCCAAAACAGCAGATTGTAAGTGAGTCTCTTAACAACTATTTCTCTGTTCTGTCCTCAGATTTGAAGCTCCACCTGCAGAGCACAGACTATGGCAGCTTCCTGGCGAATGAGCCCTCTCCACTCACCGTATCCGTTATCGATGACAAGCTGAAGGAGAAGATGGTGGTTGAGTTCCGCCACATGAGGAACCAATCATACGAGCCACTGGCCAGTTTCATGGACTTTATCACGTGAGTAGACAGCTGTCATGTACTAATAATTTCTGTTTGTCTGAGCTAGAACTTAAGCAGCATTGTCAACCGACTTTAAGAGATCTAAAAACTGATGATCCTTAGATATCTTTGTCATTTTCAACCATCAGCTTCTTGTAAAAGTGGTTCACAGTATGGTATACCATAAACTGACTTCCACTTTTTATAAGATGTTGATCATCATAAGTAACTGTAGTCAAGAGACTTTTGGTCCGAAAGGCTGATCACACACATCGGTGGATATCAGTGATGGGATTATCCTGTGCGATTACTAACAGTCTTTCTCTCCCTGCCTTGTGCTCCTCAGATACAGCTACATGATTGATAACGTCATCCTGCTGATCACGGGAACTCTCCACCAGCGAGCCATCNGTCTGGCTTAAATAAGCTTCAGCACAAAGCACAGAGAATAATTCATAGTTGAGCTCTCACATTTTTTAACAGACATGATTTGTGGGGAATTTTTAAATTGTACCTTTCAGCTTTGGTCTGGAGGTTGGAAGGGGGGAGTCTGTCCTCTATCTCCCCTGGCTTGCTCATGATGTTCTAAACACCTAGAAACACACAACTTGAAGGGATTTGTTTTAACATTTTTAGACTTAGAAGTTCTTCAAGCAGGTTTATGAGCAAGCAACTTTCACGTCTGTTCTTATATAAAATTCTGAAAACTTTACTTTTACTCCACTAATTTCCTAAATAAAACCTGTACTTTTACACTAATATATTTCCCTGAGCCATCTCTATAACTTGTCACCACAAAACTCAAGTGTAGAAAACTGTCTTCTAGTGTGAAAACAATAGTCAATCAACTCTACAAAAGAAATCAAATCAAAGGTGAATATTCTTACCTGAAGAGCATAGATCCCATTTAACATACACAGAATAAAGACAAAACACACATCTGTCCTTCAAAGAGTCTATGACCGGACTGAATCTGTAACCGATTACTCATTGTTGTTTGTTTCAGTTCTAAACAGGTTCAACAAGATAAACAATACTTCCAGTAAGTCTGATCTTATGGGTTGGACATAAGCCACGGGCAACAAGAATGACACGTCACTATGCACCAGGGTCTCATCATACATGGAATAAAGTGCTTTTCACAACATTATCTATATATATATTTTTATGACTGTAAATATTTTCTTTCATTTCCATTCTGTATGTAACACATACGACTAGAAAAGAGAGAAAGGTAACTAATCTAACTGTATTGAAATGTATACAGGATTCCCACACATCCTTAAAACGTCTTAAATTCATGTATTTAAAACTGAGGCCTTTAAAAGCCTTAAATTCATTAAAATATTATATTCTGGTCTTAACTGAATTACTTAAAGGTCTGACATTTGTTAGGGCAGGATTTGTTAATGTTTTTATTTATTTATTTATTTATTTCTGCAGGACTTTTCGAGAAGGAGATGTAGAGTAGATACTGTCTTACAAGCTGCTGATGTGAATTATCTGCATCCTAGATAGGCAGTCTATGACAATGGGTCACTGTTTGCACTTTTACATAGATATTAAGCAATCAGCAACTTTATGTTCAATAAATAGTGAACAATTCAACTTGAATGAGTCTCATTAAGTGACACACATGCTATGATTTTGTTGTAGCACAGCAGGACCCCCAAACCATTGACTATATTTATGTTTTTGGTCTTAAATTTCATTCCAAGTGGCATTCTTAAAAAGTCTTAAATTTGACTTGCCAAAACCTGCAGGTACCCTGGAATACATTGCATTGTACCTATGAAGGAAAAAATCTTATAATTAAGCTAACGGTTTATGTCATTTCCATCTACAGCCCTTGAACACATAAAATATACATAAAACTGCAAAACAAGGTGCACATTAAAATCATTTAGGCTACACGCTAAAAGAAAATTGATTAAACAGCATTTCTACAGAGAGTTTCATAGAACTAATACAAACTGCGAAAATTTGGATGAAACGTTTAAATAAGTTGCAGAAATAGGAGTTATAAACTAAAAACTGTTATGATATTTCTCTTCGTCGATGTCACGAGTGAAAGTATAATTGCACATGACTGGTCAGATGACGGTCACGTGGTTTAATCAGCTGACGCAGACTGACGCTCGGTTTTCCTGGTGCAGAGACGAAGCTGACGGTCAGACAGGATGCCTTTCCCTGAGCTGTATTTTAACGTCGATAATGGTTACCTGGAGGGCCTGGTCCGAGGATTCAAAGCTGGAATACTGTCCCAGGCGGATTATCTGAATCTTGTTCAGTGTGAGACCCTGGAAGGTGAGTCCACACCGGTGGGAGCTAACGGCTAAATGCTAACTGACAGAGCTAATGCTACGAGCTAACACAAGCTGTCAGACTCGAAGCTACTATTAATGCTGCTTTAAACGTACTGAAATTTTATCTTTAAGTTCATTTTATTTGAAAGTTAACACCTGAAAAGAATTGTCAAATCTACATAAGAAATCGAGTAATGCTTTTCGCTAATCCATCCAGATATCGGTGCTAAGGTCGCTAACGTTAGCTCATCACGTAAAGCTTATGTCGTCTGTTGATCAATCATGGATTTTTTTAAGAGGAAGCGAAAGTCCAGTAATAGGAGGTTTAACACTGTTTTAGTGGACAAAAAGCTGCTTCCTATGTGACATGACGAATGATTCGATGCTTATGCAACCTGACTGTTGTCCTCGACACTTCGGTAGCTTTATTGTGATCTGTAAAGACTCGACTGTCAGTCTTTTCTGTTTTTATGGTGACGTTAAACTGCAATATACCAGGGTTGGTCCACAGTAAAGGCTTCATGATGGGTTTTTAGAGAGAGGAGTCGTGTACTGGACCTATCTATCTATCTAACCTGTTTTGCTGTGTTTCTTTTTGTCTGCCTACTGGATAAAGTTCACATAGATGTACAGTACAGGCCAAAAGTTTGGACACACCTTCTCATTCAATTTGCGTTCTTTCTGTATTTTCATGACTATTTACTGGACTGATTGACCTTTTCTGAAAGTAATTATGGCCACTTGTTTTTCTTTAGTTAGCTGATTGGTTATTGCCATAATATGAATTTTAACAGTTGTGAGCTGTGTATTAACCTGACTTCTGCACAACACAACTGATGGTCCCATCCTCATTGATAAAGCCAGAAATTCTCCTAATTAACCCTGATAATGCACAGCTGTGAAGTGAAAACCATTTCAGGTGACTATCTCTTGAAGAATACCAAAAGTATATAAAGCAGTATTTCGAGTAAAGGGTAACTATTTTGAAGAAACTAGGATATAAAACGTGTTTTCAGTTATTTCATATTTTTTTGTTAAGTACATAACCCCACGCGTTCATTCCTAGTTTTTATGCCTTTGGTGAGAATTTAAAATGAAAATTGTCATGAAAGTGAAGAAAGCACATTGAATGAGAAAGTGTGTCCAAACTTTTGGCCTGTACTGTAAATCCATGTGTACCCAACACTTACATATTTACAGATAGTATACTAATGTATTTCATTTAAGCCTGGGCAATTCATCCCAAATTAGAATAGATCATATTATAACCTGCTGGAATATTCTAACTGTAGATAGTGCAATATTTCTGTAATGTCAAATGTGTCAGAATTCCTGATAAAAGTCTTTTGCTGTGGATAGTTTATGCTCCACACCAGTGTTATTCAACCCTTCTCAACTATAGAGCCAAATTGTTGAAAACTGCCTTTGCCAGAGCAACTATATAAGTCGTGAAAATGAGTGGAAAAGTGGCACATATCAAAGAAATGTCATGAGTTGTTGCCATGCTGTAATTAATGTCATTGATCATTTTAAAAAAATGTATTCAAACCTAAAAATAATCCCACCATAAATCAAAATATAGTATAGGGCATATAATGACAATTAGATTATTTTTGCATATCAGTCAGCCCTAATTCCAGTGCATATTCAAGAAATTTTGGCTTTTGTTTCATATGGTTTATTCTACTGAAACAGCAGATTGTGAGTCTCTTAACAACGGTTTTTTTCTGTCCTTTTCTCAGATTTGAAGCTCCACCTGCAGAGCACAGACTATGGCAGCTTCCTGGCGAATGAGCCCTCTCCACTCACCGTATCTGTTATCGATGACAAGCTGAAGGAAAAGATGGTGGTTGAGTTCCGCCACATGAGGAACCAATCATACGAGCCGCTGGCCAGTTTCATGGACTTTATCACGTGAGTAGACAGCTGTCATGTACTAATAATTTCTGTTTGTCTGAGCTAGAACTTAAGCAGCATTGTCAATTGTGTTTAAGAGATCTAAAAACTGATGATCCTTAGATATCTTTGTCATTTTCAACCATCAGCTTCTTGCAAAAGTGGTTCACAGTATGGTATACCATAAACTGACCTCCACTTTTTATAAGATGTTGATCATCATAAGTAACTGTAATCAAGAGACTTTTGGTCCGAAAGGCTGATCACACATCAGTAGATATCAGTGATGGGATTATCCTGTGCGATTACTAACAGTCTTTCTCTCCCTGCCTTGTGCTCCTCAGATACAGCTACATGATTGATAACGTCATCCTGCTGATCACGGGGACTCTCCACCAGCGAGCCATCTCTGAACTGGTGCCAAAGTGTCACCCATTGGGCAGCTTCGAGCAGATGGAGGCGGTCAACATCGCCCAGACTCCTGCAGAGCTCTACAACGCCATTCTAGTGGACACGCCTCTGGGTTTGTATTCACTGCTATTTCAACAGAGGAGAGAGTGAAAACTGAACTGCAATGTCTGTTTCTGAACAGGAGATGGTGCAGTTGCATTGACTCTTTTTGTTTTCTTTACAGCTGCTTTCTTCCAGGACTGCATATCTGAGCAGGACTTGGATGAGATGAACATTGAAATTATCCGTAACACTCTTTACAAGGTACTGTCTTTTTAATATTGAACAATGAATTATAGACTAACAGTAAGAATTTGAATGAGGATCAAATATTGACATGAAGTAAATCGCTTAAGTAAAACAAGCAGAAGAGTGGAACATCTGAAATTATAATGATGCATGGTGATAATTTGCCATTTATTTTTGTTTTTCAGGCATATCTGGAAGCTTTCTACAAGTTCTGCTCCAACCTGGGAGGAACCACAGCTGACACCATGTGTCCTATTCTAGAGGTGAGTCCTCCCTTTAAACACATATGCAAATTCATGTATGTATTGCATGTGTAGAAGGTCTGTCTGGTGCAAAAACTTTCATACATCAGCATGAAGCAGAAACGGAAATATCACCTGAATGTCAGTTCTTTGTCCTCTGATTCTCCTCTCTCTGCTGCAGTTTGAGGCAGACAGAAGAGCCTTTATCATCACCATCAACTCGTTTGGCACAGAGCTGTCCAAGGAGGATCGTGCCAAGCTTTTCCCACACTGTGGAAAGCTTTACCCAGAAGGCCTTGCTCAGTTGGCCCGAGCAGATGATTATGAGCAGGTCAAAGCTGTGGCTGACTTTTATCCTGTAAGTCCAAAAATGTGAATGATTGTGAAAGAAACTTAAATCTGCTTGACAGTTCTTTTTTGTTTTGGTCACTTGTGTGTTTCCAGTTTTTCATTGTCCTTTGCTGTATTTGATCCTCAGGAGTACAAGCTGCTGTTTGAGGGGGCGGGCAGCAACCCAGGAGACAAAACACTAGAGGACCGTTTCTTCGAGCATGAGGTAACACACACAACCACCACAAGAGGTCACACTTATTTACAAGAAAATTATTTGTTGTGTATCTCTGTAACCAAGACAACACTCTTGGTCCTGACCTCCATCTTAACCCTTTTAGAACGAAGCCTTATAAAAATGTCTAAATGTAAACACTGCTGCAAAGAGCTACTTTTCTCGATGCATTGCAGCTAATTTTGTCTGATTTTTTTTGTCTCTTAAAAAACTGCTCAGCAGCTTGCTACCTTAAGCTAAAGGAACCAAACTAATGAAAGGGATAAGATATTCCTAAGGTCTCTTTTATTAGCCACAAGTATCAAAAATGCATTGTATTTGGGAGCACTTATTTATGTGAGGGGAAAAATGGAATTAGCAAAATTGGAAAGCGAAGTTGTATTTTGCATTTTGTTTGTAAAAAGATATCTGAAGAGAAGCTGTGGGTGTGCAGCAATATTAAGCAAATGTTTCAACCATCGGTTTAAAGTGATGTGTAATCTGCTGTAAAAAAAAAAAAAAAGAAATAAGGAAAAAAAACTCAAAATGGGAGAGCAGGTTAGTCCTATATTTTTAACGCTACAACTCAAAAGTTGATCCAACCAAAAGAAACACTGAGTCTAAAACCTCCAGATGAGCAAAAAGAAAGAAAAGCGTGTAGAGCATGAGGAAGGGTGAGGTAAAACGGCACAATACCAAACAAAACCTCTGCAGCACGTGACAGCCTCTCCTGCTCACTCACTGATCTTTTCTGTGTTTGTTTTTCCTGCAGGTGAAGCTGAATAAACTGGCTTTCCTCAACCAGTTTCACTTCAGTGTTTTCTATGCTTATGTCAAACTGAAGGAGCAGGAGTGCAGGAACATCGTGTGGATCGCAGAGTGCATCGCCCAGCGGCACCGCGCCAAGATTGACAACTACATTCCCATCTTTTAATCCTCCTCTTCTTCACTTCCCTTCTTCCATATCTCATTTCATTGATTGTTATGTCTTCAAGAATTTCCCATGTGGATGTTAAAGAGTGTGATGGTTTGATGCTAAATTCCCTTCATTCCTCACTGGGAGGTGTAAATTAGTTGCAGACACTCCACTTTCTTATTAAACATGTTCAACACTTAATAAACTGAAATATAGAGAGTTGGGGGAGAACATCATGAGTCTGTTCAGGTTTTCATCAGATTATGAGATACAAAGGATGAGACTCATTTGACTTTCAAACGCTATCTCGGATTATCTAAACTGTGTGACTCAGTGTTTCTTTAACACCACACCCGGCTAACATAACACTGAACTGATGTTAAACCAAAACAAGAATTCTTAATTTGTTAAGTCCATGAGTTAAATCCAAGCTAGTTAAACTGAAAATCCCACTACAGGGAACACCAACCATTGTTGGGCTCATTTTAATCCCCTGACATATGAAAACAGGTGTAAACTGTGCTATAGATTTATCATCCGCCAAAGGTTGTTAAAATCTCAAACCTGAACATTACATGACCTGAGAGTAAAGACATGAAAACATTCCTCAGACACTCAAGAGTCTGTAAAACTGGTATTTATTTCTGATCTGTGCTAGTTTTCGTCAGCATGTCTGGTCATTGTGTTTTTTCTCCCTCAGAGAATGAGCAAAAGTGAAGAGTGTAAATCCACCCTCCCGCCCGTCATCTTTACTTGGTAGTCTTTAGATCTTATCAGAGGCCTGCAGTCCTCACTGTCCCTGTTCCTGTGTGAACTCTGAGTTTCTGTAAATGAACGTACTGAAATGAGGTGAAATCTATGAGTATGTGACAGACTTGATGTTTAAAGTATACAAAGATATATAGATATTTAAAGATGAGTATATGATTGTGTGGTTTTTTTTCATGCTGTAAAAATGGATTTGTTTCTGTTTTGATTTGTCTCTTATGAGTTAAACGTGTTATGTAAATGTGATGAAATAAATAAGATTAGCTGCGCACAGGCAGCTTTGAAATGACTTTGAAACATGTCTACTCATCATTTTTAGCTACAAGAGAAAGAAAGATTCAATCAGAATGTTATCAGGTTACATAAGACTGGGAACAAATTTGCTTAGAGTGAAACAATTGATTCGAGAGTCAGTTGAAAATTCCCACGCACGTGTTCATTAAATAAACCAATGCTTTTTGTTTGTTTTGACATTAGCTTTTACATCTGGACTTCCTTTGAGCACACATAAAATTGTACAAATTTACGCAGCAGACCTTAATATGGCTCCTATGTGATGGTTTTCCTCCAAGCTGCTTCAAAAGCCTCCTTTGTAGCTTTATGATCATAGACTCAGAAAATATTTCTTTCACAGCCTAACAAAATTTTTTTTTTGAAAGTTGACACCATGTTACATATATGCATTAGTTTGCAAAAACTGTCAGAAAAGCAGATCAATAAAAAAATAGTAATGACAGAGCGATGGCAATAAACAATCTGATTTCCATAGAGTATTTACCAACTCCAGCTGCAAGAAATGAAGACAAAGCCTAGTTAAAGAAATAAATGACTCAAGTCCACGCACACTATGAGGGCAGTTTGCCAAATCAGGGCACCTGACTGACAGATGGGCCCCTTATATCTGTTTGTGAAGAGGCCCAAAAGCCGTTTCTTAACCAACACTATGTTCATAGATTTTTCAGTGTGTGTTACTAAAGTTTTCTCTCACTCTTCAGATTTTACAGACTTAAACTGTGAACTGTGGAGTTGCTGGTTCAAGTCTAGAGGTCTTAAGGCCCAAGTATAGAGATCTGACTCGATTTGCCTGTGTCTAGGGTGTATTGCATATTTAAAATATATATTATTCTTCAAATGTTGGGTCTGAACTCAGTTTTTTTTCCATAAGTTTTCAGAGTCAGACTTTCCACAAGTGTCATTTGGTATGAGGAATATCCGTAAGAGCAAGTGAGCACGGGCTGCATCTCCTCAGATCTAATTGAGTCCAATCAGACAGGTCAGCTCCAGCTGCTGTGTCAGCAGCATGCAGGGCAGAAGTAAACCTGGGGTTCATAACAGAGTTTCAGAGAAACTGAGAGAAAAATCATCCATAAAACGAAGCAATGACTTTACAGTTGAAAACCAAAGCTTGGCTCTTTGACCTGCACTGCTCTGTAGGTCTGACAGACTGGGACATGGACAAGGAGCTCAAACTAGCAACATCCAACGACCAGTTTTACCACGGTGACTGTTTGTTCTCTCCTGTTTGTGTGTGCTTAATATTTAATCTCTGTCTTCTCAAACAGAACAGGAAACAAATGAGAACTTACATTAAACCACATTATTTGCTTTTGTGTTCATCACCACAGACGACAAACTAAATGATCAGTATGTGGTGCAGAGGCCCTCTGCAAGAGCTTCAAGAAGGAAAGATGAATTCATTTGGTATGATAAAACTTCAGGTGAGTTGACGGGAATGTTTTCAGTGAAGAGCAGAACCAGCTTGCATTAAATATTTCTAGATATCACTTTTTTTTTCTCAATGTTCTCAAAGCAAACAAAGAGGACCAAAACTTTAAATTTGTATGAGAGGAGATGAAGAATTATTAACAGGTTGATTGTTCTGTCCATCAGACACCTTTGTGAAGCCGAACCCCTGGCTGTGGGTGAATCCAAATATCGCCTGCCCCATCCAGTATGGAGCAGACACAAAAGATCAGCAAACAGTCTGTGAACCTGCTGAAGAAGTCCAGACCTCTGAGCAGCATCCTGCAGAGACTCATCAACCACTGACCTCAGAGAATCACAAGTTCAAGTCCCATGATGCTCCTCTGCAGGAGGAAAAGCTGCAGTCTGGACCCTGCTCTACAGAATACACGGTGCAGTATCTACATCACTCACCATACTTAGTTTTAACTCTGTCCTTAAACCCTGAGTCTTCTTTCAGGACAGTAAAACAGTCAAAAGTATGAAGACAGAGCGCTGGTCTCGCCCTCCTGTTAACTACTGCATCCTCATCGCATTGGCGCTGAAGAGCAGCCACGCTGGAAGCCTCAAAGTCCAGCAGATCTACAACTTCATCAGGTAAGATTCAGAGTTTAGCTTTAAGTTTGAACTTTCTCTGCATCATCACATCCATCTCTTTTTCCAGAGAGCACTTCCCCTTCTTCCAGACAGCTCCAGATGGATGGAAGAACACCATCCGACACAACCTGTGCTTCAATAACAGCTTCCGCAAAACCTGCAACCAGCTGTGCAGAGACGGGAAGAGGAAGTCATGTTTCTGGCACCTGACTCTGGACGGTCACCGGCGTCTGAGGGACGAGATCCGAACTCTGACGGGAGAATCTTTCAAACAGCTGGAGATGAGCATGTCCCACCCAGGTGAGAGGGACTGAACCGTGGGTTTTCTGCATTTAACATCTTAAAGTATTGACACTAACATTGTGATGAGCTTTATAGGCAGACCAACCTATTTTGATTTCAAAGAGTTTTTTCACAAACTAGATAATGCTCAGAAAAACAAAGTAAAACTCAATGTCTAAATCACAATACCTCGAACTGTTGAGCATGTTTGTCCTGAAAATTTAACTCTAATTTCTCCCCTTCTTTTTCAGATGTAATTCAGAGTTTATTTGCAATGTGATTGCAGTTTATGTACAATAACACTTACTGTGGAAGAATACAAGTTTGGCTGATCGTTATTTATTATCTTTTCTTTGAAGAAAATGTTGTTCAACCTAATATCAATAAAAGATATTTTTTTCTTGTTGTAGAAAGCATGTAAGATATCCCTGTATTGATACTATTTACACTCCTCAGTGTAATGTTGAGGATATGACTGAGGTGGATCAGCTGATAGTCACTGTGAAGAAGACTGTTTCTAATGTTTGAATTCTTCTGATAAGCTGCTGTACAGGATTTTTCCGTGTTTGCAATTAATCATATGCTGCAAACACCACCCTTTTTATGTGAGCGCACACTGACAAAGATGGAAAAAATCATGTGTTCAATTAATAAGTTGATACCCAACCTGTAGCACCTTTTATAGGATTGCAAATGTCTCATTAAGTCATTCCAGTCTCCAACAAACTGCAAGTCCTTGTGAGTCCACTAGAGGCTGGTACCATAATCCAGGGGACTCCCTCAAACACTTGTTAAAATTTTGATTTTTACAACACGAACTAGATTACAGCCTTATACCAAATTTTGGTTTATTAATTTGTACACAGTGGAGGTAAATCTTTTATAAAAGCTGTGAAGATGCCTCAGCTCCACCTGCTTGTGAATCAAAAGTTGGTTTTATAAAATTAAATCATGAGTCCTGAGTCTACACTGAGCTCGGTGTTGACTCCAGGCTGTCCCTATCTCCAGCAGCTTTATTTGCCTTTTCTCTCAACAATGGTACACAATATACTGTTTATATTTTTCACGTCTGCAGGTAAATCTTCACCTCATTTGCCAACATTCAAATAGATAAGCTAGAATGTTTTTTGTGAACAGAGCTGATAGTTTATCTAAGTGTGTCTGCTAGTTAAATGACAACCTGATACCTGAGAGTGGGGAGTTCATGTTGGATGTTGGAGGTTTAAAGAGATCTGGTGGTTTTTGCTGGACAGGATAACTCATCTGATGGGTAAGAACTGAACACAGGAGCTGCACCTTTAGGAATGACTATAGAGTTCAGGTCTGAGGGACTTGTTATGGGGATGTTGCTCCCATAAAGTCTAAGAGACAGCTTTTAGAATAAGAGGATGAAAACAGATGCTTAGTTTTGAGATTTTGATTGTCATCATTATATTTAAGGGAGTTGTTGTATGATATTGAATTCCTAACTTTTGTAATTAATTGATAAAAGGAGTAATCTTGCAAAGTTCTGCATTTTAAAAAGCAGAAGTTCAATTTTCTTTCATCTTATAGTGTTTTTATTAAAGTGCTGTTCACAAATCTTTAGCTTTTTGAGATAAACAACAGATTAAAACTCACTGCTGATCAGTCTTTAAACATCAAATTGTCTTCTTTGCAGTAGACTTCTGATGACATCAATGATGATAAAGAGGCACCTCTTGGGATCCCTGCTCCTCCTCTTCTTTAGCAGTACTGTGTCTGGACTAGGATCAGTGGTACACAGAAGCTACAGTCATCAAAATTTTTACTTCACTTGGGAGGAAGCGCAAAGCAGCTGCAGGAGGTGAAGTGGGTTCTTTATTCACATGATAATCAGTCAATTTGTTGTAAATCAAATTGAATGAGGAGTGACTATAACCCTATAAATCCTGTTAAACAGTGAAACAGATATGTGATAAACTGCTAACTGCTGTCCTCTGTGGTTCATAAACTATTTCTTTATTTCCGCTTATGTAAAATGTTGTCCCTTTTTGTTCCAACAGTTCTCACACTGACCTGGCTCTCTACTATAAGCAGTCGGATATAGACAGTACATCTGTCTCACATTATAACGCTTGGATTGGCCTGTACAAAGAGGGTAGGAGATGGACCTGGACGACTGGAGGACATCTGAACAGCGTCAAGTATGGACCAAACGAGACATCCAGCCAGCACACCTGTGCTTACTACACTTATGGTGCTCACAGGTAATACTGCATTAAAGTGTCACACAGCGTGTTTGAAATTTAAACAGGGTGTTTGTAGTTGTTGTTTTTTAAATTATTTAACTGATCTAAAAACTGCACAATATGTGGAAAGATGTAAATGAGTACTTAGCTTTGTTTTCTTGCTGCTTGCTAATTCATTTGCATCACTTTTCAGCTGTTTTATTTGTTTGGGACTTTTGCATTTGTTTGCCCTTGTCCACAAGTTTTGCATACGACAACATGAAATGAGAAAATCCCACACACAATGTTTCAGCTTCTCCACAGAGACTGAATCCTTGTTTCTTCTCGAATAAATAGTGAAGCTTAGTTGGAGCCATATGTCTTCACATCCTACGAACCAAGTTCATGAGTTGTTTGGATGTGCAAACACCGCTTGTAAATCATGAATGCATATAATCACAGAAAACAATTCAGTCACTGGCACCCAGGTTTGAGTCAGATAGTACAATTCAGACATTCAAATTTTGAAAATAAAACTCTGAGCGTTTCTTGTTGTTATTAAATTATTTTTAATGAGTAGTTTAAGGTTTAAAGTAAAGAGGAAGAAAAAAACAATACACTAAAACAAAAAAAGAAACGGCAACACATTCAAGGCATGTCAGCATTAACATGGATGAATTGTACATATCATTTGAATAAAACTTTTTATAATTATTTAATTTTACCCATGCATGAATATGTGGGCTCACCATTCATGCAAAAACAAAACTATATGCATTAAAAAGAATATCAAAAGACAATGAAAAAACTGCCTTGAAACAAATTTTGCTATTGTTTTTTTTTTTGCGCTGTTAAGTTGATTTGTTTTTTATGTTTTTTTATTCACCCTATTTTGGATTTTACTTCTTTTACATCTTTTCCATTATGATTCGAAGTACATCACTTAAGTTCCTTACTCTGTGTTATTCTTTCATTATTCATATTAGCGGTGGTGGGTTTGGATTCAACCAGCTTTTAAGGGTTGGTTGTTGGGGTAAAAGCCACAGAAAACATTGAGCAACATTGCAGCAACTTTAAGAACATATTTGTTGATGTTGCCTATCTTTATGTCGTACTTAAACCAATGCACACACTGTAAAAGTTTACTGTTTCGGTTCTCATGCCAACAGGCAACTTTGCCCACACTTTTGTAATTTTTCCATGCATATTTCTCCTTGAAGGATGTATGGCGGCAGATGTGATGAGCTGTACTTCTTCATATGTCACTATAAGGAAGGTCCTAAGAAGCACTACGTATTTGTATCAAAGGCCATGTCGTGGTCAGACGCCCGCCAGTACTGCCGAGATGAGCACGATGATCTGGCAGCTTTCCCAGATGTCTCAAAATTTAAGTCAGAGATCCATGAAGAGTTCTTTCCTGCCTGGATTGGCCTGCACGGAGATGGTAAAGAAGATCACAGTTTATTTCTGTCATGCTCGAATGAACCACCTTGGTGTTTTTTTCTCCCTCCAATGGTGCACTATCAGTAGAATCTGTGAAGTCCCCATATTGTTGGTCATCAAACCTCTTGATCAACTCACAAAAGGCTCTCATCGCCCATACTTATTAAATGACTCAGTAATTTTTCACCATTGGCTCGATCTTAAACACATTAAAAAGAACTTTTCTTAAAAGGAGCAAACTGATGTGCTGAAGACAAGTTCAGAAACCAAATGATGTAGAAATAAGTCACTGCACTGAGCTACTGGCGTCATTCTGATGCCCCAACCTCAAAGTCAAATAAAAAGTCAAAATTTTGAGATAAAAAGTCAAAGCCATAGGATAAATTGTCATTAAAAAAAGAATAAAAAGTTAATTAATAGGATGAGTTACAAAGTTAGGTTTAAGAGATAAAGAGATGATTTCCAGATATAAAAAAGGCAAAATTTGAAATTATGTAGCCAAAACTGAGAGAAAGGTGTCAACATTTTAAGATTAAAAAGTCAAAATAATGAGACAAAAATAGGAAAAAGTTCCAGATACAAAGTCTAAGTTTTGGGATGAAAGTCAATTAACACAACAAGAAGTTAAAATTGTAAGTTTGAGATAAGACTCAAAAGTTTGAGATTATATGGTCAAAGTTAGGGGGAAAAAAAGGCAATATTTTGAGATACAGTCAATATTAGAAGAGAAAAAGTCAAAACCTTGAGATTGAAAGTCAAAATTCTGAGAAGTTGAAATTTTGACATGAAGTCAATATTGTGATATTTTAAAGTGGATTTTTTTTTTTTTTTTTTTAAAGACCAAATTTAAGGTGAACTCTATCTAATCAATTTGGGGTTTTTTTTATCTCAAAATGTTGACTTACCATGGGCCCAAATAAACCCCAACAAGGCCACAGTACTTTAATAAATGCATGGGTTATGAAGCCTTTTTGTTGTCTTTGAGTATCTTTGGTTATTTTGCAGTAACTCTAAGAGGCTGGTGCTGGTATGGAGTCCTCTTTTTTGGGTTTTAAGAATATGGTCACACTATTTTAACTCATCTGTGTCGCTTAAATTTCATCATTTGTTCTGCAGGGGACTCTTGGAAATGGAGCAAAGGGGTTTCAGAGTACACGCACTGGGCACCAGATCAGCCTGGAAACAACAGCAACTGTGTCACCATCTACTCCATAACAAAAGAAATGGCCACTTTCAACTGCTCCACCAGGCTTCCCTTCGTCTGCTTCACAGACAGCCTGGTTCTGGTGAAGGAGAATAAGACGTGGGAGGAGGCTCTGGAGCACTGCCGCACCATGAGGTCCCCACACAATCACCAAGACCACTATCGATATGAGCTGGCCAGTGTGCAGCCTGGAGAAGATCAGGAGATTGTGATTGCTACAATCTTAGATGCAGACACTGAGGAGGTGGGTTTAACTTCAGGCACGTGGACAGGAAAGCTTTTGTTTGCATGCCGTACGCGGCTCACTGCAGGTGCTCATTATCATTTTTTCCCCTGTGAGCCCTCAGTGTCATCTCAAGCTCAGTAAACTTCACACTTAGATGACATCATGCTCATGAAAATAGATTTTGGAATGCACAGACATTAAACCTTCACAGCTTGAAGTAAGAATATTAAAGGGGGTTATAAATGAGCTTATTTGCAGGTTTCCTGTCAACAGTTTTATATGGAGTTTTCCTGTTATGTTCTTCCAAAAGGAAAATCTTGGATGCAGGTGATTGTTTTTGTTGTTTTGTGGTGTTTTGCTGCACATTTTTGGAGACTGATCAGGTGTTTCTTCCTCCTCAGGTGTGGGCAGGCCTGCGCTTTATGGAGGGCCACTGGTGGTGGGTGAATGGGGCTGACATGCGCTACACCAACCTTCCTGTCTGTCCCCTCCTCTGGGAGCACTGTGGGGCTCTGTCCAAAAACGACACGGTCAACATGCTGAACAGAGAATGTATGGAGAGGAAAAACTTTCTCTGTTATAAGCTTTAGACTTTTAACTTCTACCAAAGCGATGTTAGCACATTTCAAGTAGCTCACAGCCTCAAGTCATGGATCAAACAGTTGATTTTTATGATATTACGGATTGTAATCAGGTCGGGTTCTAAACTACAGGAGTATTGAAATCTCAAATGTTGTAAAATTATGTGTTAGCGAGAGACATGGACTACCTGTCGTAGTGTTGTGATCTAGGGATGCACATTTGAACAAAACAGAAACTGAAGTGGTACGACTGTAAAGCTGCTTGGCACTGAAAATAAAAGAAAGCAAGTTATCTAAAATTAGTGATCATTGTGCATAGTATAGTGTTTTGTGTTTTTATACTGTGAAGCATCAGAAGAGCAGTATATAGTTTCTTGTAGAGTGGACAACCACAGGAGACAAAAGAAATCTTACACTAAAAATGTGATAGAGTACAATTGTTATTCTAGCATATTCCATGTCAATATGACAAAAAAAAGAAATCCTGACGTTTTTGTGATAACACTTTGTGTAAGTTTATATCTTCTCAACTACAAAATAAGTCTCAGCTTGAAATTCTATCTAAATAAATCAGATAAGCACGTTGACTTGACGATCCCCTTGGCCCCTTTCATCTGTTTAGTAAAGCTACAGCTTTCAAGGTACACCCAGAATGCTTCTGTGAATTTTAAGCAACAGTTACACCATGTGTCAGGAAGGAACACAGTGGATATGAAACCTTGCTGTACATTAGAAACATTTTGCTAGGCCATCTGAACACCACGCCACAGACAGGTAGACTCTCTGTCATAGAGTATAGACAGCCAGGCATAGCATAGAAATTCACAATTCACAAAACTAAAACATTTTATTTAGACTTACTGATTTTTCTGTCATTTGAAAGCAAATTTAAAACATCCCTGCTTTCCCAAAAGAAAGCTTTGAACATGCTCTTGAATTAGATTCACGTTACTCTGGTGTTTTGGTGCAGTTTCAAACATTTCAAACAGACCTTAAAGCATTTCCTGTTTTAGAACTCCATCATTTGGCTGTAGCTGCAGCTTGTTTGAGGTTTCTTCACATTATTTGATCCAGTCTCATCTCATTATCTCATGTGCCTTTTTAATGAGAGTAATCATAATGTCAGTTTCAGCAGAGCTGCTGCCCAGATGTTTACAGCAGCACAGAAAACTGAATTTGAAAGGTTTTACACTGTTTAAGCCAAAAAGAAATGGATGATGGAGAAATAAACATGGAAACCGGTCACTTCTAATACATTCACAACTCAGCGTGACCCATGTCTATGCTGTAATGGAAACATGGAGATGAACCTGATTCCTGTCAGCGATCAGAGTGTTGCTGTGCAGAGAAACACTCTCTCTGTAAATCATCGAAGTCAGCTCGAAGACTGAGTGTCACTGCTGGCAGGCTGATACACATATACTCTAACACGCACACACACACTCAGCAGGCGTGCCCAGCATAACAGAAGCGTCAGTGTCCTGAGAAGCTGCTGGGATTACTGTCCTGCTATCTTGGGAGTGAAAAGTCTCAGACGTGTAGGATAAATCTTCCTTCAAACACGAAGCAAAGAATGAAGTGAAACAAGCTCAAAGACCTTTTAAAGTTTATTCAAAGCTGACTGAAGGAGTTTGGAGTTAGAGAGAGTGGACTTCACCAGTGTTTATCTCCAACAGCTAATCCTCCCCTGGTTGTAATGAAGCTGGCAGCTGTTCAGACTGAGATGTTTTACAGATGTGTCATGAGCTTGTTATGAGTTAGAGATGGGAAGCTGTCCAGGAGCCTGAGTCTTAGAAACCCAGTCTGCATGACCAGGATGGTGACGGTAGAGTGAGTATGTGTGACTATTTGAGACAAACTACTGAAAATAAATGACTTGTAAATGCAGACACTATGTCTAAAAGTCCTAAAAAATATTTCTTTTTATGAACATATTTATGTCTGAGGTAAGGTGATTGAAGGACTACATTAAAAACTCTAACGGAGGTAGCTTTGCATCTTCTGTGCAACAAGTCTTTCCAATCAATTAATTTGCAGCAACCTCTTTATGAGTGCTTCTGCTGTTTTTAACTATTTGATATTCAGAGAGAAGTGGGAAGAAGAAGCACTCCAAACAAAGGCTTGCCACATTTTAAAGCTTGTGACAAACAGGGAAATAAGCATCAAATCATCACATTAGAGCAGAGCTGGCCTGGTGCCTACATTACCCACAATGCAACTCGCAGGTAGACAAATCTGCAGTTAGAGATGTGTTATGCTAACTGTTGCTAAAGTAGCTTCAAGCTGCTTCCCTGAAGGAGATGAGGAGAAAGCTGCAAAGTTCAGGTAGGCTCATTTCAGTGAAACTCACTGACATCACTCGAGCCGTTCATGTTAGAGGTGTTTAGACTTCTTTTGAGGAAAAAAAAACATTTAAGAGCAGCTCCAGAAAAAACACATTTCTTGCACAGCTTAATGTCATCTTCTAAAGACCAAAGAGCTCATTTAGTACTCATTTGACCTGTGCTGCTGCAGCATTAACTTTACCCTGTTTGATGAACCTCCGAGAAATTCAGCTCTTGCTGCAGACTCCATGTTGTGTTAGGTGTGGAGAGGGTAGTGATTTTTTGTCAACTTTAGTCAGCTTTAGATAGAGTGAAACAAAACGTATTTGGTGTTTATATTCTGAGCCTACTGATGATTGAAGCTGAAAACTTTCTTTGACCCCACACTTTTCAACCACTGGGTCAGTTTTACTAGAATGTCCCTTTCATGTCCTGGATGTTTGTGACCTCTTAACTACTTTTATGCTATGCCACACATCTTTGAACTGGATTAAAATGTCAAAAAAAATAAGTTGATTTTTTTTAGGGCTGTCAATCTGAACACATTAACTCATATTATTCCAATCATTATGATCATTCATTAAAAATGATTTGTATGTTACTGATTGTGATAAATCATGATTAATCACACAGCAACCCTGTCATTAATCTGTTTTTTTTTTTTTTTTTTTAATTCAATGGTTTGACAGGAATAGTTGTTTTTTTTTCTTTTTTTAAATAACTTTGACATTATCTTACCACAGTTTGAGTGTGGTATGAAAACCACAATCCGAAGAATAATTTTGAGGCTGATAAATGTCATTGTTGTTTTTGTTGTTAAATAGCCACTACTATGAATGTTGAGAGGTTTCCCTGGCTTTTGCAATCACCCTCAAGTGAACTCTTGGGCAACTGCCTCTTTTCCACTTCTACACAAGTTACATATTTCAGCACCAATGCTGCTAAAAATGTTGCAGCTTAGTTGTTTGTCTAACTGTTAATACTTCAGTTTCATATGTTGCTGAAATGTGTTTTCTTTCTAAAGCCCTAAACTGATGTTTTTGTAGAAAGAAAAGACATAGTCTGTCAGAGGCAGAGCATCTGCCACCTTGTGTTTATTTGTTACTCTGCACGTTACCTTCAAACCTGCAAGACTTGACTCTCCTCATGAATAAAAAAACCTGTAAATTCTCAGGAAATCCTTTTGACATTTAAAATTCTAAATCCATCACAAAAAGATGTTCAACAGACTTGAAAAAACTAATAGGCTTCTTTGACCTTTTGAAAGCTGAATCAGTATTCAGGGATTTACCCTCGAACAGTCCCAGATTTCCATCTGTTTCATTTTCTTTTTCCAATCTTGTCATGGCAGAAGTTTAGATGTACCAGTTCATCTGTCAACAGAAACTCTGAAACAAAAGCAAACTCCTCAGTGTTTCCTTTCAAGCTGTGCTCCCTTAAATCCTCCACCAACTCAACCCTCCAGGATTAGCTTTTGAATGCTGTTTCTTGACATCACTCACCTTGAATCCGTTCCCTCATCAGTCTGGATTGGATCTGCAGCGGCTGCTTTCCTGCACGTGACGCCGTCTTTATGAGACAGCTGGCAACGTTTACAGCCCTCAGAGAGACTGATGAGGTGTTGAAGCTCTGAGGAGAGAACAGAGCTGCAACCTTCAGGCCCACACTACAGACAGGAGATTTCAAATTGTACATTTAACTCATTACACAGCCTGTCGACCTGAGGATAACTGTGAAAGAAACCTGTTGATTTAGGCAATGAACCCAGATACAAGAGAGGAGCAGCATGAAAGAAGAAGTGTTTGACTTCTGGCAAGAAAAACTATAGGATCCAAATCTGATCTGTCTGTTTAGTGAGTTACTCCTGATGGTGTAAAATTACCCTTTAGCCTGTTTGATGCATTGACTCATAAGATGAACCAAAAGAGATCCAGACAATGATTTCATTTATGCCAGGAGAAACTTACTGTGATCTAGTTCTGGGCAGGGGGAGATGTCTGTTTGATTGTCCAAGATTTAAAAAAAAAAAAAAAAAAATCAAACCAAATCAAATCTCTGCTCTACATGGGTCTCAGATTTAAAGCTCTTCATCATAGTCTCCACTTTTTTCCGTCTGTTAGATACATTTGTCTCAGTGCGATCACTGATGACTGATGGATTTGATTACAGCCTCTGTGTCCTTTTGAGAACCTTCAAAAGGCACCTCGGAGAGGGTAATGATATTTTTTTAGACTTTATACTGTCCCCTTGGTACCTTGTCAGAGCCCAATTCGTAACAATGACCTGGAACGTATTTTTTTAAAAATGTAATAAAACTCAAAATGTGATTACTATGGATTACATTGAAAGAAACATGTTGATCGCATGAAAAAATGTAATAAAACTTAAATGCAATAACTGGTTGATAATGTAACAAAACTGTTGCCAAAATGTAATGGAAAAATATAGTAAAACACCAACTTTAATAACTTTTAGCCCAAAATGTTACATATTGGGCTGAAAGTAATTGTGTTTTTGGCTTAGCATCTGTTACATTATTGACCAGTTATTACATTTCAAGTTTTATTAGATTATCTTTTATTACATTCAGGTCATTGTTATGAATTGGGCTCTAACATACCCTCTTAGTAGCTTTACACGAATTACATTACCAAATTTTGGATACAGTGCATTTTTTTAGAAAGCTATTATTTCAGTCTCAGACTGAGGATCCCCGCTCTCAAGCCCCCTTCTTTCTTATTTACCTGCCCCTGGAGGCCTAATGGGACACAGCTATAGGCAGACCTTAGTGTTTGAGGCCCACTCCTCTGATAGGTCATGAACCAATTTAGGGAATCTTATGTGATGACTTCATTGTTTCAGCAATTCTTTTGAAGATCTTGTGCTGTTTTTGTAACTGACCATTTTGATGAGTTTGCAGGCAGATTCTGAGATTTATACAACATACAATAATATCAGGAATTAAAAGTTTTCTCAAATTTAGCTCAAATATCGAGCATTGTTATTCTATGTCCATGACTATAATGCAGGAAAGCATAATATTACCCCTCCTTAATAACAGGAATTAAGACTCAAGAGTGGAGATCAAAAAGGGACCCCATCATTATTGTCATCATCTTGCAGATTACAAGGATTAAGAAATAAATTAAACACTCAAAATGTCAAAATTCACACGAATGAGAAAGACCAACTGGACTGGAGACCATGGCCAAAGTAAACAAAAGATAGAAGAATGCTGAGTCAGCCTCACAGCTGACCACTGCTCCTCACACTTCTCTCTAAACTTGAACATTAACCAGAAACTGAACCTCAAATAAAAAAGGACAGATAAATGGGATAGCGGTATCCCCAGCCTAAACTACAAGAGAAAGATCCAACAATCTAAAATACAAGTGAACAAACCAACACTCCTCAGCTGTTAGAGTGTGAGCTGGACACCATCTGTGCATTACTTGCCCCCTTCATCATATACTCCTTTCAATTCCTTTATGAATTTCTATTCAAACTGTTTACAACGTATTCAGATTGAATGTCTCAGGTCCCTTTGTTAAAAAGAAATTCAAGCTGCTATCATTACGATGATCAGCTTTTAGAACAATAAGAATAGTCATCAGTCCTTCCTCCTAAACCTTCTCTGTGAACTGTTTTCCTTTTCACGGTCACAGTTTGTGTTTTTTTGTTTCTTCAGCCTGAGAACCTCTGTTGGGAAATACTGGAGAAAGTGTTGAAGTTGGCGGCTCCTTCTGTCACCGTCAGCTTCACACAGAGCTGCTGTAACACACACACACACACACACACACACACACACACACACACACACACACACACACACACACACTTACACGGTCTGTCAGTGCTGAGGGAGTGTTACTGTGGCAACAGTTTGTGGAGTGTTTGTGCGTGGTTCAAGCTCCCTCGGGATTTGGTGGGGTGGGCGAGCTATAAATGTGTGTGTGTGTGTGTGTGTGTGTGTGTAAATCAATGTTGGCTGGAAATGCCTGGGTGACCTAATGCACATCTGTGAGTTTTGGACTGATAGATGGAGAGTTCTGAAAGAGAAAATTTCCACTTCTGTATTTGAGTGTTTTGAAGCAGAGCTGAGCCTGTAATCTCAGAATTACAAACAAAAACACAAACAAACAGCATCCTTGTCCTGTCACAGTTTACTGTGTGTGTCTGCAGAGCCTGCAGAGTGGATCAGGTCGAGGCCTCCAGCAGCTGCTCCTGTTCTTTGCTGTTATATCTTATTCATAACCTGCTGAGAAGAAACCAGATCTAACCCATCCACGCTGGCTGCTTTGTCATTTTAATTTGAGTTTATTAGACTCAAAAAATTGCTTTTTCATTTAAAAAAAATTGACTAATCTTACTTGTCAACTTGGTCAACTCACTTTTCAGTTGGACTCTGCTGGCTGGGACTGCAGGTCTACTTGTCATAAACTGATTTGTGCTCTTTTTGGAAAGTGCAATTCAACCATGAATGCTGAGAAATAGCATTTAGAAATAACATTTTAATTTCTGAATTCAGAAAAGGGAAATATATAAAAGTCAATATCGCTTACAAAGTCCTCACAAGAACTCTAACGGCATCCTTTCTACTCCAGTTCACTTTTATTGAACTGGAATCTTCTGCATTCATCATTATTTTTAAGCTTTTGTTGCAAAAAAGAACAGATCTTTTTTTGGTCCACCTCCAACAATCCAAATAAATGTTATTAGGATTCACTAATGATGAGAGATTCTTCAATGTTTATAATACCTTTTGAAGGATGGTGCATAAAATCACACACAAAAAAAACTTGGCACATGAAACCTGCAGTGAGTAAATGTTACATATTTAATGAGAAGTTAGTGAAACTAATAATTTGCTTTGCTCATAGTGAGGAGAAACAGAGTGCCTCAGCCGACACTCCCCTCACAATATGAATATTCACAATACACATGCATACAATATTATCAACGATCCTCTGTTATGATATCATCTTACTCTGCCCCCTGGGAGTCACATGACCCCTGTTAGGGTGTGGAGGGGGGGTCAGAAAGCTTCAATGAAAACCACATGGAGGGAGGAGAGAGCTGCAACTAAACAGAGAGAGAGAGAGAGAGAGAGAGAGAGAGAGATGATCCAACAGACCAAACACAACAGAAGAGCAGCTGTAGGAAACTTCTGAGCCTCCAGGAGTGAGGAGAGGACCAGAACCAAGACCAGGAGCAGAGAGCAGGGGCAGGCGGGTCCACCATGTCAGAGTCCATCAGGAGGAAAAGCTCCAGCAGACAGCTCCTGCAGAACCTCATCAGGTGAGAGAAACACTCACAGGTTTGCTAGTTTGCACTCTGCAGGTCGAACCCAACAGTTTATAATGTTGTTTTCTGCACAGAGGTTGGAGTATGAGGACAGTACTAAATCCTTTAAATTATGTGACTTAATTGGCATGAGTGAAGCAATGGATGCATCAATTGACTTTTCACTTTACTTGTTCACTAGTTCATAAACTGCCAGGTATTTAACCAAGGCATCATCATTTATTTATTTTGATTTTTAAGTGATAATTTGAATTTACATTTCAACTGATGCTGTCAGAAAACTGTTGAGCGAGGATGCAAAGTGGAAACTCTCAGGGTATCAGAATAGAAAATTTAATATAGCAGGGATAAAACAAATGTGAGAGAAACCTGAAATTTTAATTTCATAGACCAATCAATTTATTAAATTTTTGATTGTGTACACAAGTAGAATTGTGAAAGTCAATTAAAGACACTGATGTTAATGTGGGGTAAGTTATTTTGAAAGTACCGTCAGCTGTAACAATTGTTGGCTGCAGCTTCTTACTGTACATCCATCCATTTAGCTAAAATCCAGACTGGCGGTCAGTCTTGTTGTAACAAGAATAGGATTTTGGGGCATCAGATCAGGTAGGAGCTCTATTAGTTCAAGCAAATGTGAGTACATTTATTTTTAACTTGACTTTTGATGCAGGATACCCTAACAGACTTGGATAGCATTTCTATCACTCTATTGATTTTAGTTTTATGTCTGATACAGGTGTCCTCCTTAACTTGTGATTGATTTACTTAATTTTTGTTGGTAATTTACAATGTTCAATTCTTCCATCTTGTATTAGAGTCGTAAAACTTGATCCATGTGCTATTATTATCTCCTCTAATGTCCTATCTGGACCTTTGCAAAACACTTTGGGTAGTATGATTGGAAAAGTTTAAAGGGATGGAAAAGGTCCAGTTCGGTAATATTTATGACTTAGCAGAATTATAACATAACACCTGGATCACATGCAGCCATCAGCATCCAATCTCTTCAGATACTTAAATCAGAGTCGCCATTTTCTCACACTAATAACATGCACACATCTGATTCATCATGAACACTAGAAAAGTTTCATGCCGGGAGAGAAGTAATATCCATGTATTATCCTTATATTTATAGAGAGATCACATACTGTGGAGAGCATGACGTAGTGTCTGCACTGTCAGCCATGTTTACAACCTCTTACAACATGTGTGAATCACTAAAATAATATAATAAAAAAAAAATCAGTGCCCTCAGAGTAGCCCTCAACAGATCTCTTTAGTTCCAAAATGTTAATGATAGATGGTAAAACTTGCTCAAGCTGAAGATTTTGTTACTGCAATGATTCTGAGGTTTCTCTTTTACTGTGGTCACATATTGATGTAATGGTAACTGTAGATATCAGCAGTAAATTTCCTCTGAATTGCCCCTTATCCTCCAACAATTCAGAGGTTATTAAGGTGTTGAGGAGAATCCAACATTCTTTGAGCTCCACATGTGTTCATAAAAAGAGAAGAAATAAGGGACTCAGTACGAGACTCTGTGGGACACCAGAAAAAAGAAAGCCAAAAAGATTACTCAAGATTCAAGAAAGTGCAGATTAATGAGTTGAATGACTGATGTGCTACAGCAGGGACGGAAATTCCCTGTATAGATTTTTAAGACCTGTCAAGGTGGACAGTCACACAAAAATCTTTAATAAATGAAATTAACTATTACTTGCAGTCCTGTGCTGTGGTTTGTTGTTTGTATATTATTTAATACTCCATGACTTAATACTGTATCCAAGGGCAAACTCACACAATGCTCAGCCACCCTGTACAGTGCAAAAGCATTTTTGTTCCCCCTTCCCAGTCCCCTGCTGGCCAATCGCTCCTATAGCTCCAGGTCCAACCATGCCAGAGCTCAATTACCTCTTGTTCATACGTCATTTTTTCCTAATGCCACACTGGCATGGATTTGATCTGTGACGCTATGATCCCAAAATTTAATTCAAATGCTTCATTAATATAATTTAATTCTTAACACGATAGCATCATTTTCCATTTATGCAGCCAGCAAAGGCAGCAGAGGCCTTCATGTCCCATTTTTCCAGACTGATCAACTTATAGTAGACAGTCATGATGATCAATGCATAGCGTTTATTTACACTTTAGCTGAATTAAATTTTTCTTTCCCCAGTATGGGAGTCACTTTCCACTGTGGCAGAAGTTTTGGAAAAGCCTTTTTTCTCTGTTTATAAGAAAGTAAAGCAGGTGTTCCAAGCTTACAGGAAAAGTGTTGACCTTGGAAAGATGATCCTTACATCTCAAGAGAAAAAACTCCAATGTAGTATTCGGACCAACATGTTTGTTACTTAACATTTGTATCAGTGGCCTGCACAGACATTTTGAAGGGCAAGGGTGTAAGAAGGAAGAGGCACATATGGCACAAGAGGGCACTTAAACATGTGCTTTCACTCCAGTGTTCCAGGAACTTTTTGAGGTAGAACACAAAGTTTGGAAGTAGTGCTATCTGCAAGGAAGGAGGGTTAAGTGATGTCTTCTCTGCTTATTTCTCTTGATAAATAACAGAACAGGCAACTTTCTTGTTTTCAGAAATTGCATCCTTCTTCATAGTGTTGCTCTTCATTGTCACTGTGGTTCTTGTTTCCTCTCTGATCGGTGGAACATTGCTGCGTGACCTCACTGAATATGACACCAGGCTCTGGGTTCAATGGCTTCTTTTATTGCTGCAACTTCCTTAACGACCATGACATCATCTGGCTGGGTCCTGAACCCCCTCCTGCTCAAACACACTCACACTCACACACACACTCACATGCTCAAGGAGTCAAAGGACCCGTCGTTCCTGGGCCCTCCATTGCCTCATTGTGTAAATGGTGGAAAAAGTGATGTGTATCTAGCAGATTTCCTCCATAGTTTGCTCTTTTCACGTGCGTGCCCTACAGCGTGGAGTCAAATGTCTGCGCCGTCTCTGAGGTCACCTGTAGCTACAGACAATCCTGCAGACACAATACACTGCAACACCTGGATAAGCTGGGTTAATAATGTACATCAGCTTTAACAAGTGATTTCCTACACATCCCATAATTCCCTTTGAAGACAGTCCAGGGTCTAATTGGTCTCAGCTGTGTGTTTGATGTGAATTTTGTCATCACTGAGAAATTTAAGACTCTTGTTTAGTCCTCACAGATATTAATTTTTTCATCTCGTGCACACATAAAAATTGCTTGTAAATACATCACAGTGTTTTCCAAATATGTTGTTTTTGTTCCTAAACACCGCATGGCGTAATTTAGGTTGAGTGCCAGCAAATTTTTGAGGGATATAAGGTTTGTTGATGCCCAAAGACTTTAAATAGGAGTGTTAGGTTTGCATCCATAATTTGGCCTGTGGTTCAGTTTAGACAACAACAGTGCTCTGGTTTGGTTAATAGACAGATCATGGTTTCATAAAACTACAAATGAGAGTTTTGTGCCTGTGTTTACCATCCAAAATGTTACTTTATGGGCTTCTGTTGGAAATGCAGTGATTTCTCTTTCCAGACTGAGAAAGTACTACAGATGTGTTGTCCTCTACATCCTCTGCTAAGTTGTATACTTTGGTTGAACAAAAACTGAAAACACTGATGACAAAAGAGCTGGAAATCCAGAAGCAGATGCAAAGGAAAGATAAATATTTCTTTTTAAATAGTTTGTGTGATATGATCAAAAAACGCTTGGACAGCACTTTGGATTTCTGCACGTTGAGGCAGAAACTGATCAAGTGTTAACAGGCTGAATCAAACAATGATGTTTGAATTTGCAGAGTGTGAAAGTCTAACAATTCAGGAGATGTAAGCAACATTTTGGTTCAAAGTGGACTGAGACAAACCAGCATAATGTGGAAATAAATGAAATAATGTCAAAGCCATTTCAGAATGAGATGATGCATTGATTCAACATTGTGTCCTAATCTCAGGTGATCATAACTTGTATCTTCAGTTCAACGAACTGAAATTAACTGTCCTTTTTATTGTGAGGGAAGCAGCAGAATGTCTTGATTTGATCCATAATTTTCTTTTGTTGACAGCAGTTTTTATTCAGTCCATGTCGTAACCATAAAAACTCTTCAGGGGAGCTCTCAGTAAAGAGTCAGGGTTCAGGTATTGGGAGTTAAAAATGTGACCTCTTAGCCTTCAGTAAAGATGTTTTAAAACATGCAAAAGCTCCAGAATGGGTCTTAAAGGAATACCTGCTCCTTCCTCTTGTTGCACTGAAGCAGATATGATGAAACCCAGATGATCAATGCAATCCCCAGTTGACCCATTTCCCCCAGAACAGTTGAAACCGAGCAGCCGAATGGCCCCATATATCACACATCAAACTGATTTACAGCAAACCAAAGACTGAATCTGGCCAGCATGGTTCCCACTGCGTCTCTGCTGAGCATGATCTCATGTAGGTCACTTTCCCACATTATGAGACCACAGCATGTTTGATTCACAGCCGCTCATGGACAGTGTCCTCAACAACAGACACGACATCCACATCAGACTGTTATGCTTTATTTTTGACTTTCCTTTCATACATTTGGCCAAATGTTTGATGGTTTGACATTAATCAAAACTTACTGTGAAGGACTTGCATTTAATTTCCACACAACTGGTCGGTTGAAGGGAATGGTCTGCATGTTTTATGCGTCTTAATGAAAACCAACAAGCTGAAGGTTTGGCCAGTTTTTACTTCCATTTTGCTGCTGAGATGACGTGATTGACTCCACAATCTGCAGTCAGAAGCAGATTTGATTACTTCTTATGCTGTGCAAAGATTAAATCTAAATTTCATTCTCTGACTCCTGAGTAGCAGAGGAGATAGCTACCCTTATAATCTGAACAGAATAAATAGACAGTATCATCTTTTTGTTAGTTATTTTGTGTTTGCACTGCAAAAACTAAAATAAAAGCGAATGTTTATGTCTTATCTGTGTAAAAATTCTGGGACTAGACTCCATCTAAGCAGCATTCACATGACAAGTTAAAAAAAATGGTCATATTTCAAGATGATGGGAGACAAAAATGGCTCCTGAATTGCTTGAAAAGAGTAAAACATGCACTAATAGGGCAAAAAAAATGTGCGAGTCAAGTTTTTTGTTGTAAGAATGCCTTAAAACAAAATCTATGCACTTTCTGCTCTTTGATTGTGATTCAGGATGATTAATAAGCCTTATAAGACTTTTACTTGCTTAGATTTCAGTTCTTGCAGTGTGGAGCAGTTGTGGCTCTGGCGGTGTTAGTCTTGGTGACCTTAGGACAGACACTGAACTCTACATTGCACACTCTGCTTACAAAGGAGTGTGAATGGGGCTGGTTCATAATGACAGTCACTCAGTTTAACATCCTTTTCCATCTCTGAGTGAATGGAGTAGAAATGGGTGTTGCAAGCTGTAGCACAAAAAAGCTTTTCAACAACCAGAGGAGTTGTAAATGTGGTGAATAAGTACAGTCCATCAACAGTTTACTGTTTACCACTTAGATTTTAGTAGTTGCTGAACTTGAGTTTTATGTAAGGTGTTTATTCTGTCCTTCTTATGCATAAAGTTGATAAATTATCTTGGGCCCCTACAACTATAAAGAAATTCAATTCAGTGCCACTCAAGACAACAACCAAAACAGCAAACTGTAGCTGTATCACTGTTCCTCCGACAGTCATTGCATTTGAAGATGCTTTAAGGGGCCAACCGGGACAAAAAAGGCACATACAGTTTTGGCTTCTGAGAGGGCACTCTTATGTATTTTGACTCCAAAGAGGGTACTTAAGCATGTGTTTTGGCTCCCAGAAGACCAGTTTATCATGTTTTAACCAGCTAAAGGGGCAGATTAATGTGGTTTGCTGACCAAAAAGGCATTTGAGCACAGGTTTTGTTCCAATTATTGCACTTAAGCATGCACTATGCTCCCAAGAAGGCACTTCAGTGTGTGTTTTGGCTCCTAGGAGGGCAGTATATCATGTTTTAACTTGCTAAAGGGGCAGATTACCAGAGGGGCACCTAAGCATTTGTTTTTGGCTTCAAGAGGGCACTTTAGAGCACATTTGTCTCCCAAGAGACCCTCCAATTCACACCACTGCCTGGTTGTGTTACTGTAATCCTGAAAAGTTTTATTTTTAAGATATATTTTAAAAGCAGGGTGTTTCACCAGATCATGGTACACTGTCCAGGTAAAATTACTTTGTGTGGTTCCATCATGACCCAGAATGACCCCAATAGGCTGGATGAATAAGAAAAAGACAGGAAGTGAGATGTTTCTTTCCAATGTTTGTTATATGTTCCGAAAGATACAAATACATAAACACTTTGGTTTATTTGCAACAAAAGTAATCCACTTGGCTAGATTTGTTACGAACTGACTTACAAGAAGTGAGATAAACTCTCCGCTGTGACTCTTTGCGTGCGAGCAAACTATTACAGCCAAGTTATTCTAATGGATGTTGACAAAACATTAAAAGTGAGGAGATTAAATATTCGGACTTCTTCACTGACAGTTTCATTGCAGTACAAAGAATCATGTTCTTTTATTTAGCAAATTAAGCAACTAATGAATTTTCAACTCAGAGAGGCAAAAACTTACAGAAAGAAAAACAGATTTACTTTTAATGATAGAAAGGATGTGAAATTGCTCAAAAAGAAGTAACTGATTAACTGTTCACTATACAACAAGATTAAGTTAAGAGCAGTGATGGTTGTTTTACCACTGCTTGTGTTGTTGTTGCTATTCTTAACTTGTGTTTTTCTCCTGTATATAAATTTGGTGTCCACAGACTTTAAGCCTTAATCCCTGTATGATTATTTTTCATGTCTGGATTGATATTTTTAGTAATGGCACCACATTTCCTAAGATCTATGCAGTCACTTTGGTTAATTTAATCTTATCATGGCCAAATCCCCAGAATAAAATCCAAGCTGTAAGCTTTAATTATCCTCTAAATCCAATGACATCAGGCTGAGGCAAAACTGTTTGTACCCAATAACAGGTGCTCTCAAGAGATTTCAAACTTACATCCAATCACATGGCTGACTGAAAGTTTCCAAAGCTCTCCTTCTTCCAGACTTTCTCCAGACCTCCATGACGAGAGGAGGTTGTGGCCAGGCAGGATTAAGGTCTCCCTCCATCATCCACCCTGCTCCTCCTCCATCCCTTCACCTCCTCCTTTCTTTGTTTCTCTCCAGAGAGTTAATTTAAGCGAAACAGCACAGCAGCTGGCTCGAGCTCTACCAGATGTACTTGGACAATAAAAAGACTTATTGTTATCAAGTTCAGCCCACTGGAAAGTAAAACTGATCAGACAAAAGAGCTGAATGAGCTTACTGTGAAACAGAAGAGAACATTTTTTCCAATTCCTTTGAGATCCAATTACTGTACCTGAAAAAAAAACCATACATCAGGTTTTCCATGGATACTTTTAACTGTTGATATAAACAACTAACAAACAGGATATCTGACTAATGTGGAGTTAGATGCCAAAGGGGTTTATAGAGTGAAGAGAGAGGTCTGAATATTTATTTCTGTCAAATGTATGCACATCTTACTGACGACATAGGTGGTAAAGAGGTCTATGGGGACTGACTCACTTTTATTGCCAACCCCAAGTGGCCACCCGAAGAACTGCAGTCTCTACCTAAGCTGTGGTAGTTGCAGCTTGTGCAGAAGAACTCGTGTGGTGTGCAAACTGCCCTGACTTCAACTTTCTAACACTTAGGAAACGAGCCAACGTGAGCTATACTTTATCATCTAACATGACAGACCACTATAATGCTCTTGTGTCGGCATGGAAACAAATCCCTGCAGCCGGGCTCCAACATCTGGAGGACACAAAAAATTGAAAGTAGGAGAGTCAGAGGTATTACAACAGCAGATTACTGCACATGGTTTTATTATGACATGTTTAACAGTCACATATGTAAAATGTAAGGGTGTTAACATTACAGCCATGCTGTGCATGTGGAACGTTTAGACCCCAGGGTATTGAGAGATTTAGGGCCAATGAGGAAGTGGAGGAGAGGAAAAACTAATCCATTAACTGGATTTGTTGTTGCAGGGTGACAGCCCAGAGGAGCCAGGAGGATGCTGAGGAGGTGGAGCGGGAGCGAAGGAGGAGAGCACGGGAGAAGCAGAGGGGAGAGGAGAGTTTGTCATGGCCAGAGCCTCCCCAGCACAGCGACCTCCCACATAACATAGAGTGAGTATCAGGGAGAGTAACGCCACATAATTAGGGCCTCACAGTTGTTTTAACCTCTGTTAAATCACATCATTCGGGACAAAAGAGCTAAAGGTGTTCATGGGTACCTGCTTGTTGTACCATAGGCTTTAATTCAGACATTACACAAATTTTCTTCACATCTGCACTTTATGCTCTGTTAAATGTAACTTGCTGTTTTAAGATACAAATATGATGTAAGGGCTGCCTTAAAATTTTATTTCAGGTCAAAAAATAAATTTTGTTGTTGCTACACCAACATAAGTTATTTTGATTGAAAGTTATTTTGTGTGTCAACCCTTGTCATAGCTCGGTTGATTTAGACTTGTTAGTTAACTTAACTCCTGCAGGTAGTTGTTTGAAATAGTTAAAACTTTTTCAATTTATTTGAACTTTTTAGTTGAGTTAACCCTTTGTTTTAGTTTATTTGATCTACATTTTTTGGCTCACTTTTCTTCCAGTAGTTGTTCGTAATAAGTTATCAATGTCATGTCAATTGAACTCTTCAGTTTGTAAACCATGGAGCTCAGACGACCTGTGCCCTCGGCACACCTTTTCTCAGTAGAGTCTGATATCCATTTCATTTCTTCTTCACTCATGGTGTAACTGTTATGTTACAACTCACAAAGGCATTCTGGATATAACTTGAAAGCTATAGCTTTACTTAACAGCTGGGAGGGGCTGAGGTGATGGTCAAATCAACATGCATTTCTGATTTATTTGGCCATAGATTTTCAAGTTGAAATATATTTTGTAGTTGAGACAATGCCAACTCATAATTACCTGACGTCACAAAAACTTTTGTCATCTTTTGTCACTTTGATATAAAAAAGTATGCTTGAAAAGCAAATTTGCAAAATCACATTTTACAGTGTGAAGAAAAACTTTTACATGATATAAAATAAGAGTCGAAGCCGGATTAACAAAACCTTTCAATGCAAATGTATTTGGAAGATAGAAAGCAACATATTTCTTATTAATCAGAAACTTAACTAATGGGGGAACACCTGGTCTTTTTCTGTCCAAAACAACAACCTCCTCTGACTTTATCCTCAACTAAATGTCAGTTGTATCTCCTGTGCTCACCAGTTATTAAGGTTTTATATTTCCTTTATTCAAGCGTGACATTCCAGCTCACAGCCAAGAAACAGTGCTCCACATCACACCTTGTAAAACCAGAACGTGTCCTCTTAACACCTCAGTTTATAAAGACGTTAACAAACAAGATTCCACGTGTCAAATGAGGTTTAGTAGTTTCCACTTGCTGATGCTCCGATGCTGAACAAAGCTAACAGGCTGCTCAGTATTGCTTCATTGTCATCTTCAAAGTGGTGTGCTTTGCATCTTGAATATTTTTGCAAGAAATAGAGCCAAATTAACAAAAATGTTCAAATGCTGGAGAAAGATTTAGTCTGTGCATTAGCCTTGAATTTTATTATAAGGAAGCACTATCTTCTGATTGCACAACTTAGACTATGATTGTGCAATCTCCATCACTGTGTTTGGATATTGGAGTTTAAGAATATGATTTATCTGGGGTCATTTAAGCTTCAGATGACATGCAGTGTTCTTTATGTTGAGGGCTGAGTCTGCAGCCCCTGCAGCGCTGATGACAGGGGAAAAGACTTTAGCATGTGTGTTTAATCAGTGGGTTTGGTCATGTCTCACAGTCCATGCTGAAGGTGATGAGCTGAGGAAGCTGTTTCTGCTTGATTTCTTAGACCTGATGAGGGGAAAATTACTCATCAGTATCTGACTCTGAGCTGCTGATCAGTCTCTTTTGAATCAATGTGAAATGAAATGTAGATCTCTAATTATAACAGTACAATGAGCAATTATTGGCCTCATGGTTTTTCCTGCCTGGAAAATGTTAATCCCTACAGAAGTTTAGTAGCAGGTTGACAATGAAGCCCCAAAAGCATACAGTGCTGTTTGATTATGAAAGCAAAACAGTCAAGAGAGACAATATCTTTTGCTACAGAAATGTTGCACACTGAACTTTCACACTGACATCAGTAACTCAGTGGATAATTTTGGTCAGATGTCATTTGTAGTCAAGACTTTTTTTGCTTGGCCTCACATCCAAACTCAAGTTTTTGGACCCAAAGTTTGTTGTAACTGAAGGGAAGAACAACCAGTTTCTTTCTCTAGTCCACCATTTCTAGTAGTTATTAAAACACCCAGCTCTCTACAAAGGTTACAAACTAAGACACAAACAAAGTGGCATTAAATGTGACATTACTGAGGTCGAACACATTAATCATAGTACTTGAACTGGGACTGCTAGAGATTTTAAACTAACATGAACTGTTTGCCTGATCTGGAAAAGGGGCCCTCGGTGCCTCCCTGTGTTATTTCCATGGATACTGTCTCTGTTTCCACAGTGCTTGAGTCTGCAGGCCCTGTTTGCCACCTGCCACCCTCCTCAACACAGAGCCCTATATCAAAATCCTTTGGGTGGCACCTGGTGTTTCACTGGATCCAGGCCAAAATGTGTTGTGTTTTCCGTTAGGACCATGCTGCACCATTCTACGAAATATGACCCTGAACTCTAGAAAATCACCAAAAATTACCAAATGTGAAGTGGGGGTGAAATATTGAAATAAAAAATACATATATTGGCATAGTTTTGTTTCAGATTAATGTTTTTTTAAAGGTGAGACTTACTGTCCATTTCCATCTATACTGTAAAAATTAGCATCTTTGGAGCTGAATTAGCTCAGTGTTAAAAGCCAGCTCTTTGTTTTTCTCTTCACTCCTGCATTGTCTTGATCTATCAACGCCAGAACATTGCTCCTCTCTCGGAATCAGTGACATCTTTGTTCCACATCTGTATTTCATGTTTCGGTCCTCCACTCCTCAGGTTGGACGAGGAGCTGAAGCCCAGCTGCTGCTTGGTCCTGGAGGAGGATGAAGGTTTCAGCGATTGGAGTCACAGGTTGGAGAACCGTAGCGAGCAGGAAGTGCCGGATGACTGCAGAGCCAGAGCGCAGACATCCTCAACACCACAGTGGAAACTTAAGCCTGGAGGGGACAAACAGCAGGAGGCCCAAGAGGAGGGATGTAAGCTACAACAGAGCTATCATCTCCAGGAAGCCTCCACCAGACCTGCAGAGAAGGTATTCTGTCTAAAAGGCAGGGTTCAGGCTTTGAGATGGAGCTGCTGGTGTTTGGCAAAAAAAACAGTAGCCTGAATTCTTCTGCACATCCTGGAAACGTTACAAAATAAAAATCATTCTTCCCCCACTCTGGAACAAAACATTTACCTGTTTTGGTTTGTTTCAGATGTCCAACATTAACAGAAAAGAAGGGAGGACGTCTTACAGCTCATCAGTCTTCCTGCCACAGGACGTCAGGCTGCCTGACAGGACGTCTTACCTGGTGGCAGGGACAATGAAGCCACGGTGTGTGTTTCAATATTTTTTAATACTGCGTACATAAACTATTTTTTGTCAACTGAAGAGGTATGAAACTTTCATATTTCATATTTAACACTTCATTAACCAATCATGTCACCTGTCACACAGAGGAGGAGCCTGCAGGATGGATGGAGAGGTGAAGCCGCAGGAGCAGAGGGAGGAGAGGGAGGTGCAGCCTGAGCTACAAAGGGAGTGGAGGTCCTATCAGAGCAGACGACAGGAAGAAGATGAGGAGGAAGAGGAGCTGAGCTTCATGCATGAAGAGAAGGAAGACTTCCATGTCAGACAGGAGGAGGAAGACTTTCATGTCAGACAGGAGGAGGAAGACTTCCATGTCAGACAGGAGGAGGAATACAAGGAGGAAGAGGAGGAGCACAAGATGCCAGATGAGGTTGGCCTAACAGCATTTTATCACCATTATATGTGCAACTTCAGAATGAATTGGTCAATTAAGAAGTAAGCGTTCAAAGTGATGCTTTGACTTATTACAGGCTACCTGTCTCCCTGACATCTTCATATGGGAAACCCTTTGACTTCATCTGATTACATCATTAAAAAAAAGTTAAACTGCAGACAATTAATCCAAAAAGACATCAAATTTAGTGTTTCACACAAAAAGTAGTAGGAATCAAAAGTACATGTTTCAGTGTTTTTATAAATACTAATGTAAAAATCTCATCTTTATATTTGGCTCTGAAAACTAAAAGGACATTTGGCAGCTAATTAGTGTCTTTCATAGTCCATTCTTTCTTTTAAACATCTATTACCATCATATTCATGACCCTTTATACTTTTCTGGCGGTTTTCCTGAGTATAAAAATCTCACCACAATTTCTGTTTGTGCGTCAAATGAACACCAGTAATTTTCATGCTCCCCAGAGGAGGAATGATTGAAAGTTTTAACTCATTATCCAATAAGCAGATACAAAAGTGTGTGTTAAGCACATTTAGTCCTGCAGCACTCATGCAGCTGGTATGCAGACCGCAGCGCATTAGTTCAGCACAACTACAAATCCAACCTTTCTCTCCTCCGCAGATAAACTTTTTAACACCACTTCTAAAGGGAGATATTGAACTATAAACAAGTTCCCCATAAATGCCAATCTTTGTTGTTAAATCACCAAACCAAGCGTGCGCTCACCATCAAACATTGAGGTTGCTCTTTAATTCTTCACAAAGGTCAGGAACCATATTATTTTGAAGTTCAAAATCTTAGTTGGTTGGATCTGTGTGAGCAGTCTTTGTTGAGTCTTACATCAAAGTGTGATCGTCCAGGTTATTTCTAAGACGTGCTGTAAGCTTCATTACATCTAAACTGTCTGGTGCTGTGAAGGGCCTCTGTGCCTCTGGACCTCTGCGTCTGATTTCTGACGATGTTTCGTAAAAAAGTTAATTTTGAAAACATGCATGCTTTTTAAAAACGCTGCAGCTTATTAATCTTTCAGTTCAGCTCGGCTTCAAATCTGAAAGTAATAAAGTAAAAGAATGTATTGTTGGCTCAGAGAGTGCAGAAACGCGGCGTGCAGACCGAGGAAAGTAACAGTGATGTAAGGTGTAACAAATTTGTACTTTTATTACCTGTTGTTTGCCAGTGTTTCCTGAGGTTTCATAACCCAGGATGGTCGGGCACCTGAGCTGGTTTTGAGGTTTTTACTCTCATCATCTGATAGCGAACAGCCTCCGAAAGCAACAGACGGCTTCTCCTTCTGGTTAAATCTGTTGTTAGTGGTAAAGAAAGTCTATCTAAGACGTATGTTTCAATGCACAGCTGTTGTCCTCACTCTGACTGAGGATAGAGTGAGGTTTGAAATGTTAGTTAGAGAAATAAAGCTTATTAATTGAAGTTTTATTTTGATGCTTCTCTAAAAAAACAACAGGCTTTTGTTCTTGCCTCCACACAACCACAACTTTTTGAAAGCTTCTGGATGATGCTCCCAATGCTCCAAATATTTCACTGCTCTAAGCTTTTGTAAATAAAATGATATCATACTGCTAATGTGTGTTTGTTGTTTTTTTGCCCCAGGGATCAGCAGAGAGGAGGATTAGTGAGGAGACGAACAGAAGATCCGCCGCCTCCGTCTGCAGCAGCAGTGATGGGGAGGAGCTGCTAAACTGCTACGGACCCATGAGCCCAACATTTAAGGTATTGTATTACACCAGAGGGGCTTTGTCTGACAAGGTTTTCCAGAAACAAATGGACTAACCAATGGACTGCAACTCTTTCTCTGAATTCTTCATGTCTTTTTTCTCCTAACTAAAATGAATATTGGCCTGAAATTTCAGAATTTGGTGTCAAAAAGTAAATTGTGTTTTGACAACCTTCTATTTTCCATTCTGCCTTTGCTCATTATTTTCATTTATGGGGAAAACAGCCCTGTTAAGAGGATGAGTCAGCAAAGACAATTTAAAAAAAAAAAAAAAAGTTATAACCCTGATCTTGGCTCCTTATTGTCCTTCATAAAGTCATTGTGAGGGATCTAAAAGTTTCCTCTTAAGCAATATCTGTTACAGTTTACTCTGGAAAAACATGATCTTCCAGCATTCTGTGTTTTAAAGCAAAGTTGTGAAACGTTGAATTACGTTGACCATATATCCAAATCTCATTTCATGCATATCTCCTCTGTTTCCATTAGAAACTCCTTGTCCAGTTTTACCCGGTAAGTCTTGTTCATGTGCCAGCTGACTGTTTGAACAGAGGTGTGAAAGCTTAAATTGTGCTCAACTGATTTGTATCCATGAAACACAAATAAACATCATGTGACACTCTTGACTATAGTCTTCCAGCTCCTGCAGCTTTCAGTGATTTGTGTCTCTTTGCAGGATGAAGCAAACACAAGAATCTCAACAGATGGTAAATGCAAGGTGAGCAAAAGGTCAAAAGTCAGCGGCTACTGATATAAGTTATTCCTTCTTCAAGAATCCTGGAGCTGTTTCTTTCTAATATTTGAATTCTTTTACAATGAAAACCCTTTCATCTTTTTACCCTGCTTTAATCATTTTAATCACATCGTAATTTTGTTTATATGAAAACTTTTCTCTTTCACTTTTACTATTTAACAACCCCCTCAGTAAGAAGAAATAGGACCTCTTGCAGTGAACAGCTCATTTTTATTAACCCAGATTTTAAGGTTTTTTTTCTAACACAGCCCTCCAAACAAAGAGAACATGAGTTTTTGCTTTGCTTCATTTAAAGAAAAATGTGTCTTTAATCACTAAAAAATACAGCTTGGTGCCAGCTTTTTGTTCAGAGCTAGAACATGCGTCAATAAAGCGTCTGTTTTACATCTCTCAGCTGCCTGTTACAAGTGTAATCACTCTGAGATTTAACTTTGATTGTCCTTGCTTTTCCTCAGATCATTGAGAGGACTGAGTCTTTGAAGAAAAGGTGAGTCTGAAAAGATTTATCTACCTCCTAAATTCTTCATCACATAACACCTGAAAGACACCCTCTTCCACTTCAAGTATTTGAAAACTTCTGATAGAAAGAAAAGCTTAGAAAGCAAGAAATCTTCCAAACAGACTGACTGCTTCACTTCACCTGTGTTCTTTTTGTAAAATTTATGCATGTTCAGTAACAAACAACGGCTGCAACTTTGTTTTGATTGACAAGAGTTTCTCGATCATGTAACCAACCTAAGGATTGTTTTGTGTTTCTGAAGCAGCTGCAGCAGCATGAAGAAGACCCCTCCACCAGTTCCTGTTTCAAGGATAAACAAGAAACTGGAGCAGTACACACACGCCCTCGAGGTAAACCCCCGCTGAGCTCCTCCGACCTGTTTGTTTGTTTGTTTCTGGCTCATAAAGAAACCATGATGGAGAAAAGCTCATCGCTGCTTCACTGTGTTCATAAAATTAATGAAATATATAGCTGCTTCTACTTTTAGCTGAAAGAAACATCTCTAAAATGCATGCTCGTTTTCTTGTCTGATCAAGCCTCTATATTTTACAAGTTAAATATTTCAACACATTCAGATTATAAACATAAGCCCCTGAAGAGTTTTCTATGATTGTGAAACAAAATAAAATGAAAACTAATACCGTTCTATGACCTGCAAAAGAAAAAGTGAATGTTTTCAATAAGGCTGTTAATAAACAGTCTTGCTTTATATTTATAACAGCATCGTCTTGTTTCCCTCTACTCTCAAACCTGGAAACCTAAACTTATCTCAACTTAATTTATTTTTAGGTCTCATCAAAAGAAAACAAATCAGGCAGCCAGTTGCTGACCGACCTGACGAGTCCTGCAGAGCCTGTGTCCTCAAAGAAAAGCCTGTTCGAAGGAGGAGAGGCCTGGAACCAGAACAGCATCACAGTCACACCATCGAAGGTTAATGATTGAGTTCAACATCATACGCTTTCAGGAGAACTGTATAAACGAGCACTCTCTCTCTCTCTCTCTCTCTGCCAAGTTCTGATGAGGAACTTATGCTGAGTTTAGTTTTGCAGATGTTTTAAAGGAAAATTTAATCCATACAGGATCTTTGAGTCCTTTACACATGCAGTTTTTTCACCGTTTATTTCCTCTTTTTGTCTCAGGATGCAGATGGTTTCAAGGTTGGTGTGGCTGATCTCATCAATCAGTGGGTGAGAGGTAGTGAAGATGTGAGTCGCTGCAGCTCGCCCTTCAGACCAACAGTAAGTGATAATTTGACCCCAGCTGACTGTCTATTTATGACTAACTCCCATCTTTAACTCACCATGCAGTGTGTCTTTGCTGTATTTAATCATTTACTCAGCATTTCCTACAGTAATAACCTCTTAACCTCAGTTATCCTCCCTCTATTTAGCTGATCTTATTTATGTGTCTCTTGGATTTTTTATCTGGTTCCTACTTCATGTAACCCACCACACCCAGTCTCTCTTCAGCTGCTTTAAATCACCTCATCCTTCACAGAGCTGGAAATAGAAGTCTGCCCTCTGGTGGCTGCAGAAATACTACTCAGCACTAATACTACTCTGCTATACTAATAATTGTCAAGAATACAAAGGCATATGTGATGTTACATGCTTTTGTGTTTGCAGGAAAAAAAAGTTCCTCCTGCAATATGTAATGGGTGACTAGGCATAATAACATGATAATGACATGTGTGACATTGTTTCTGATAAATCAGGTTTCATTAATTAAATTTCAGGAGAGCCCGGGGGGTAAGAAGCACAAGTTTGTGGTGATGGGTCACGGAAAGTATGAGAAGGTTTCTGTCAATCAGGACAGCAACGATGATGCAAATTGTCAGACAGGTAAGAAAAACCAATGCATCATTCACGCTGCAGAAATACTCGGGATGAAACAATTGCTTTTGAGGCTGTGAGAATGTTGAAATATTTTAAAATTTTATATAAATTTGATTTATTTTTGAAGAAACTACTCAAATAATTGACTTTATGATGAGACAGTTTTACTGACCTCCTTTGAAAACCCGATTTTTTCTTCACGAATCTGTAAAATCATTTTTCAGATTTCTTTTTTAACTCTATTTCTTAAGTTAAATTAAATATCTAAGCAACTGATATTTGACTTGTCCCCATCAATCTGCAACTGTAATCGTTGAATAAATCCAAAATCAAAAATTGTATAACATCAAAAGCCCAAATGTCAAAAGAAGCATTTGAAAAATAGTGGAAATAGACTCGTGGTTGTAGTTAAGTTTCAACAATACTAGAATCAATAAAAATGTATCTACAATCAAACTATCAAACCATTGAAATATCTGCTTTTGCCACTGGGCTCCACTGATTCCAACCCTAATAAGTTCTTGTGCAAACATTGTTACTGGGTTTCAGGTGCAAAAAAACACTGTGATACAAAATGAAATACACAAAAAGACGGATTCACAATCAGCGTTATGCATTTTTTTATATTCACACAGTAAACAAAAAAAGTTATGTTTAGGCATCAGTGTAACAAATGGCTTCTTTGGTAGCTTATACAAATAAAATTCCCATCTCCCACCCCCCAATGAATATCACATCATGATTTTCAAGACCCAGAAAAGTTTCCAAAATCAAGTAAAGCAAGGAAAAAATCAACATCATGCTAATACCTGCTGCTGCTGCACTCGCAAAATCATCCAGAGCTCATCATAAAAACTTCATCCTTCTCCTCTTTCTCTAACTTCCCACAGCAGAATACAACTTCATCGTCATTCATTGGTCTTCATTTTCACTTCCTAGTCACAATCTAAAGTCAAACTATTGTTCACTACCCCTGGATAGTTCACAAGGCAAGAAATTACTATCCACTAACATGGTCAAAATTTTTCAAGATATTATTGAATCAATGTTTTAGTAATGAGAACAACCAATATCTATGTTTTTGAAGAAAGGGAAACAAGTAATATTTGTACACATACAGTAAAAATATGAACTTTGATTTGAATTTTTTCACCCACATTTTCCCATTTCCTTTGTTTAATGTGTCCCAGTTCTTTTGCCATAAATATCACCTGAGTCTATTGTGGAAGTAGGCTAATATTGTTCATTAGCACCAAACACAATCTGCACGTGATCCTGATGGGAATGTTGATGGTTTTGCAGCTACCTCACCATAGAGTAAAATGTTAAACTGATATAAATGTGTTTCCATGGTAACCTAAGACTGTGACAAAAATTCCCAAGACACCATAAACAAGAGGCTTTATCATCGAGGATCGCAAATGTTTGTTCAAGTTACAGCCAAAAGTCCTTGAGATATTTCAGTTGAGACCAAAATTTCTGACCAACTTGTCAGGAGACCTACAATTTCCTGACCTAAAGAAAATGAATGAACATTTGAACACCTCTTTTCCTTTGCAGATGATTAAACTAACATTGCATCTAAATATAAACAGTCAGATATCATTGTGACATCTTTTCATAACCCCAATTCAGAAAAAAGTTGGACAGTGTAAAATGTTGAAAAAACAGAATCCGATCATGTCTAAATAGTTAATCTTATATTAAAAATAGTAGAAAGATAATACTGAATGTTGAAATTAAAAAATGGTTGTTTTTTGTTTTTTAGGACACTCCATTAAAACCAGATATAACTCTGTGGTGGAAGTCACTTCATTGGCCTAAAATTCTTTCCAAAAATCACTGACAGTGAATTCCATAGTAGAAGATTGTGAGTGCTAAACTGGCCCGCCTGCAGACCTGATTTGTCACCCAGTAGAAAAAAGAAATGGCATAGGATCTAAACTGTTGTTGCACATATCAAATGTCAATATCAGGCGAGAATAGGACAACACGTTGGGTTTGTTTACAGAGTGTTTTTTTGAAGAAGAGGTGGTGCAACACAAGGGTAAACATGACTGTTTTAATAATGTTTTGAAACTTGTTGCTTTTACTTTTAGTTTCTCATGATATTTCTTGCATCATGTTCAATCAAATATAGATTTAAAATGATTTTCAGAACATCAGATTCAGTTTTAAACATTTCACACCATTGGAGGATATATGGATTTTACATTGCCATGATCAAAGATGCTCAAGACATGGTTGTATTTTCTTGCCCTGTTTAAACTTATAAGACATCCACCACTACAAATCTATCAACACTTGACTTCCAGAAATCTGTTCTGACTGGACCATCATCCTTCAGCCATCTGTTCGCTTCTTAAAGAATTCATCTGCCCTGTTATTCCAGGAATGTAAAAGCCCTATTTATCACAGAGATTAAAAACTGTCTACCAGCAGTGTACACTAAAAGCCTTACTTTATTTAGAAAAGAAATAGAAAAAAGATAGAGCTTGAAAAATTAAACTGTTTTTGAACAATCAAAGTATCTACAATACATGCATTCAATCTAAAACATCAACAAAAAGAAAAAAGAGCCCTGAAAAGTTTTCCTTTGCACTTGATAATGATTTTGGATTTTTCCTGTTGTGTGTTTAAATGCCAACTTAAAGATATTGTATTATTTCAGCACAAAATCAAAGCATATATTTGAGTTGATAGCATTCCAGCACTGGATCATTTCATCTTTTGTAATTTAAGGGGCTACTCCTCACGACTAAAAGTCCACATAAAGTTGAAGGCTTTTCCATTTTGATTTTGAAGGGAGGCTCCAAACCTACCAGAAAATATTAATTATCTCGTTTTTAATGAATAATGCAAAAGTGCAGCCACACACCACTAACATCTCATCATTTACAAACATTCAATTCAAGTTACTCATCTGCAGTCTTAGTGGGACCAAAGCCTCTGGCTTTCCTGTTAAAGTCCTTGTGTTCCTCCTCCTGAGATTTGCGTTTTATCAGCCCCATTTCAAACACTGCTGCTATTTTTGTGAGCGGCTTCTCTGCCGCCTCCTTCAACTTTCGGGCATCAAAACGTGGGCTGTACAGCAAAATGGGCAGACGATTGACAAACGAGGGAACTTCTGCTTGATTGTCCTTTGTTGCCTTTTTCTCATCTGGATCTTTCTTGTTGGCATTGATCTGTTGCATAATTTTGTCCTTGGTGGAGAACATCTGGAACAGGAGGGCATCCCACATCTTCAATGCCTTGGGAGCATTTTGGTCTTTGACCACCTCCTGACTGACACATTGGTTTGTCGGTGACACACAGATACTAACTTGAACTGTTCCCTCTTTGTTGCCACCCAAATCATCCTGAGGTTTGGGCTCCTCCTTTGGAAACTCAGGTTCCTCAGGTTCAACAACCATGTGCTTCTTAAGTCGTGTCCATCCGCTGAGCTTGCCCTTCAGGCCTTTAGGCTTCTTGGCTGCTTTGGGCTCAGCGGCTGCAGAGGGTGTCTCTGCTTTGGCTGTTTTCTTATCCTCAGTTGAAGATGCAGTTGATGTCGTTGACTTCGTGGAGGGTTTGACTTCCTCTGGTGCCTCTGTCGTTTTGGTCCTCAGAACATCTTTGTCTTTGAGTCCAGGTTTTTGCTGAGATGGCAGTGATGTTCCTCTGTTTGGGGATGGAGCTTTGACTGAGACTGAGGCCTGAGGCAGAGAGGCAGGAGTGGCAGAGTCAATCACAGCAGCTGTAACTATGGGCGCTTGCATGACAGTATCTGTTGCTGGCTTTGATGGAGAATTGTTCTCTAATTGTAGCTCTGTCGAGGGCTGAACATTATCAGTCTGCAAGCTAATCTGGACTGGGTCTGGGACAGACTTTGACAAATCTTTTTTTACAACTGGGGACTTAGTTTCTACAGTTGTAGAGGACGGATTTGATTCAACCTGCTTAGTTGGGGGTTGTGCTGGTGGAGTCTGTTTTTTGGTTATGAGAGTAGTGGAAGTATTAAGATCAATGCTAGGAGAAGATGGCTTTCCTTTCAAGGAATTTGGTGCTGGAGTGCTTATGGTGTTGAGCATTTGGGATTCTGCTTTGACCTCAGAACTGCTAGTATGGACTGAAATGTCTTTAGTGATTGTTGGTGATTTTATTTCCGGTCTTGGAAGAACTTCAGTTATTGACATGGCTAAAGACTGAACAGTGTTAGCTGGCGGATCATTTTGGACAGCTGAAACTGAAGGAAGTGGCTGCTCTTTTGAAATGGCAGGGGGTTTTGTCTCTGTGGCACGGTTTAAAGAAGCAGGCAGTTGAGGGGACTTGGGTATTGTTGGAGTATAAGATCGAATAGGTGCAGTACGCGTTCTTGGATCTGGTAGGGGGGAGGTTCTTATGGCGGATAACTGTTTAGTCCCTGTCGGAGGACTAAGGGGGGCTGTAGCGCCTGAGGTTTGAATATTTGAAATGTTTTCAATAGATTTACTTGTTTCAATAATGGACTGTCTGACCTGTCTAGCTCTCATCTGGGGGCTTCTTGAGCTCGTAGATGTTTGAAGATTATCCACATGCAACATGCTTTGACTCTGCACTGTAATACTTTCCTGTTCTATACTAAAGGTTGATTTGTTAGTAATGACATGGTTACTCAAGGAAGAGGTTGTCGTCTCACTCTTAGATATTCTAGAAGTTTTAGTCCTTGGGGGTGGACTTGGTAATGACTTCCTGCCTATAATGAGTGGACTCAAAGGGGGTTGTTCTTTTATGATGGTTCCAGTCGCGGATGTCTCCAATGATCTAGACTGAACAAGATGGTTTGCAATCTGTTTATCACCTGGCCCTGGTGGAGCATGTATTCTTGTTTGTGTAATTATACTAGAAACAGGGCTTACATCAATAGTTGGTTGACTCTGAGGTCTATCTGATCTCAGCCGAGGGCTCTTTGGCATGACCTGCCTCATGTTAGGACTAGCTGGCATTGCAGTTTTACTAACCTGTGTAGCACTCGAGGAGGGTTCATTACTAGCTACTGTGTCTTCCATAATAGGCAAAGTAGCTACTAGAGGAAGCTTCTCTGAAACTTTGGATTCAGCAGCAGTTTTGCAAACACCATCTATATTGGATACGTTTGTCTGTGCAGATTCTGCAACAGGCTTATTTTGTTGAAGAGCTTTCACAACTCCGGGTAATTGAGAGAGGAGGGTGCCTGTAGAGGACTTGTTATTTGTAAGCGATCCTGCAGATGGTTTGTTGGGTGGATTGGTTTCAGTGCTGCTGGGACCACTGTGATCTGTGTTTGCTTCTGAAGGATCAGCTGGTGGTTTTGAATCAGCATTATTAAACGGTGTACATTCTGCTCTGACACTTGAGGTAGGTGACTGTTCTGTTGGTGTTTGTTTAGTCAACAGACCCACTGTACCATCAGTGCGTTGAGAGAGTAATGATGTTTCTTCAGGTGTGTTCTTGACAACTTTGTTGTCAGGGGGGAGCTTGGTTTCAGTACTAACCAGACTTGGCAGTGTAACTTTATCAGGGACTGAAACACTATTGTTAGTTGCCTGTTGAGCTTTTTCCATGGAGTTTGTAGAAAAACTTGCTGTCTGAGTTACATTTTCTTTGCCACTGGAACCTACGTTACACTGTGTGTTGAGAGGTATGCTCTCACTAGTTTTGACTATTTTGGGGGGCTCTATTATGGGTGAACTGGAATCCAGTGGGATTTTCTTATCAGAAATGTTGGGGGATTTAGTTACAGAGACAGTGGGCTCAGGTGGTATGGTTTTCCTGGTAGGTTTGCCCTCTGGATAGGCATTAACAGCTGGAGCTGGTGTATTTGGGATGCTAGCAGGTTTTAAAGCAAGCCCTTGTCCATGAAAATGGATTTCTGTTCCTCCACTTAGCTGTTGAGCTGTTTTAGTATGTTGTGCAACTCCAGGTGCTACTACTGTGCAAATACCATACTGTGCAGAACAAATAGAAGCTCTGACTGGACAATGTGGCAAAACTGAATCTGCAGTGGCAATAGCTGAATCTTTGACAAATGCCCCCGAGAACCTTGAGTCAGTTGTTTTGTCAGAGCTCTTTTCTGCACTAGCAGCCACTGAAGTTGTCTTATTGGGTAGCGTGGTTCTACTATTGGTTTTAGGGAACCGATCAAGCTCTGTACCTAGCTTGTGTGGGTGCTCTTCAGAAGCTGCCCACTTTTGGAGAAGTGTTTCTGAAACTACTTGCATGGCATGTTGAGTACCCAAGACTGGTGTGCTATCTATGAGGGGGAGACCGGAGAACTGGGGTTTTAACTCAGTTGAAGGTTGAGCAGTCAGTTTTGCATTGTCAGCAAGAATCTTAACAGAATCGGATGTTGGTGGACTGACTCCACCAGCACTTTGATAAAACTGAACTGGAACCATGCTGGTTTGTCCCATTATTTTGTTTGTCACTTTGGAATCTACATTATTAGCTGTTGTCTTGATATTTTTATGGTTCTCTGTAACATCTATCCCTTTTTTACTAGGCTGTGTTTTATTAAAGAAGTCTTCTTTTACTACAGGTGAGGAAGAACTCAACAGATTATTGCTATCAGCCAGGCATTTGTTTGTGTTTTGCACTGCCTCTATGGAAAACACAGCCGCACTTTGTGTGTGTACCTCACCTGCTTTAGGTATTGGTATTGAAGCCTCAGTGTATGAAGCTTTTGTTGTGGATACACCAAGTGTGGATTGCTGCTTTGTTTTCTGTGCCAAGTCAAAGGAGGGCTCAGGTGTTACTGTGTCCACAACAGCTGTTTTGATTGATTGTTTTCCAGACCTATGAACGTCAGACCAAATTTCCTCAAAAACATCTTTGCTACTTATGAGAGTCCCTTCAGCAGAAGGCTCAGATTCCCTTGGCGGTGACAGAATGTTTTCAGCAGGAGTTTGCGGTGCAGATGAAAGATCTTGATGTCCATTGGGTTGTATGGTTGCATCAGACTTTGGAACATCTGGGTCATCTGATTGTGTTTTGTTTGCAGAGGTTTCTTTTACCCTGCGGGGTAAAGTACTAATATGTGAGGGAGCAGACCTAATCCCACCATAGGCTGCATATTCAGCTGGAGTGAGCCCGTAATAGGATCTGGATTTGGGCTTTGAGGCCACTAATGTCATTTGGGTCTCTAGCAGTGATGTCAAAGACTTACGGGCCTCAATCACAGGTGGACGGTAAGCGGACATCAGAGGACTTGTAGGTTGAGCATGGACTGAATCCACAGCTGGAGCATTGAGATTTGAGGTTATTGGAACAGTGGAGAGAAAAGTAGGCACCTTCGGCAGCGATGATACTTCACTTTCAGAAACAAGGACTGCTTGCCGATTTGAGACGACTGGTCCTACAGGTGTTGGTTTGACAACAGCAGGTGCAGGTGGTCCAACAGGTGTTGGTTTGACCACAGCAGGTGCAGGTAGTTCTGCAGGTGTTGGTTTGACCACAGCAGGTGCAGGTGGTCCTACAGGTGTTGGTTTGACCACAGCAGGTGCAGGTGGTCCTACAGGTGTTGGTTTGACGACAGCAGGTGCAGGTAGTCCTGCAGGTGTTAGTTTGACCACAGCAGGTGCAGGTGGTCCTACAGGTGTTGGTTTGACGACAGCAGGTGCAAGTGGTCCTACAGGTGTTGGTTTGACCACAGCAGGTGCAGGTGGTCTTACAGGTGTTGGTTTGACCACAGCAGGTGCAGGTGGTCTTACAGGTGTTGGTTTGACCACAGCAGGTGCAGGTGCATTCATACTTGGTGGAATATTGTTTCTGGTGTGAAGCTCAGGGTCATTTGTTGTCTTTATGTTATTTTGAATTTCCATCTCTGCATAATTCTTAGCTTGCCTGGTTGGTGCGATGTGGTTGACTTCAGTCTGCTTGAGTTCTTTGGTGGCAGCAGGAGATGTAATTCTACTGCTAGTTTGGATCACAGACTTCTGTATAGGTGCATCAATGGGAATCACAGGAGTTTGTATATCCTGAGAGCAGCTGAAAGCAGGACTTGCAGCAAATAGAAGTGGGTTAGGTTTGGAGATTTCGATAAATGGTGTGGATACTCGGGCTGGGGTACAAGCAGGAGTCTTAGGTCTGCCGCCTTGGGACCAGGGCTTCAGAAGATTCTGCTCAGATTTCACCACTGACAGTGCAGTTTTCTCCTTGTATAATGCAGATGACATTGATCTCTGATTGGCTGGGTTCAACACTGACAGGTCCTGCATGGAGAGGGGTTTGGAGATCTCGTAAAATGTTGCCTTTGATGTATAAATCCTACTTTGTGTGGCTTCAGGCTTCATCTCTTTCACTGCTTCAACAAGTGATATTTTTGAAGCAGTTATCTCAGATGGCATTTGGCTCAAAGAACGGTTGCCATTAAGGGTAGGTTTGGCAGTCCACAGCACTGTTTGTGACTGAGAATTTTCCTTTGAGTTTGTCTCCCTCTGGCTTGGGATAAAAGACTGTGGATGAGAGTTTGAGACCGACAGCAGCTGTGGTAGAGGAGGTAGGTCTGCAACCTGAGAAGGTGCCGGGCCTGGGCCGCAGTTTGGGGTGGCCGGGGATAGGGTCAAGCTGTGAGTTGATATTTTAGTACTGGGCTGTGACACAGAAACTGGGGGGACTGTTATGACTGACCCATGGGAATTTGGTGTCATGTTTACGCTGAAGACAGAGGGATGGGGTGTTATTGAAATCAGCTCCGGTGGTGTTGGGGGTGGTGAAGTTGAAGGTGGCATCATGAAAGGTGTCACATCATCAAATAAAAAGGATGAGCACTCATACAGTGGAGCCACCTGCTCCTCAGAAGTCCTGATTTGAGCTTTGAAGGGCTGAAGGGGGAAGCTGCCTGTTGGGCTGTAGGGACTGCTCTGAGGATGAAGGAATGCAGAAACCGGGTGACTGGAAAGGGAGCCAAGAGGGAAACTGGAAACTGTGGCGTCTGCAACGTAGACTGAATCTGGTGTCCTTGGTGGGCTTGACTGGTCACTGTGTTCGAGGTCTGTGCTTGCTTCATTTACAGGTGACAGGCAAGATCGAAAAGGAACAGGCGTCTGAGAGAGGCTGCCTTTTTTCTTGGCTCTTTTCTTTTTGAGTTTCTGAAGCCGAGCATTGTCTTTGCCTGGCTTTGGCAGTAAGGGAGGAGGATACTGTTGAGACAGGTCAGCATCCAAACCATTGCTGTAGCCCACTTCCATCAGCATTTTGAGGCCCTGCAAGACAGGAGAGACATCATCATGTCATTCTATTTCCTTTATGGGAAACATACTACTACAAACACAACAGTCACAAAATAGTGATGTCCTCAATGAAAAGACATTTGCCATAGAGGAGTTCAATCTTTGTTGTGCTTTATTCGGCTTATTTATTGTTAATCTTTCTGCTTAATTTAGGATTCTTTTTACACCTTGTTTCACACTTAAGCTCCTATTTGAATGTCTTGCTGTTACTGTATAGCTGTATTTGTCAGTGGGTTTTACTTTCTTCTGACAAAAACAAATTATTTCCTGGAATAATCCGAACAGTGAAGGGTGGGGATACTTAACTGCTGAAATGGTCTGTTCACTCAAGGATTGACTCCCCCAATTTTAACAGACTAGCCTAAATGAGTTCAAAACACAATCACAGTACAGCACAATTTATATAACACAGGTAAAGTTAGGATCACAGATTATAGGTAGAAATTATCAAATTGGTTTACTAGGTTTGGATTGTATTAGCATAGCTAGTACCACCAGCATCCAGTCCTCTATGAATGGTAAATTACCTGGTAATTGGTTGTTATTCCCCTGGAGTTAGCCAAACACAACCCACATAAACCTTTATCTCCATTTTCGAATTCAAATCACAGCAAAACCATGCAACACTATGATATGCCAGCTAGCAGCTGCACTTGTTTAAATAGTGCTGATAGAGAATTAGAGCAATGGCTATTCATTGGAGATGCAGCCCCTACTATTTCAGGAATTTCAGGTCCATAACAATAGTAGATATTTAATTTAAACAAAAGTCAAGACCCCTTTGATAGAGACTTTTTTTGCCCAACATATTACTATTACTACTATTACATTACTTTTACTTCTACTAGAGCTAGGTGTCACACAGACTGACCTGTAAAAAAGACCTATCAAGAAAGAGATGAAGCATCAAGAAATTGAGCTGAAATGCTTAAAAAGGTTGATACAAATAATTTTCGGAAAAAAACAATATCTTTAAATGGCACACTGTCAATACACACCCTACAATTTGTTTTAACTAATCACCTTCTGCAACAATTTGAATACATGCTACTGATATATTGCTGATAAATTCTCCTTTCCATCTCTTGCAGCTGGACCTTTTAATGAAGATTTGTGAAAAACAATCTGGACTTTGAAGAATTCTTCTTAAGGAAAGAAAGGCCTGGTGCAGAACAAACTCCGGCCACTATTACTTTATCATTCCCTGTGTTCCTCATTATTACAGCTTTGTTTGTAAGTGTATTTAAATCCTGTTGTCATGACATCTTTTTCCTGTGAAACTTTGGTATCAAAAGGTAGAAAAATAGATTCTTTTTTCCTGTTTCAACTGGATGCCTTTTATTGGTAAATCTTAATGCAGCACAATAAACATTGATAAGAAGATTTTCCAAATTTTGTTTGTGAATCTTTGTGCTGTTCATAGTTGGCTGTCTTTGTTTTTGCCTGTGTGTGAGCTCATGGTTTTACTGTGTATTCAGCTGTTCACACAATGTACTGATTTAACCCATGCTAATGGCTCTAAAGCAAGTCTGCAGCTGGCCTGGCAATCCGCGAGCTCTCGTGACAACGGCCTCATTAGCAGCTTTCCAAACTCTTAATTGAGTCCTGAAGATGCTGCATGGCTACAAGGAGCGTCACTATTGTAAATAGAAAGGCATGTAAAGCTGTTGCTTATGGCGAGGCCACTTTGAAATGATGACAAACTATTTATGAAAATAGTTGCTCAAGGAGACAGTCGGATTTAAAAATGACCTCTGCGGGAAATAAAAGTAAATCTAAAGAAAGGCGACTGGCACATACATAAGGGTGAGCAGGTTCATGCAGGGAGGAGGGGGTGATAGCATTTAGCTAGCATTCAGAACAAAGATGCTAAAAGTGTGAGCTGCAGTTAATTGAGTTCAAATTCCTCTGACACTGACTGTGCAAGCAAATGGTAAGAAGGAGTTTAAAGGTCAGATGCATAAGTACGTGACAATAAATGTGACATACAAGCTTCTTTACCAAGGACTATGGGAGACAACCGTGTGTTCAGAATGGTATGATCATTAAATCTGACCTACCTATATACTAAAGCTTACACAATGGTGTAAAAGATAAATGACATTCAATGCTAGCAGGCTTTGTTTGCTATTAAAATAAATATTTGTCTTGAGTGGCATTATTTCTCCCTTTTCCTGAATAATTAAGTATCTTTGGGTGACGGTAGGAAAAGGTCCTTGGTCTAATTTTAGACTGAGGGAAATAAGAGCAAACATCCTGACACCCAGCACCTGCTGCCTGCCGTCCCACCATCACACAAACAGCCTCAGTCTGCTGGAAATCAATCTCAGGCCCAAATCCTTTCAGAGCTGCTCTGACTGTGAGCTTAGCCTCGTGTTTCACACCCATGATTCATTTCAATTCTTCATAGTGTTATCTTTGCATCAGTTTAGTCTTGAAAAGGGACGGAAATAAATCTCCAGCGGGATATTTTCTACGATTACAGAATCAATGTGCTGATTCTGCAGCAGAGAAAACCTTTCAGAAAATTTCAGACTTGTCTGAAACTTTAAACAGTCTGAATATTTGGCTACTCTTAGCGAGTGATTAACATGAATTAGTGTTGTCAAAGTGACTCCTGCAGCCACAGTGACAAGGAGGCCAGCTGACATATGAGAAGTCCCCCTTTTAAGGCTCTGGGGTTGGATATCTGGGAGGCTTCCATTGGAGCAGCTCAAAAGAGGAAAGTATAAGATTAGCTGAGTGATAAAAGAGTGCCATGACCTCAATCTATTTGGCTTTACGGGATTCCATTAAACAAAACGGAGGGCAAGGTCTTCATTAATTATCAGGTTTACAAATCCAAGCAAGACATATTTGGCATAGGAGTGCACTTTGCTTGAGTTTGCTTCTCAAAATACAAAGCAATCAACAGCGGATGTGAAAAGCAAAGAGATTCATTCAGTGACATTTACAAATTGGAGTTCATTTTCAGAGAGAAAACAAATAATTGAATACAAGGACTAAATGTGCAATGCCTCCCCCATGAGTGAAGTCTCTCGCAGCATACATTTGTGCAGAAATGTACAACAAGATAAAGGCTGCATTGCAAGCTCTTCCCCATGAAGGGTAAAATCCCTGATATGAATCAAGCGTTTAAGATTTCAGATCGTGCACGTGCATCATTTGCAGGTTAGCACCAGGCTAATTGGTCAGGCCCAGGCAGCAGAACAACCAGCTTGTCAATCAACAGACACTGAGTTTGACTGGTTTACCTTCGATGAGCGGCTGTCGTGGACACACTGCTGTCTGCCTGTTAATCCCGGCTCAGGGTGCCACAGGGCTCATCCTGAAGTGAACTGAGCCTTAGGGAGCGAGCCACAGCAGCAGTGGCCACTCCAAAAATAACACTGTCGCCTTCAGAGTGTGTGTTGCAGGGGCAGATGGGGGGTTTCCAGGCCACCTGAGATGGCTGAGGTGCAGCCCCTACAGGCAGTCAGCAGAGACCTGCACCTGAAGGAAGGTGGTGGATTGTATCTACTCAGCACCTCAGAGGGATGGGAGTCCATTTTGTATCATAAACAAAGCAACATCAACTAGGCTGGAGCTCCTGTTTCTTCCCTGACCTAAACTTGGAGGTGATGTTTACCACAACATAATCAATCACATGTTTTTATCAAGAGGAGTCACCTTATTTAGCCTTTAACTTTGTTTTCAAGCTGTGGTAAAAACCTAATTTAAGGGGAAAAAAAATCTTTCAGGTTTTAAATGATAACAAAGTATTTGATTGAGTTTTAATATTTTAGTTGAATATAATTGTGCTCCTTGTATAGCTTTGCGTATACATAAGAGGACCTTGTAGATCGGAGAATACAAACGTGTCATGTCATAAGCTTCAAGTCTTCTAAAAAATACTCCTCAGTGACTTTGTGGTTCAAATTTCTGCTTTTGATGGCTCATATAAAAAACAACAACTTTTAAAACAAAGACTGAGACTGAAACTGTTCTACATACACTTACATGAGTATTCGAGAAAGTAGCGATCGTTTAACGACTACATGTTGTGTCGTAAACACGTCTTCATTTTTCCACATTCCAGGTGTCACTTTACGTCATAACTTCTCACAGGCTTATTTTTTATAAAGCAAGTAGAGAGATTTCAGGTTTCATATTTTGAATTTTTATGCAACAACTGTGATGCAAAGCCATGCAGTGAAGCATAAAAGCCAAATTCTAAGAGAGAGAGAAACATACAGAGTACATGATGATTTCTGATTTGAAGTGTTTATTTGTCACTCTTACGGTAAAGAATTTATGTATGGAAACAAAAGACAGCAGTAAAACATTCAAGGTCTTGCAATGGACTCAGGCTGCACTCTTTTACCATATTCCAACTATACACAGCTCTGTAGCACGGCATAATGGAGAATGTCACAAACATCAGGCTCTGATGACAGTGTTGCAGTTCAGCCTCAGACCACCAGTTGGCAGCAGCAACACTCCTCTCCTCTCCTCCCTCCAAGACTGTGGACAAGGAGGGCATCTGCAGGACAACAGCCCGTGATTATGGTGTTTTTATTTGATAACTATATTTCTTGCTAGAGCTGTACTCACACATGTTAAAAAAGATAAATGAAGTGATATGTAACAGGACAAATGGAAGAAAAGAAATGCCAGAGGTTAAAATCATTTTCAGGACCATTACAGTGAAGATCCCTGCACATCACACCTTTCATTGAGTGACACAACTGCATAAAGTGTCATCATAGCGTATGTTGCAGTATCTGCCCCAAAATTTATATTGTGGTTTTTTCGACATGCACTTTCAATAGGAAAATTCAAAAATCAATGAATCATTTTTTAATTATTTCTTGAAGTATAAATGTCTTGAAAGACTTCAGTGAAGTTAGATTCACCCTGCAAGTACAGAGAAGAAAAAAGTTATACATTGTTATACATTTAAATTAAAAAAAAAAAAAGTGCCTTAATTTCTTTTAATGTTGGAAAGAAATGCTGCCAGTGGGATCAGAAAAATAATATATTTTGAGTTTTTCAAATTGACATAAAATCATTCATTTTCCAAGAATCTAGACATTTAAATTTTTTCTTTATCCATTGGGAGTGTTAATACTATTTATAACAGACAACCCTTGCCCTTCAATGCTCTAAAATAGATCATTTTTCTAGGCTTGGGACAGTTAATGTGACATAAACAAAGTCTACTGAAATACTTTCACAGGAAATTAGACAAAACACTCATTTTTGTACTTCGAGGGACACGTGAATACACTTTTTTTTCACAGGAGTAAGATATCCTTTATTTAATCCCCTTTCAGTGAAATTAAATTCTACACTCTGAAATTAGTCGTGCTATACACACACACACACACACGCACACATATGCATAAATAGCACATTTGCACACAAACATGCAGGGATTGAGAGTACAGAGTGAAGAAGCTGCATCATCAGCCTGGACCCTGAGCAGTTGAGTGTTCGATGCCTTGCTCAAGCTCACTTCCAATTTTGTGGTTCATGCTAGGACTTGAACCAGCAACCCTCCATTTGCCAAGCCAAGTCTCAATGAACCAATGAGCCGCTGCCACACCACAATTATGTCCTGTGCTTCATGTGTTAAAAACACTTATATGCTGTTAACTGTCTGGTCTTTTTTCCATCAGATTAACAACAAAACTCAACACCCATCTCTGTTAGTTTACCAAGTTAACAGCCGACACCACCCTGCAACAAGCTTGCAATGTTGTAAAGGGTCCAACATGTTATCAAACTGTGAGCAACATTAGCATTCATCAGGGGTCCAGTTTCTGGTCACTCTATAAAATGCAGGGAAATATTCACTCCTCTTTAGCCCTGTTTATGATGTACAGAGTTTGACATACAGGCCGTCTGGGAGCAGTGATGGAGACCCAGCTTTGGAGAAGACAGTCTTACAAAGGGATTACTCTAAAATAAACCTGTCAGTTCAAATTAAACTTATCTCTCACACTGATGTGAATTCACATGAGTGATGTGAAGTGAGGCTTAAATTTTGGTTAAATTTTTCAGATTACTTGTTTTGTAACACAGTAATAATTTCTTGTACTGTATTGTCACTTCGCCCTGGCCCATCTGTGCTCCTTCTGTGTTACTTATTTTGTTTTGAAATATTTTCCCCCACCTTTTCCAGTCCAGCTTTATTTCCTGAGCTTTCCCTCTGATTTTTGGATTCTGAACGTAAAGTTTTCTTAGTTTTACTCTTTTGGTCAATTGTTTTGTAACAGACATAGAAAATAAATGTGATGTTCAAAATATGATAACTTGAGCTACAATGCAGTGGGGAACATAATTAACATGTAAGTGATTTTTTTTCTCCCTCTCTCTCTTCAGGAAATGAGCACTTATTTATGGCCAGAGTAAATATCCCATGTTTGTTCCATGCATCTCCAGAAACTTCCTACTTTGAATCACTTTTTTTATCATTATATCTTTGTGTGACCCTATTACGCTGACCCCGATATGTCATTGTGGATACTGTTTGAAACGTAACAACAATCAAACTTTCTGAACTCAATTTGTACCGTAGCCGGCTGCATTTAGTGCTACCCACAGCCCAATGCTCTGAGATGTGTTCGTAACATTAGTGGATACCAGTTATGTCCTACCAGTGCTCATCTACCAAGCAGAGTTAATGTGACCTGGGTTCATTTATTGATAGACTCTCAAGTTTGTAAAGAGCTCTTAGGTAAAACTGCTGCATGTGGGTTGGAATGAACATTATCACAAACAGCCAATCCTGTTTTAAGTCTTCAGCTTGTGTTTTGGCTTTTACTTGTGCTCTATCACTCTCCCTTTTAACTTTCTTCTGTTCTGTTTCCATCAGACAGTCCAGCTCCTGTTTCCACTATTACAGCAAAATGCATCCAAGAAATTGTTTTCAGCAGAGAAACGCAGACCTTACTGCTAAACTTTTTCTGATTTTTGAGTTGTGTAGGTTGCAAACAGGGGTATATTTAAAGATAAGACCTTTTTTTATATCAATCAGATTGTCTTTACAGTCCTTTCAATCACTGAAGGAGTCACATGTTGACTCGGTGCAGGCCTTACATAATATAAAGCCAAACAGTGCACTGCTTAAAATCAAATTGCACAGGTTTTGTGAGAGGAACTCATCTTAGATAAAAATAAAAGCCATTTTCAAAATCCTGTCAAAAATCAAAAATATGTAGTAGTGCATGTAGCTGATCCAATCAAGGGGTAATAAACAGTTTAAAATAATGTGTCACAGAAATCACTGGCATACTTCTTTACTCTTTAAAAAGATTGTGTTAGATCCAAAAAAAAACAAAAAGAATTTCTGTTCCATCCTTCTATTGTTTCCTCGCTGCGTTTGTCAGCCTGGTTGAGTGACTCGTTGATGAATTGGCACACACCCTCTCTCACACACACACACTTTCCCTCCATTGTCTGGATGCCAGGCTGATGTGTAACCCCCCCTCTCAGCCTTCACTGTAAATTTAGCAACAGAAGCTTCTCAGCTGCTCCTTTCCTAAACCTGAGCCCTCCTCTTCCATCCGCAGTATTTCATCCATCTCCTTCTCCAGGGTCATGACTGCCCCTCTCCCCCTCCTCTCCCCCTCCTCTCTCCACCTATTTCTAACATAAACATACATTCAACACACACACACAGACACACACCTCGCTCTCATCCCGCAGCCAATAAGGGCCTGATGAGCTCAAGTATCAGTACAACACAAGGACTTATTCTCTGAGCTGAGCCTGAAGATTCTTACAGACCTTCATCTTCATCGTCGGAGGAACTTCTCGTCCTTTCTGAGGTAAGACCCCCACTGACTGACTCGCGGCTGACATCGACCCCAAAATCCCTCTTTAACACTAAACTACATAGTCCTTTTTTTTTTCTTTTTTAAATTTTTTCACTCCAAGCCGAAATGTGCTGCTTCTCTTTTTTACTGGGATGGCGTGCAGCAGGAGAAAAAAACTCCATCTGTGTCTCCAGCACTGTAACCTCAGGAGGGACAGGACAGACAGACATGTTCTGCTGCATGTCAGACATGTGTAGTTTATGTCTGAGGCTGTTAACAGTCTGTCCAAGGAGCAGGCTCCAGTTTCTTCAGAGCAGATTGAGTTTACAGGTTAATAAAAATGTCACTTTGTGTCATCAAACCTTTGGCTTCTACAGGAAAATGACAGCTTTGAATTTATTGACCCACGAGGGACATAAATCATCATTTAGGGTGGACTAAAAGCCAAGTGTTTTAAAAATATATATATATAAATGTCATCTCTGTAACTGGTATATGTTCAGTGAAATAGGAGAAGTTTGCACTTCTGTTTTTGCTGAAGTTCAGGTCCAGAGCTTTGACTTCAGGAAGCTGTGAGTTGCAGCTTATTTTGAAATACAGCTTTTGTCTTTTTAGATTAGCGTCTGAAATTAGTTCAGTAGCTCTCAAAGATCTACTTCTAGATGGGAAAACTTGCTGTTTAATTGCGCTGAAGCCTTTTATAGTTTGGACAAACTTACAGAGGAATAACGCCCAGAAATACTGATTTAAGCTTAACACCCAATTTCCAACTTTATTTTGGCGTTTTCATAGAGAATTAGGTAAAAATCTTGCAAATCCTCATCCTACATTTTTTTGAAAGTTTGTTCATAGTCCCATCACAGTTTTAGTTTGCATGACCAGACACTAAATTCTCAGATTTTATCTTGATTTCTTGCTTTTGAGATTTTTTTTTAATCTTATTTTCTGCATGAATCATGAAATATTCTTCACCTGAAACCGCTCATCACTACGCTGAACTTTGAAATAATCCACCTGCCCTCCTGACCTTAAAGTGCATCCAACATTTTAAGGACATGATACTTAAGATAGTGATGAAGCGTGAGGAGTGTTTACTTGGAAGCAGAATCCTCATCCTCCACACAGCCTCCACTTTGTCTCCCTCTTTATCTCAGAGAGATGTGAAGGGTCCATAAACTCTGCTCAGATTTCCATCTGGGCTAAATCTGCTCATGATTGGCTCAGGATTTGATGTCCCTCTGCTGTGTCACCTGTCTCTTGAGTCTTTAAGTGTCAGCGCTGAGCTTTAATTTCAGAAAAGACTCAGAAACACTTCTCAGCATCCGGTGCTCTCATACTAAAGAAATGAAGTGGCCTTCCACTAAATATACTGAGTGCTGAAGTATCGCTATGTACCGAGAATGCTGGACACACAGAGGTGAGGCTGCTGTCAGTCGTGAGTCGATCAAAGAGCTCATTTGCCGGGCGAGGAGGCTGATTGGCTGCATGAGCACAAAGTTCCTCCCGTCGGACCAAGCCGGGGATTAAAGCAGCTATTTGGACACCGTTCCTCAGCTGATGGGGAGAAATATGATCCAGGGCTAATCCTCTGAGTCCTCTGCAGCTGTGCCCACTGTTAAGTGTGAAGGAGTCATCCAAAGACACTTTATTTTTATCAAATAAGTGGAATATGGAATAAATAGAGAGCAGAAAACTGGTCCATCAAAGATGCTCTTGGACCTCACTGAGGGGGACTGTGCAGCTTCAGCAGAGCTACAGCAACACTCTTCTCTCAGGTTGAGTGGCAGGTGGAAGCATTCACTGTGTGAAGTACAGGCATCTTTTTATGGACTGTTAACGCCAGTGATGAATCCAGTAAAGCAGTCATATATATTCACTTTATGGGGTAAATGTGAGACTGGAAATTCTCCTGAGGCAGCCAGGCAGGTGATCAATGAGGAGATATCTGCAAGTCTACACAGTGAAGGTGGAGAAATGCAGTTCCATTTTACAGAGAGGAAACCCTTTTGAGAAAAAAAAATCAGCCCTGTATTACATCAGCATTATTGTCTGTTTTATTTTACCAGTAAAATACTCAATACAGAGTTTCTATTTCACATGAAATATGGTACAAAGTATGGTGAGCAGGTCTTAATGAGAAATAGAACCTCAATTGAGGTCTTGTCCACCCAATTTAATTCCAAGTATTGATTTAAAGATGCTTTTATTGGTTTAAATGGGACTTTACCATTAAATGAATCCCTCAGATTAACCAGATAGTAAGACTTTTCGGGCTACTACTTATCAGCCTATGTGCAGGTGACATAATCCATTTACTTGTGTATCTCACCCTGTTTTACTGTGACTTATCACATTAAACTTAGCCTTTACAATCACCACAGAGTCATCAGCATTCTTTTAAAAGTGAAACAGAAAAAATAGCTTTATCTGTCTTAAGTTTTATTTATGCTTTCTAATAATAATCAGAAAGAGCAATATCAATAGTACTCTCCTTACTGTTTCTCAATCAACCGATGGAAAGTAATCTTTTGCCACATTTTCAAAAGGAGGAGCTAAAATTGTGAGCTTTGAAAATATCCTAATTTCGTCATGTGGATTACATTTATATAATGAGTTAAAACTGGTTGTCCTTATTTGTGCAGTTGTTTTAATCAGAATCAAGGATTCAACACAGATGGCCAATAGCAAGAAAGTGGGTAATAAGTGTTCGTAAATATGTCTGCACAAGCTGATAATAAGTACTTTTTGCAAACTATCCTGCAGTAAAACGACATCTAACAACAGCATCCTAAATTTCAATTTATAACTCGAAACAAAGACAAAGCTCCTGTAAGTAAAAAATGACCCTCCAACAATGATATCAAAAGAGTGGGCATAACATTTATTTCTTCAAATCATATGGAAAAACACCCATGAGGAGGAACAGGCAGAAATACAATAGTTAAGGAATCTTAAACTGGGCAACAGACTAAACAGAGCTGTCCTTGTATGACTCAGTGTCCTAAGAGAGAAGAAAGGAGGGTTTTCTGATAATTGGGCGGACTAACACTCTCACACACACTCATCCTCTTAATGTGTAGTATGAGTCATGAATCTGAGCCTGTGTGGTCTCCAGACAAAGAGAAATGTGCACAGACAGAGTGAGAACTGTAAGCACTAAATGTCCTCGGTGCTAAAAATGGCTTTTGTGTCATGAGTGATGATGATGATTTATATTAAGTGGACTTGTATCGGATTCTCTTGTGCGGAAAAAAAGAAACCCTGCAAAGAAGATTACACCTCCTGACCAGCTGAGTAAACACTCTGGATGATTTGACCTGGCTGAGGGTGATGGAGCTTCAGTGAGGACAGATTCAATGTGCTGCAACTCTGTCATCTTAGAAAGGACCAGAGGGAGAAGGTGCTGAAACATCTAAATAAGACGAGTGAGGGTCTTGGTTCAAAATCTCAGTCAAGTAAAGGAATTTCTGCATTCATCATGAAACAAAGTAGTATTTCCTTATTTTCAACCATAATGTTCCTCATCCCAGCATCCCAGCATGACTCTCAGTTAGTTTGGGGAGATGCAACAGGAAACAGGACTTGCTGCAGACATTAGCAGCTGTTGTTCAGTTGTTTGTCTCTCAGTCAGAAGGTTAGCGGTTCACTCTCAGCTCCTGAAGTTTACTTGCTTCAGTATCTTTAAGCAAAACACTGAGTCCTGAATGCAATTACTGAACACTGATGTGCACTTTGGTTACAGTAGCAGTGTAATAAGTGTGTGAGAGACGTGCAATGTAAAAGCTGTCCGTGTAAGAAGTCAGAGAAAACAAAAATAACTTTAGCAGTTCACTTCTATTCTTGTAAGTGTTTTTTATTCAATTAACAATCAACACAGAAGTACATGCTGAAAAGAAAATGGTTTATTGCTCCATTAGATGTCCAAAACAATTACCTAATGATTTAAATTTACATTGTCTCAGCATACATTGTTTTATTGAGTCTTCATTTTAACATTATTAGTTATTTTTCTTTTTTTTTTTAAATCTAGCTTCTTTAAATTTTATCAGTTTACACATATTTCCAATTAAGTACTCTCATATCATATTGCTTAAATTAGAGCGTTAGTTATAGCCTAGTGTCACACAAAGTTGAAATAGGGACAAACGTTCTCTGCCTTTCATAAGTTATTTCAAATAGTCCTTTTAACATTAAAAGATATGGATGGTATTATCTGACTTGAACATAATAACGTTTTGTTGTTGCCTTTGGATTACAAGCCGCCAGTCAATATACCTACATATATGGGTTTAGCTTGATGTAACTATTAAGCTGCAGCTCCATTTTCTCCATCACAACTTTCAGCATCAATGCTATTACTAGTGTGTCTTGTGGTTGGAGTCATTAAATGCAGCATTTTGAAGATGCTCCCACAAACTGTGTTATTGTTTCCAATGATGCAAGACAAGATTCAGTCCTCTCAAATATCTTCGACATATTCTTCATTTGGGTTTTTTTTAAAATACTGTTTTTGCCACAATATCAACAGGCAGCAGTAAAATGTGCATGATCAGGTTTTCCCTGTTGCCACATTTGTTGTGTAATGTAAATCTGTGTTAATCTGCTCATTTGGCTCCAAAACAATCAGTTAATTTACTCACAGTTTTAGTTCACAGAGTTAAGCCTGAATACTTTATCGAAGACACAGACACAGGGTTTCACAAAAATAACCTGGAGCAGGAGTTGTGGGTATTTATGCAGCAGGACAACTGTCTCTGTCAGTTTTGAACTCTTGACCTTTTCATATCCACACAGTCTCTGCGCTGTTATTTCAACCATGTCAACACATAAAGCTCTCTGTCTTCTTCCCCTCAGGTGTGAAGTCCACTGTCACCATGTCTGACACTGAGTAAGTGAATCCTACACTGTCAATAACAACACGCTCTGCTGTCTCATGTTTTATGGCTGATTTATCTTTAATACACAAACTGACGTCACTGTAACATTTTTAACGGGTTCACTCTCTCCTATTTCAGGGAACAGTACGAGGGTAAGTGACCATCACTCAGTTTGCTGTGTTTTTATTGTAGATTGCAAAAATCAGGATCTAAATGACTTATGTCATCAGCTCTTTGTCTTAAAACTGTTCTTGTTGTTCAGCTTTGCTGCTCTCTTTCTACTTTTGAAAGTCTCAAACACCTGGAGGTGAACTTTGACCTGACAATTATTGTTGCATTTTTCTTTAAGTTGCTTGGTGGTTGTATTGATAAATTCACTCACATCTCTGGAAGTTTTACATTTAAGAATGATGTGTCACATATAGGTTTGTGTCAATCACACTGTGAACAGATTGCACATTTCTTTCTGTTGATTTCAAAAGCATTTGAAACAGACTTTGTTGTCAATGTACAAAAGATGCATCATATGGAAATAGGGATGCATATTTTAAAATAAGTAGAATTAAGAATGCAAAATGAGGGTTTGGGGATGAATAATGATAAATTAGGGATGCACAATGGAAGATAAAGGGATGCAAAATATGGAGTAAGTGGAATTAAGGATGAACAGTGTGGAATTAGGAATGCACAAGATAGAAGTAGTGATGCACAATGTAAGATAAAGGGAAAAAGAGACGCACTGTGTTAGTTTGGGGACGCACAACTTGATGTGGGAGATGCACAATTTAGAAGTGGGAATGAGCAGTGTAAGATTAAGGGATGCACAACATGGAATTAGTAGTGCACAGTGTGAGTGTGGGTGTGAGCTGTACCATACTGTGAGTCTGATTTAACTTTTACATAATTTATGAATTCTTGCCATTTGTCCTTGTGCACTTGTACACACCTATTAATTGTAAGAGTCCCTGGTTACTTCAGAGGATATTACATTAATGCAGGAACTGACATACAGCAATTTATAGGGCGACCTGTGCTCTAAGATCAACAGATGCTGTATGAAAAAGTGATGTTCAGATATCGCCTTATTGTGCATCCCTAATATATGTATATCGAATGCAAATTTACTGTACAATTCAAAGAAAATATTTGCCTATTTAAATGACTAAATAACACTATGTCATATGTGTTTCCGTTGTTCCGCCTCCTGTATTGTTCTTCTGAACCTGAAGAGGAGGAAGGTAAAGACGACTGAATGGTTTCAACATTTAAGACCTCTCTCCATTGCACTAATCTGTCAGCTACCTGATCTCACGCTTAAGTTGAAATGTTTGACACTGACACCTGATTCTTATACAGGATATACTTCTATCTTTAGTTAGTAAGATTTGTCTCCAGTTACTCCTCTATCTTATACGGATGATGTATGTAAAATAGATCAGACCCCTGGTGAACAATTCTGCATTGTTTCTTTATCCATCCTGATCCTTTTATTCATAGAATCAAGGTTTGAAGCCTCCTCATAGATTTTTTTGTAGCCAATAGTGTTCCTGTATAATATTTCTTTTGCAATGGATTCTCTTTTTTCCAAGAAGGTAAGAAGCTAACCAGCCAGTTAACCCCAGCTGTCAGTCAAACACGTTCAAGTTAAGGGTGACTTTCACCGACTGTGATGTCCTTAATCACATGGTTGAGAAAATACTGTGGTTGAGCTTCTTCATCTTCAGTCTCTACAGATATTTTCTCAGCATGTGACATGTTTACATTATCATCTTTAAATGTCAAACATCAATGAAATCGTCATTGTCCTCATTCACACAACGGCCATATTTGTAACTGTGGAGGTGTAGAACTACCTGGGTGATTCTTACAAAACTGGAGACAGGGATCTATTTCAGATATGTAGATCAAGCAAAGAAGCCACTGAGAAGACGGTGCACTTTGATTGTTTAGGCTCAAAATGGAGTCAAAAACAGGCTAACAGCACTGGGGGGCAGTGCTGAGTAGAGCTGCTTTATCAAAAGTGTTAAAAATTGAAGTGGTAGATGTTGATCTTTGCATAAAACAGCAGCACCATACTTTGTTCACTTCAGGTGGTTTTTCTCTTCAGCAGTTCAATATGGCCTCGGTATGAAAGGACCAATGACTTCCTCTCATCATCATGTGTTTCTCTCTCTCTCTCTCTCCAGCAGCTCTGTCCCTCGCTCATCCATTCATCCTGTCTGTCAAACAGTAATCTCTTACTTTTGGTTTCTAATGGCTCTGTCATGTCTATGGTCTTCATTAACGGCCTCTCTCGACACCCTCCCTCCCTGTTCCCGGCGGTTTGGTGCATGCTGCGTGCCCGTAGCCCAGGAGGAGCTAGTAGAAGTAGAAGTAGCCCCTGAGGCGGAGGCCCAGGTAGAGGCAGAGCCAGAGGTAGAGCCTGAACCAGAACCAGAACCAGAGCCAGAACCAGAGCCACAGGTGACGCAGCGGGTGGTTCATGATGAGGAAGGTACGTGGCATGGGCACTCAGCACTGAAAGACAGACAGACAAGCCTGTGAACATCAACACGCTGCAGAACAAATTCCCGCCAAAGAAAGAGTGGATATGAGTCCAGATTGTCACTTTTTCCTATTTAAAGGGACTGTGAGGACTTTCTAGGTGATCTCAATAAAGATATCTGGATGTATGCCCAATCATAATCCTCAATTTAAAATGAGATTATCAGCACCACAATAGGTTGTTTATGACTTATGAATAACAGTGGACATTGGAGCTGGACTGTCTGACAAAAGGGGACAGAAAAGCAGAGGAAGGGAGAGTGATAGAGTTTGGGCTAAAGGCTAAAACACAAGTTAAGCTGTCTGTGAAAATGTGAAAACCCACATGCAGCAGTTACACTGCAGTGATCTGTTCAAACTTGGGAGTCTATCAATAAAATGAAGAGCCAGGTTCTATTTGCTCTGCTTGGTAGATGCGCACTGGTAGGACATAACCAGGATTCACTTACGTTACATGGTACTGACATGTCTCAGAGCACCAGGCTGTGAGTAGTGCTAAATGTAGCCAGCTCCTACACTACGGTATAAACTCACAACACTGTATCCAACAAAAAGTTATCTTGAACAAGGAAAAGTAGTGTCAAGAAGAAGATCCTATCTATTTTCACTTTCACTTTCACTTTCAAAACAAATACATCACATCAATTTGCACAAATCATCCGGCCAAAGGGAGTCACTGCAATCCTTTCCATACGGATTCTCCTCACAGTCACTTTAACTCTGCTTTGACCTGTAGAAAGTCCTTTATATCACATTACAGGTAAAAAAAATGTTGGTCAATTATGTGATAGAGAACAATAACAACATTTGACAAGTGCACACCCTCAGTGTACAACTCCTCAACATTTAAACCTTAATTTCTAAACAAACATAAAATGCACACCTGCAGCATCAACGTCGGGATACCTGCATACTCTCTACCATCGACGCCGACAAACTCTCCAACACACATTGGCTTTGCAGATGAGCCTGGCATGACAAGGCCAGTGTGTGTTGCACTTTAGACCTGTTCTCTAAGAGAACCCTAAAGTGCATCAGGGTGTTTTTCGGTTTGGAGCCGTTGAACACCTGACTTCAGTCTTAAGAGTGCTCTGTGGCAAACGTTAGAGCTTTGCTGCATAGAACGTTTAGTTATCACATCACATCACCATCCATGTTAGCTGACATGTAGTCAAAGTCAACATTTTGTCCTGTTTGCAGCGTTATTGCTCAGATGTGTGTTCTGAATATGAGCTGTGCAATTCAATGTTGAGAGGGAGAAAAAGAAAATCTGCTGTCTTTTACATGAAGAAAGCATCCTGCTCCATCTGCTTCCTTCAATGTACATTATGTCTCATTCTAGTTGTCATAGTTTGCGATTTGGCAAACTTTCATGTCAGTTTTGAAGGCTGAAGCACAAAGGATGGTGGGTAATTTCAGTCATGTGAAAGCTTTTTTTTTGCCTCCCTTCAGTTCATGTCTAGTTTCTCTTTGTCTATGTTTAGATAAATTGTGAGAGCAGAAAACTGTTCTAAGCATTTACATTGGGGTGTTTTGATGTAAATATTCATGATCAAGGTTCAAGCTTGTGTATTAAATGACTGAATGATTCATGAAAACAGTCAAAAGGATGGAGTTACTGCAGAAGTCCTAGGCTGTTCTTCAATTATTGTATAATGCCTCAAGTAGTGTCAGCAAAACCAAACTTACCCCCGTCACTAATAGTAAATCCGTGATGTTGGGTTTGAGAAAGAAAGCAGGTCCTTGAAATTAATTATTAGACTTATTTTGAGTCATTTTTTCTAATCTTGTGATATTCTAACTCAATCTGTTCAGTGAATTGTTTCATCAAGCTACATGATAGTTAAATCAAAGCGTCGTCAGCGTAACAAATAAACGTATGGCTTAAAATTTGTTTCGGTTCTGCATCGGTCTGCACCACAGTTTAACACCTGAAATCAGCATAAAGAATGAATCCTATTGCTCTTTCTTGCAGTATGAAAGGTGGTTGAAGGGAAGTTTTAGAAGCGTTTCTCCATGTGGCATGATTCCTGGTCTGGGACATGCTTTGCTTGAGCTAGGACTGAAAATGCAAGACAGTTTGGATTTGATATGTTTAATGTGACATTTCCAGCAAATTTTTTCATCTATTATGATGCCCAGAAATTTATTTTCATTCAGTCTTTCAGTGCGCTCCCTTCATCTACCCATACTTGTTTGTGTGTTGTATCGTTTCAAAAAGTCATAAGTTTTGTTCTAATTAGATTTAGTGATGATTTATTTTTATCCATATTTTTGTTTTACTTAATTCTAAAGTGATGACATCAAAAAGTTGTCACAGTCTCGCCAGAACAGAATATGTTTGTGTCATCAACAAAAATATATATATTTAACCAGACTAGAAACTTGACAAATATCATTAATGTATCAGATGAATAATTGAGGTCCGAATAATGACCCCTGTCAGGCACCATAGACATTCTGATTAACAGTCTTCTATTTTTACATATTGCTGGCTGTTTCTAAAATACCTTTTTATCCGATGCAAAAAAACAAGTCAACATATATAAGTGATGTAAACAGGGGAACTTTAAATGGATATGGGATTTGATTCCTGCAGTAAAGAGGAATTTCAACTGTTTCTCTGTAGCACTGCTAGGACTTCTGCAGTGGCTGACATCACCTAAAAAATATAAATTTGAAAAGCCCCAATTTAGTAAATGTGCTTCATAAGCTGTGCACCATAAGAGGACAGGAACAAGCTGCTCAGTCTGACCTCTAATGATTTCTGTTCTGCTCTTGCTTTGGACGCTTGCTGCATGCAGACGCCTATGAAGAGGAAGGTATGTCTACTTGAATTCTTCTCTATTCTTCTGATTTGGACCTGTTTCTGTTTCCCTTTTAACCAGGGACTCTTTCATTTCATCTCATTGCTCATTGATTGAAGATTCATTTTCCATGATCTCCCTTAAGAGAAAGGCAGAATTCAATAATTGCTTTAGTCTCTGCAGTCCAGCAAAGACCGTGCCAAGGACCAGGGTGCAGGCTTTAAAATGCTGAGTCCCGCTGGTCACAGGCCCCACTGCTCATCTCTGCTTCTTCTCTTTTTTGCATGAATGTGTCCTGCCAGTGGACGAGGGAGATCAAGATGGTAGTTTGTATTTCCTGCTGAGTCGCTGTTGCTTTGCCTGCGTTTTTCTCCCATGTTGTTCGTGTTGTTTCTTGTTACCGTGACAGCCCCGTAATGAAAGCTAATCACACAGTTGGTTCTTTGTTTATGTGTCAAAATCCCAGTTGTGTTGTTACCATTCACACCGATTAACAGAAATTATACCGTCAAACTCCCTGTTGTAAAAGTGTGGACTGAAGAATGTTCAGAAACTTTCTGTACAGTTAATGTGGTGATTTATGACAAACCGTACTGATACCAACCCAAACGTCTCAAATTATCTTTTTTGATTACCTACTAATTCACAATAAATTAACAAGTTTCAGAAAAAGAAAAAAAACGAGTTAAGGTTTTTTACTTACTGCACCTAAATTTGAGGCTAACACAGGAATTCAGCCCCTCCTTGTGAAACATTTGCGTTATTAAGACTCACCAAAATGACTTTTATCCACTGGAGGTGTGAACCAACCTGCAGACATTACTCATTTGGTCCAAACAGATCCCCTGATTAACCAGCAGACCTGAAAGCCTCACCATAATTGTATTTTTAACTATCATCTCTCTCTTTTCTTCTTTTTGCTGCTTCAATGCTGAAAAACTCAGAGGAGAAGCCAAAGTTCAAGTGAGTACTTCACGTTTTTTTCCACATGAGAACTTTCTTGACATCCATGTCTCCACATCCTGACACGTTTAAATAACATGATGCTCTAACTTGAATGTCATTTTATCAACAGACCAACCGCTCCAAAGATCCCTGATGGTGAGAAAGTGGACTTTGATGTAAGTTGGTGACTTATATATGCAGTAAAAAATAACACATGCAGGGGCTCCCTCTCCAGATACTTCTGAATCAGAACCAAGAGCTCCTAAAAAATAAATTCATGTAAACTATCTCCCAGATTTTAAGTATTTGCACCTGAAATCTTTCCAGCCCAGAGCATTCAGTATAAATAGAGGCTGTTCCTGTTAGATTAATCCATTTTAAGACTATTTTTAAAGGAATACTATGAAGATACAGCTGTAAAAGACTTTTTTAGGGTGGTAATCCATATGGATCGGGCTTGGCAACTGGAGGGTTGCTGGTCCAAGTCGGCATGGACCAGGTTTGGGTAATTTGGCTTATAGCAGCTAATAAGCTAATAAAATCAGCAAGAGTGAGAAAGATTTTGAAAGTATCAAACCCATAAACACTTTGCTCTCATTTCCTCATTATGGTACAGGACAGTGACGCCTCGGAAGAAGATGTGCATCATTTGTTTAATAACTGTTACCTCTTTCTTCAGGTACCTCTGCTTGGTCATCTGTAATCTCCTGTCTATCTCTTACAGGACATCCAAAAGAAACGTCAGAACAAAGACCTGGTCGAGCTGCAGTCTCTGATCGATGCTCACTTTGAGTGCAGGAAGAAGGAGGAGGAGGAGCTCATCGCTCTGAAAGACAGAATTGTGAGATTTCATGCAAACAGAAACACCTTTATAATGTCTAGACTGGACTATTCTGATGCATTCTGACTAATATTGACTGATGATTTTCTGATCTGCTGCCTTTGCAGAACTCTCTTAGCCAAAGCTAGATCCACATTAACAGGTTTATGGAAAAAGAAAGAGATGCAGGGTGACAGACTGCTAACTTTGCATCATATATATTATATATATATATATATATATATATTTTTTTTTTTTTTTTACAGGAGAAGCGTCGTGCAGAGAGAGCCGAGCAGCAGAGAATTCGTGCCGAGAAGGACAAAGAGCGGCAGGCCAGACGGGAGGTGAACTGACACTTTTTTTTTTTTTAATAGTCTGGAATTTTTAACAGTACAACTTATTTGACTTAATTTAAAAAGTCTGATTCAAAAAGGCCTGTCAGACTTTTCAGACGGTGGAAATATTTGTTTTCTGAATCAAAGTCACTGTTTTTGTTTATATGACCATGTTTTGACAAAGCAGTCAAAGCATTTTAGCAAGTTAAATTGCTATTATGTTAAACCGGATGTGTTCAAAAAGGTGTTTCAAACCAGTCAGTCAGCTGAGCATTTGATCGCTCAGTTGTTCATCCTTGCGTTGGCTCAGCTGGTCAGAAACCTGAATTATTTCCAGTTTAGCCAGTCACTTGCATTGAATGTATGTAGATATAACCTATGGGTCACGATAAAAGTGCTAAACTGTCTCTAAGTGAGAGAAGCTTTAGAATAGCAATCACTGACATGCAAAACTGTATTTTTAGATTATATCAAGTGTCATTTTTATAGATGGGCAAAGTTGCCTTGTAGCCAGTCATTACAAGAAATAATCACATATGAATTGTTGTATTTCAGGCTGAGCGCATAAGAAAAGAGGAGGCTGACGCTCACAGGAAGGCTGAAGATGAAGCCAAGAAGAAGATCGCACTGAGCAGCATGGGCTCAGGCTACAGCAGCAGCTTGCAGAGGGTACTTTAATTCATGCAATCTTTCTTTTATAATTTGTTTTCACTAATGTTGTATAGAATTAAAGCTCTGGAGTTTTTCTTTTCTAGATTGAGCAGAAGAGAGGCAAGAAGCAGACTGAAAGAGAAAAGAAGAAGAAGACGCTGTCAGAGAGATGCAAACCCCTCAACATTGAGAACTTCAGTGAGGACAAGCTGAGGTAATCTACAGGATGAGACGAGGAGACAAAACCATGTCTAGATCAGATGGACTGTGCATCAGAGAGAGCACGTTGATAAAGGTGTAAGCTGCAGTATCCTGAGCCCTAACATCCTGGAAAAGTTTGTTCTATGTAGTTTATTTATGTGACTGTTAAGCAGTCTGAACACAGAAGGGAGCATCCAAAGCAGCTGATTCAGGATATTTTTGTAATTGAAATTGATCAAACAGAAAAAGTTCAATACCACTAACCCATAATCACTCATGAACCTAATCGCTGTTCATCTCACTTTAACAAATGAGAGTAAAGAAAAGATATAAGTTATATTCTTGGGTCAATCAAACAGATTTGGATCAAGGTAAACTGGTTGTACAAGGCCCATTCACAGAAAGCATGAAAGTATTTGCAGCTCAGTTTATTTTCTGATTCCTGTCTCTCAGGGAAAAAGCAAAGGAGCTGTGGGAGTGGCTGCACAGCCTGGAGGAGATCAAATACGACCACTGTGAGGCGCTCAAGAGGCAGAGATACGAGGTCAGTGGGGAAGGGATGAGCATGCTGTGACCTTCTGAAACTGAAATCTGCTCACTCAAATTCTGCTGTGGTTGGATGATACAGGACAGGTCACATTTTATGATTTAGGAGTGACTTTTGAAATAAAACATTTAGGATTTTATGTGATACTTTTTGTTCTTAAGCTGGAAAAAGGTTGCATGATACAGCTTTGTGCTGAGAAGGTGCATGCAGGTGAGATCACCTCTGCTTGTCTTTCAGGTGGTCTCTCTCAGAAACCGCATTGATGAGCTGCAGAAACAGTAAGATCATCTTACCTCTAGATGTGCAGAACATATATTTCCACACAAGGATAAAACCAAGCATACCGAGGGGGAATTTTTTTGGCGAATCAAACTATAAAGAAACGATTCAATATTGCACAGTTTAGTTTTGTTGAATTGTACAAAACTCACTGTAGATCCTGTTCCTAACTCAGGAGGGCACCAAAGATCTGAGTTTTGTTTTCATCAAAGGATCTTGGTGCAGATCTGACTCTGTTTTTGCTCTTTGCGCTCTGCAGTAGCAAGAAGGGAGCCGCATCGCGCCGCAGGAAGTAAGCAGCGAGAGAGGGATAGTCAAACTGGGCAGCGTGCGGCCTACAGATCCCTGCAGCCCTGGAACAAAGGCAACAACTGGCAACAGTCTTACTGCCTGTGTCTGCTTGAGTGAAATGGTTTTCTGGATGAATTTATCTTCAATAAAGTCATTTTAAAATTTCTTCTGTGTGTTTGTTTAAATAAGAAAGGTTGTCGGACCATAAAATGTTTAGATCAGAAATCCCTCATCCTTAATGTTTAAATTTGTACTGAATGATCCAGGATGCAAAGAATTTGTGTAAATGAAGCAGAAGTTAAAATATTTGGGTTTGGAGGTAAATCACAGAGAAAGTTAGCTCTTAAATAGTCCTTACTTTGATAATTACTGGCTAATATGTTTGTAACTTTGAAAAGAGAGGTTTTAAACAATTTGTTTGGCTTTGTTTAAGCTTCTTTCAGTTTGTGTTGAATTTGGCACCCCCTTTGGACAAAGTGATATCTGCACTGATTTGTCCTGTTAGTATGCGAGTCGGGTTTTATTTCCAACTAAAAATTTTACCCTGATGTTTTAGCATCCGTCAGTGGAAATTGTGAGAAAGCATACCTCTTGTAAACGTGTTGCTGTCCAACACCTGATTGTGTCGGAAGTTTCAGGACAATGCAAATGGTCACACACTGCGCTGAAAGTCTGGTTTGCTTTAAAGACCCATAGAATAAGATCTGGAACTGTATCAGTGAAATACTAAACAATATAAGGAACCATTTAAGAAGTTATAAATATTTATTAAAAGTACATTCACTCATAAATAACACATGAAAACAAATGGCACGTCAATCCCAGCATCCTCTGCTTGGTGCTTGGTGTGTGTGTGTGTTTGTTCATTCTGTAAAACATCTCATATTTACAATTGTACAAAATGGTCCTCAGTGATGGTGTCTGCAGCAGAAACTCTGCTGAGATGAAGCCGGAGAATCAAAACTGAAGCAGCGGTCTGAAGAAAATGACCTGATCCTAAATGATCTTTTTCAATTCTTCTGTTTGCAATTAAAAAAAAAAGTCCAAATCCTTGTCAGGTTCACAGTGGCTCATAGCAACTGTTTGGACTGGAGCCTGAGGGGCTGTGCAGAGGAGACGCAGGGCCCAGGGGAACCACGCTGTCGCCCTGTGGGGTCACAGCTGGATCTGTGCTGATCCGCTCCACGATGCTGGACAAACAGTCCAAACTGGAAATGAGGGACTGTTTGCAGGAATCTGTGAGAGAGAAAGAAAGAGGATTCATTAGCTTTTATTCATGCAGCTTACACTGCACAATAGAAACCTCATGGAAATCCACTATATGGTCATTATGTATGTTTTACCAAATGATTTGATCACACTAAAACTGATATTTCAGTGAAAATAGTCGAATCAAATGAGAAATAGAGTTAGAATAAATGACATAACGAATAATATTGATGAAGATGCAGAAAAAGAAGAAGACTCTGCTCGCTGGCCTTCACCACAGTGAGTGGCTTTGTCAGAAATCATTATGTTGGAGGGGATGATAAAGCAAGATGGACTACTAACATTAAAAGAAAAACTTTCCCTCAACAGTTTGAAACTTTTGGGGATTTAGTTAAAAAATGGAAAGGTTTTAGATCATGTGTGATTTTTCATTAAATTGGAGGTTGCTTTCACAAGACTTTAAAACATAGATTTGAGCCTTTTTAGAAATGGAAAATGACTTCATGTGAAGTTGTATGTTGCGCTACATTTTAACTAGTTGGTCAAATAACCGACCAAAACCTCCTCGCAGAAGTTCAAAGCAATGAGTCACAGTAAATGGTGTTAAAAATATGTTGTACTGGAAGCGAGGTGGGGAGAAACTGACCGTCTGTCCGGCTGCAGAAGGAGCTGTCGCTGTTTTCACTTTTGGTCGAACACGAAGAGACAAAATCCATCTGCAAACATCAATGAAGAGGATTTCAGTCAAACATTCAGTGTACATCAAATATCACTGGGAACACTGTTGCAAAAGAAAAGTGCACAATTTTGCTAATTTCTTACCAGAAGTGATTATTATAGTATGCATAATTGCCACTTTTTCAAAGTAGTAAGCAGTGTTTCTTTATAAGAGTTGGTTCTCTCAGTTTTTGACATTTCAGTCTCTAAAAGAATGGGTCTTAATGTTTGATTTTATCATGAATAAGGAGCAAGTCTAAGGTGAAGATTTGTATGCTTGATAACAGTATGTGAACTGTTGAAAGCTGCCTTCAGCAAAACTAATATGCAAAATTAATTAACAAAAATACAGGTACAAGACATGTAACCTGTAAACTACAGACAGTTTGTTTCAAATAGCTGATGTGCTGTGTTTGGATGAGCTCGTGTGAAAAAATATATACATATGTATTTTGTTAAAGATTCTTTTGAAAACAAAGTAATAAATGCATTAAATGCAATAAATGCTGAAATATGACTGCAGTTTGAAAGTCTTAGTTTCACTACCTCGCTCAAAGTTGATTTTTAATGTTCACCTTCAGTGACATTCTATTACATTTCTGAGGTCTGAAGTAAATATCTAAAAACTTTCCAGAAATATCCTGCAGTATATGCTGTTTTCCACTCACCGTGCCATCAGAGTAGTTGGACCTGGGGCTGGAGGCGTCTGAGTCCCCGCTGTAGTGCTCCATTGGAGGGTAGAAGCTGTCGTCTCGACCCGTCCTCAGCAGCGCCTGCAGAGATTCGATGTAGCTGATGGCGTTTCTCAGAATTTCCACTTTGGGCAGACGCTGGTTTGGGTTGGACGCCGTGCAGCGCTTCAAGGTCTCAAAGGCATCATTCACTTTACCAAGCCGCCGCCTCTCCCGCATCGTCGCTGCCTTCCTCCGGTCTGCATGTGTTGTCTTCCTCTTGCAGGCTTTGCAGGCCCAGAGCAGGCAGTGTCCTGCTTGGTGGAGGCCCCCAGGGGCCCGCACGTGCTCGTCCTCCTCTTCTGCATTGGGAACATGATGAAGATGAAGATGGTCCTCTGACTTCAGCAGGCCAACATGCATGAGACGGGCGTCCAGGTCATCAAAGAGGTTCATGTCGCCGGTGCTGAAGCAGGGGTCATCATAGAGGTCATCGGCCGAGGAGAGAGGGAAGGGAAGGTCTGACAGATCCATAGGTGCTGCAAGAAGTTCCCTCAAACAAAACAGGGAGAAAATGACAAGAGGAGAACCAAAAAAGTCCCAGTGATTACAAAAAGTGAAACAAAAAAAATCCACAAAATGTCTTGTTTGTGGTAAAAGCAGACTGCTTTCTGTCTGAAACGTGTCCTGTCAGAGTCAGCTGACCTCACTGCAGCCTGTCTGCAGATGTGTGTTTAAAGGAGCAGTTTGTGAAACTTCAACTCCCTCTGCTTGGTGTGTCTTTTAAAAGGAGTCACTGTGTGGGTGGGGCTGTGCTGTCAATGACCAATGGTCAGAGGGGTGTGGTGTGTGTGACGGGTGTGAAGGAGTGTGTGTGTGTGTTGGGGGGGGGTCACTAAGGTGAAACTCAGACACAAAAAGGAAGCAATAAAAAAGCAGTTAAACTCATTTAATCAAATCATTCAGTCCTGAGGGGGATGTTCTGATCTCTTTTTTTATTCTCAGTAAATTCACTCTATATATTTCATATCATACCCTATGTCTACCTCCTGTTTTTATTAATTCGTTTTTCTACTCCTGATGTGCTTCTTATTTGTTTTTCTAATTTCATAACCATATTGCAGCAAATTTGGTAACAACTACAGTCATATAAACAGTCAACCTTTTGTTGCAAATGCGTGCTTGATCTCATAAAATGATGGTTATGGATCTGGACATAATATATTCTCTAGACTGTAAACTCAGAATTGGAATGAAAAGGGGGAAAGGGACTTTTTCAAGAATAATATCTCTCATTGATTTGTTGCAAGTGAGAACATAAATGTCTGATGACACAATGCCAGCCAAAACGATGGGGGGAAAAAATGTATGAAAAAGCACTTATAATTTTATTTTGTTTTGCTTTTTTGTTTCTCAAGACTTCCTTAGCTGTAACACTTTTAATATGTTTATCTTAAATATAAGGAAATCTGATTTTTAGGCTGATGTTTGGTATTAATTGCTCCATGCTATTAGTGAAGTCAAACTCTTGAGACCAATAAAAAGATTTGATAACTATTTTGGTACTGTGGACAAACTTTTTTGTACAAGATGGAAAGGCTAAAAACTTAACAATGAGTTTGAATTTTACAGATACTGAATGAAATGATGCGGCAGAGCTGTGACAGAGCGCTGTAATAAAGCTTCAGTGTCTGCTATCCTGCTGAGGAGGTCACCGTGTCGCACAGGTGTCGGGCTCAACCCCCTCATATACTCTGTGTGTGTGTGTGTGTGTGTGTGTGTGTGTGTGTGTGTGTGTGTATCCACAGATTTAAAGCTGATCATCTGTAGACATCATCTCAACACAGGTTGTGTGAATATTACATCATCTCTCACACACTCTACTTTTCTTTTTGTTCTCTTTTTCTGCCCGTGAAAAGTCCCAGCTCATTCTACAAACAATGTGCGTTCATTTTCACGAGATCTTGACATGTGAAGCAAAACAAAAACGTCTTCCTTGGGTGCTGACATGTTTGTGCAATTACAGCATGCTTAGAAATTGATCAGTAGAGTTGCAGGACTGACATCACAACCTTTTGTACATATCTGACTCCTAAAACTGTTCAGTCTTTACGAAAAAAGACAGACGTGATTTTAAATAATAGACTTAAAGAGTGAAAGTAAAGGCTTCTCAGTGTGTGGCTGTAAACCTGTAATTTCTGAAGAGTGTTCCTGTAACTAAGTCCAACAGATAAAACACAGTGGAGATGTGTTTATTTTACAAACAAGTTTCTGAAAGTTCAATACTTGAACAAAAAATCCTCCAAAAATTACATATTCTATTATATTTTTCATTAAGTCACAACCAAAAACAGTTTTAAAAACAAAATTGTTGCATTATTTTTTTTACTTTTTAAGATGTAAAAATTTTGATAAACTATAAAATAAAAATGTATTTCCCCCCTTCTAGATGAAGCACAAGAACCTTCACTTTTTTTGATTGGATATTTCTATGTAATGTATTTGTTTTATTGTCCTGTAAATGTATATTTTTGTTAATTGATTTGTTTGTTAGGTAGTTTGTTAGGTAGCTAATGTGTTTTCTCTTGACTAATAAATATCTACAGAGAGTATTCATTTCATGTTCTATTAACTCAGATTCTATATTCATACACTGCCTCTTGTCATGGTTTTTAAGTGTTTTTTTCTCACATTTTGCTTTTGTTTTTTTATTATCAAATAAGCATTAAGAGTAAAGTGATTTGTGTTTGGTAGATTATTTCTTTGATACAACAATATATTTTAGCAATAAATCTTTTACCATGACAAAGCCTGTTTGCATGAATGTGGGATGAGCAGCAGAGCTGAACATGTTGATTGTGCCAAGAAAATATTGCTAAATCTTCTCTGACAGTGCCAAACAAATTCTCTTGCTTTTTCTCCCATTTCTTCCCTTTGCTCATGTGTTTTGTTGTCGTTTTTTCAAAATAAGTGTATTTTTCTGCCATGCTCTCATGTGTTATATGTGTATTTGAAGTTATTTTTCCTAACCTTGTTGAATGTATGAAAGGTTTATTTGGTGAAAGCAGTTAAACTTGTTGTCATACGCTGTGCTGGATTTTAATGTCTTAATTTTCTTGCCATGTGAAAATTTGTTGTCTTGTACTCATGTTCTCTGAACGTACTTGTGAACGTGTGCTGTGTGTGTTACTGTGCTCCTGTGAATGTGAGATTTTTCACAGCTCCAGAGGTACAAAGTGAGGCGTGGGACAGCAGAGCTCACATCACAGACTCCTCACGGCTTAATGGGAGGCAGAACGTTAAATTTAGCAGCTCGTGAAATCTTAGACTGCTGCCCTTTAAACCGAAGCTGCTATCATTTAGGAAAATCCCCCCGACTCTCTAAAACACACACGTACGTTCACACACACACTCCTCTCTCTCTGCAGGACACTTTCATACAAACCATGAACCTGACAGCATCAGACTCAAATGCTGCTGTGATTAAGGAGCCGATCAATCAACACATTAAAACATTTTCAAGCCGTGTTTTGCAGCCAGTGTGGGCCAGATTTGAGCCAAGTGAAACCAAACAAATAAAGCAACTCAGCAGATTAAAGCCAGGACACTTTCAGTGCTTGGCAGCTTACCCTGTAACTCTACGCTGCTGCACACTGCACACTGCACATCTATATGTATATCTATATGCATATACATTTTATTTTCATACACACAGAGATCATCAGTCAACCATGTGCACATTCAGTCTCCTTTCAGCTGTTGTAGTTGATATGTACTTTGTTGAACTATAATTTGGCGTTGTTGTTGTTTTTTTTTTTTTTTAATGTATGTAATTTTTGATACATACTTTTGAAATTTGTTATGATTAGAATCAAGAACAAGATCAATTTTCAAACATCTAAAAATATATAAGACAAATAAAGGGACCTTCAGCCACCTTTCTTTTTTTTCTAATGACTCATTGTTCATTTCTGTAATCCATAATGACACACTGCTCTCACCACAGTCAGCTGATATTCAATCTTATTCTGGGATAAATTCTCTGTTTTTCATGTTTATCTTCTCACCACTCCCTCTTGATTCCTAAAAATCCTTCTGACCACAAACAGTATGATAGTTATTATTTGTAGAAAAACTCCTCCACATCCACACCCTGACTTCAGTTTGTCACCACCACTACATCCAATACTGAAAGTTTTTATCAGCTCAGAGCAAACGCAGTTCAGAAGAGTTTTATGGAGGATCATGAATGAATTCTTTTGCTATTCAATTCCTTCAGTGTCCGACAAAGTACTTTGTTGATCTATGCTCTTAAATGTTTGCGATATTATTCACATCATTGAAGCTGAAAGCTGGAATCTGGTAGTAATATTTGGTTAAAAGCTGTCATTTCACTAAGACATTTGAATTTAATTTCTGGATGTATTGTTTTCACAAATATGTCTGAATTGTCCACACAGTAACATCAGATGATTTGGCCTATGTGTGAAATATTCACAGTCTTTGTTTTCCCCAAACACTGCCATCTTCTCATGAACTGATGACTGCAACTCTAACCGGATATCTGAACATAAACTCTGAGATTGATTCATCCAAAATAGACAGACAACAGAAGTGGGATTGAATACTGGAAACTTCAGAATCAAAAGTAAAGATAAACCTTGTTAAAATTCACTTTTCGATATGGCACATTTTCCTTTTTTGTGCAGATTGTTTTCATGAAAATTCAGGAGAGGATTTGTTGATAATTCTGCAGGAAAAAGCACACTTGTTGTCTGTTGGCCGTTAATATCACAAAAGCAGTTCCCAGTCCAGACCAGTCACTATTCTTCCAAAAACTCTTCATCTCATTTCTATCTGATTAGTATTTCAATGAAAATTTATCGTTTCATAAGAATCTCTGATAGGACTGATGCCAGATCAGTTTAGAAAACCTGGTAAAGAATCAGACTCTTGTTTTGTGTCAGGGAAACTTCTCTAACTTTTAAGTATTTTAACTTAAGCCAAAAAGATTATAGTGAGTAACGATGCTGGCGCCCCCTGTGAATGAAAATATTACATCTTCTCCCTTAACAGACTTTATCTTTGTAAAGTAGGTTGTCTGTTTTGAGGAAGAATCTTGTCATGCAGTGAAATGAGTCACGAGTTTAGTATTTTTGTCATTGAATCGGGAAGAAGAAACATTTATCATTTCTTCTGCATTTATTACTTTTATTTCAGTCTGTCTCATTTACAGAAGTGATTCACTGAGTTTTCTCCAATCAACACAAACGCCCACGACCTCAAATCTCAGTCTGTCTCAGTGAAGTGTTGTTGTTTATCCTCTTTCTGAAATCAAACAAACAGTAAATCTCAGGACCGTCACCTGTCATCGACGTCATCATCAAAGCTCAAACGAGGAAACCATGAAGCCTCGATGTGATCTGATGGGCCGAGAGCCCAGGACATGTTGGGACACGCAGGACTGGACGGGACTGCCTGCTGGACCTGGATGTGGATTCCAGATGGGCAAAGGCTCAGATTGACTCCCTAAACACACACACTCTTAACCACACTGTACCCCCTCCTTGGTTTTATGACTCCTGTTAACAGTCAAAGCAAACTGAGCGTCATCTGCTTAATGAGTTGTTTCACTGACTCCCAGCACGTTTATTTTATTGGAGAGCAGACACAACAGTACAAACTCACTGAAGGCCCATGTTTTCTTTGAGGGCCTTGATTTTAGACTCTGTGGGAGCAAAACAGAAAATCTGTCTCCACGCAGATTCCTCACAGGAATTGTCTCAACTTTTCCCACAAGTTTTGACATTTACTTTTGAGATTAATGTTCAAAAGATGATTTTTTTGTTCTCAGCTGGCTGATCGTCCAGTGCTTGTGTCAAAATTTTTGCATTTTTCAGGGAATATGAGACGGATGCAAAGTGCTGGAATTCACCACCTTAATCAAAGAAGTCTTAATGTAATAAATAATATAAAAATTGTATTTCAAGATATTGAAACCCGAATATAAGATTTGTATTACTGGTACAAAGTATGAAAAATATATTTTGTTATAAAAACTGACATTTTTCTAACTTTCAGAAACTAAATAATGGAATTTGATAGATTTTCTTTCTCATTTCAAGCAATTTACTTTTACATTTTAAAACTTCACTTCACTTTTTGGTTCATAACATTTTGAGACAAAAAGTTTATATGGACTTACAGAATAAGTATGGTTCCTCTTAAGTCTAGGGAGACAAAAAACACTGCCTGGAGTGAAATAGAGTCACTAAATTAAATCACAAATGAAAAAGTGTTTTGCATGCAATGCAATCATATATCAAATCCTAAATTTTAACTCCTGGGTATTTTTTCAACTGCAGAACTGCTCTTTTTTTTTCTTTTTTAACTTAAAAGAAGATGACAAGAAAAGAAAGTTCTGTCACATTTTGATTTTAACCTGAGCATAGTCATTACCAGTGCATTTTCAGTTTAATTACAAAATTCTTGTGATAGATGATGAAAGATGATGTATGAGGCTGCAAGACACATTTTATCTGAATATTTGATGCTTGAGTGACCTGTTCGATCAACCATTAAAATTGTTTTCATTTGTAATATAAAGATCTTAATAAACATGTGGAGAGATATGAAGGCTAAAAGTTTGTGTGAAGGGAACCTTTTTTCAACATTATTACCTGTTTTGGCATGTTTTGACCTCATGAACTAAATGTTATTACTGTGGTGGAGAAAAAGAAGATGCATGGGCAGACCTGTTAACTGCCTGTTAAAACTTTGCAGCCATTGAGTGTTTTTTCTGCAGGATTTAATCATCATAACAGTTGTTTTGGTTCTTTGTTCGACAGGAGCTTAAATCCAGACATTATCAGGCAGCTGCCGTTTTCTCAGTGATGTGACAGAAGAGGTTGAGGTGAAGGTGGAGGTGCAGGCTGACAGGTGTAGACCAGCAGAGTGAAGCTGCCACTGGCTCTCTGTGAAGAGTTACTACTTCCTGTTTCTTGAAAAGGTGACTGACCTCTAGACACGCTGTGATGGCCGTGACTAATGCTGAAATAGGGAGCAAGTGGCTCTTGAAAGACACCCCCTCCAAGACAAACTCTCTGCACACTCTATCTACACACTCAATACTTATATTTCCCATATAATAACCTGCAAATGACAAGGATACTACAATACTGATGATCATTCTAAGGATTTCCAGTGCAGACACATGTATCCTGTATGTTTCAGATGTTCCACATTCATGCAGAACTCATTTTCATCAAATGAGAAAATATTTTTGGCAATTGCACAAAAGAAGACGGTGAGAATGTAAAATGATGTAGAAGAAAAATAAACAAAAAGGATGTTTTTTTATTATTATTACACTTCAGATGACATGTCTGAAAATGCAAAATGAAAGCACTGATGCATATATTAATAAACACTGGAGCTAAAAACATGCAGATTCATTGAAGCTTTAATAGGGAATGCTGATTTTTAAAGTGACAGGTCATGAATCAACATGATAAGTCATACAAAGCCACTAAGATTCATTTCACGGGGACCCTTAAATCTCATCAATTTGGTCAAGGGTGAACTGATGAAGTGATTAGAAAATGATTTGTCGGGAACAGAGTCACTCCCAGAAAAAGTCCCAAGACTAGCTCATATTTGGCAAAAAAAAAAAAAAAAAAGTTGCAAAAGATGCAGCAATAGATGAGTCAGAGAGATTACTGGAGCTTAGTGATCTTGCTCTGTTTCAGTAGCATCTCACAGCAACATATGAAGCAACATGTGGGTGCAATCTGTCCAAAAGGGTGTATCATTATATACTTTGACCATCACTCTCTCTTTGACCTTATTATTTGAAAGCAATGTGATTGACAACATGACAAAGAGTTACAGACCAGTTATACTGCGTGTGCTGAATGAATATCTGGGGGTAAGAAACTAAATGATAACCACACAAGAGGGCCACACATAGTGCTCCAAATTAATCAATATATGGCATGTCACGTCAGCAAAAATGACATCACTTCCGGTTCAATCTAATTGTAAACACTGATCACAGCTCCACCTTTTCACTGTGTTCATGCTGTAACTCTGACAGTAGGTGAGCAGACAGACAGACAGACAGTGATTTCTCCAGCAGCTGCCGTCATCTCTGATCTGAGCTCCAGCTCTGATCAGAAATCCCTCATCTGTGACTCCTCGCTGCTCTGAAAAAAGAAAAACTCACTCTCAGTCATTGTTCCTGAAAACTCTCACGGTTTCCCCTCCTCCTGTTATGAAACTCTGCTGGAGCGATGAATCATGGAGTGTTAGGGGAAACCACAGAATTGTCGTTTTGACACATTTGTGGTATGTGTCGACCTGATTTTTTGCAGTATCCTTTTGGAAACAAAATAAAAAAGACACAAAGATTTGGGGTAACACGCTATATTAACTTCAAACTTTTTAGGATTAATAAAGCTTCAGTTTGGTATTAATCAATTTTTAACTCATCACCTGTAAAGCATTGTTCATACATTTATATTCATTTTCATATCATGCAATTGTTTTATCATTAATGAATATGATCTTCTATAATGTGTCAACTAATCCTTTGTTCATACTGTATAAATGATGGTTGTAATTTATAGATTGTGGTACTGACATTAAGTAAGGGTTAGTGAACAACTAATTACAGAGCAAATTATGATTAATTAAGGTAGTCACAAAGGTCTTAAATGCTGTTTGTTCATCATTTTGTGAGCTGGTCTAAAGTGAGGACCTTTTATGCTTCATAAAGCATTTATTAATGAGATTAAAGACCAGCAGCACTTGAAAAACAAAGAGGAAACAGATGCAGTGCATGCACTTAAACTTGTATTAATTAAAAGGAGACAACCTCTGTTTAAAACTCTGCGTATCAAAATAACTCTTCATATGAACTTAAAATATTCTGCAACTGAATGAAAAAATTCTCAGACTTTAAGTGATTATAGTGGTAAGACTCAAATAAAATATTGAATATTGAAAGAGTAGCATTTAAGCACTGGCTATATAAAGAAGAATTTGTAGCAGATGATTCTGTACTTTGATTTTTGTTTTTAAAATTGTGAATGAGTTGTATTTGATCTTTTGTGCTCCTTAATCCAGAGTATATATACAGATAATGTTTTATAGTTAAAGCGGCTTGACTGTTCTCTTGGTCTTGAGAACAGATCAGATCCACCTCTGTACTCGCTCCCATCAGGGGTCAAAGGTTAAATCAATTCAACCTGCTCTCTCTATCTGCTCCTGCTGTGACAAAGCCATCGGGTTACTTCCTGTACAGGGACAGATGACAGTCCCTCTCCTCCTTTCTCCCTCTCTCTCTCTGTCTGTCCTTGTCATCAGCCTCCTCTGACATCGGGATGTTTTCTCACTGATCCTGTTGGATGTAAATCAGAGCGACGCTGCTGTGCTGTTCAAAGACACGCAGACAAAAGGTTCAGTGATTGAAGTGATGAAGATGCTGACGTGATTTAGGAGCTTCTGACCTGGACAGGAAGTAAGAGGTTCAAATGTGAACTCATCCACATGACAGGGTCAAACACTGTGGATTGTGTTGTTGTTTATGATGCACACACACTTAATTACTGTTGCTAGGTTTCCAAAGTTGTCTTGTGCTCTTTGATCCATTCTGAAATGCTCTCTGAGCTGCCTATTAGCTTCAGGTCAATCACATTTTACAAAGAATCTCATAATCAATGGAAAGAAATCTTAAATTAGCACATTGAGACTTGTCTTCTTCAGAAAAATGAGTGTGTTTTGTCCCCCCTGTTCACTTCTGATTGGTCAGGGATGTGGAAGTGGCCTCAGCCAGAGTGACAGTGATCTGAGAGCTGGAGCTGCTGACTCTGAGGATATTTTGCAGCGAAAACACTGAGCTGCACTGACATTTTTACAGAAGTATAACGGTAGACATGAACAATGCCAAAAAAAAAATTAAGAAAAAAGACATAAACCTGAGGACGATGTCGTTTCAAGAATGATTGAAATGGAAATCTGCTGTGTAAGCCGCACCCAAATATTAGAGAATTAATTTATGACTTAGTTAAATGTGTTCACAAAATTGTAGGAATTTAATGATCAGAGTTTTACAGTCTGGTTTCTATCACACATATGACCATGTGTGTGACATTAAAACCCACAGAGTGTCAGACAGAAACCTTTGGTTACATCTCAGATTTTTGTTCATACTTTTGTTTGTATTGGGGCAGTTTCTCATCATTTGATGAGCTCTATCTCTGCAGCTCTAACTCTGACACGTCTGAACTCTCACATGTAACATTCTCTGTAACACAGATCCAAGAAATGTTGTGATCAGCACGTCTGTAGGAATCCTCATTATGATGAACGTCAGTGACTGCAGAACTAATATCATGTTACAGTATGAGCTCATATTCAGCAGTCAGCGTGTGTACTGTAAGACTGAGAGCAGTCCAGCAAAGATTCAGCGCTGCATCGAGTTCAAAACATATCACTTCAACCGCAGAGATTTTTTATTCAACATGCTCAGCATGACAGTGGTATCAGCAGTCAGTGATAACATAGCTCAGCGTAATATCAAATAAAAACACGTTTAAATTCTTTTTAGGGAACTGAAAACTTATGCAAGTTTAATTTCTTTGATGCTTTTTTATATATCACAAATAAAAGCGTGTACACTGTGAAACCCAACAGCTTTCTTCACTCAAATATTATGGGTTACCAGTACTGAGTTATTAAAATCTGCAATTTTTACTAGTTTCTTTGAAGTAACAGCTATTTTTATTTTGTTTGTTTGTTTGTTTGTTTGTTTAATTTTAAGTTACTAGTACAATCTACATGAAACAGAATTCATTGAGTAGCATTGATTAAGTAATTCAAGTTGTCTGAACTCAACTATAAGCAGACTGCAATAAAAAATAATGGAGTTAGCCCAACACACAAAAATCAATTTTACTTTATTGGGGTCATTTAGTAATGCTAATTAAGATTTTTAAGGCTATGAGTTTCCATGTTTCTTCTAAGTAACGTCAAATAATCAGATTTTACAGTGTAGACAATGAGATACCTCAATGTAAACCTGAAAAAAAGAACATCTATAGCAAACATACATGTCTCTTCTCATGCTTCACACTAGTGTTTCACTTGCACTGAAAAACAAACGTGTGTATGTGTGTGTGTGTGTGTGTGTGTGTGTGTGTGTGTGTGCAGCTGCTCCAAACTTATCAAGTTGACAGCCACTTGCCAGTGATGTCACTTGGAGCCTTTACCCACAATGCACTGGTCTCTGGCTGGGATTGAGCTGGATGGCTCAGAGTTGAGCTGAGGAGAAATTGTTGGGTATGACAGCCGCTAAGTGGCATCCCTGCTGGGCATGTTGGCGACTATAAATCTCTGCATTGATGAAAAAGAAGCAGGAGTCCTCTGATAGATTTCAATTCCTGTCAGCGCTGAATGGAAATCCTAAATGTTTGTTTTTACCAGAGTCAGGTCACTTTATTCAACTGTCCTTGTGTTATTGCTGTGGTTGAAAACAAAAACTTCTACTGTTAATCTTCAATGTTAATAACAACAGATTATCCCCTCTTTCCTCTAGTTCTACTTTTATTGACTTCACTGTTTTACAGCCTTTTTGATTGTAAGTTTTTATCATTAAAAACTTTTCCATCTGTTTTTATTTGCTCTCTGAAGTGTAGACTGAAGAAGTGGAGGTTTGGTAATAAAGCATGCAGCTGTTCCAGCAGGATTACCATGAGCGAGATGACCCACCAGCACCCCTCACAGCCCCACCTACAACACAACAACACCCAACAAAACCCTTCATGCCAGGACACACAACAAATGTCGAGTCCCAGGTGAGACTTGTAACAAATTAGGGAACTTTGATGTTGAACCATCAGGTGTAAAATGTCTCACATTTGCACACTGGATGTCCAAATGCCTCTATCTTAGCAAGTGAGGACCTTCTCTTGATATATGAAGATAGTTTGAGATAAGACAAGTGATTATGTTGCATCTGCACATGTACACAAGGAACAGAATTAATTTATCATTAAGTCGAGCAGAAATGTCACTGTGGCAGTATAACACTAATGTTGAGTGACATCAGAGCGTGTTTCAGGCTGTGGTCCAGATGCCCAGACGTCAGCAGTCGTAGGGTCTCATCAGATGATCACTATGTGCCCTTCTCACTCCTTCAGTTCGGGCTTACAGGAGCCACAGCCAACTCTTTATCACACATTCTCATGTTTGCTTTGTGCTCCCTGGCACATGCTGATGCTTCTGTAACACCCTCCTGACCTGATGTAACCCCTCTCAAAACATTATCCCCTTACCTGCCCTGTCTACCTGAACCATTCACATTGTCCGTGTTAAATCAGAGCCTAAATCTAACCTTTATATATAAATCAGCTTGAATATTGTGCACTGTTGCTGTCTTGTTGTCAAGTATGGCTTTTTATGACGTGTGCTGCTGCCCTCTTGGCCAGGTTACCCTTGTAAAAGAGATCCTGTTTCTCAATGGGTTATTGACCTGGTTAAACACAGGTTACATAAAAAATAATAATAATAACTAAGATGAATCAGAATGTAGCACTGAAAATTGTTACTAAGCTTCTTTTTAAGTCTCAAAACAACACAACACATCATGTACTCTCAGCTCTGTTCCTGCCATCACAGTCTCAGTTTTTTGCATCCCCTTTGTGCAGTAACTTTGGTGGCCTGGCTAGCATGTGTGCTAGAAATCCCTGGATTTAGTAAGTTTGCACCCCGGTATCATTTTCCCGTCTGCTCGTGTCGACATGCAGCAGTATTTAATCCAATGTGTGTTTGGCTTAGACATCCATCTAGAGTCTGTGCCACAAAAGAAGGAGCAGATTTACAGGTCTCACTTTCTCTGAATATCCATCCCTCACACATCTGCTTTAATAGTTTATTTAAACTGATCACTTAGTTTCTGAAATTTAAGATGCAGCTATGAAGTTTCTATCCAGTTGTAGCGGTCCGAAATGTTGCTTTCTCACATTTGACACAACTAACTACTTGTTACAGGTAAGTGTATAAGAAGAGTTAAGTAGCTAAGAAAAGCTTGTTAAGAGTTTTCCTGCTTGCATTGTGCATATTAAGTAAGGTTAGAGGCCAGGAAAGTTGTATTTACAGATCAAAACTTGATGTGTCTCTGCTTTTTATTTCTTCATTCAAAGTGTTAGTATTATGGCAGCATATACTGTTTCTAATAGAAAAGTTTTATCAACCTTCCATCTAATGATTAGAGGGATAGCCACATCTGGTTGACAAGAGCAGATGCCTTGTTTGACAGAATTTAGAGATTTTGTCTGCTAAATCTGAGATATTGTCAAAATTTGAGAAAAGTTGTGCTGAGATGAAAAATGAATAAAAACCAGCTTATTGGCTGCTTCATATTTTACATGCTTTGATAAATTTAGCACCTAATAACTTTCTATCCATATCCATTTCCATATCCATTCATCCAAATAGTTATTGCAAGATTCAATATTTAAATTGTTTACAGCCATGGGAAAAATCAGGAAATCCTGTTTTTGACATTTAAAAACATGGCACCTCCAGCACCAGTTTGCTCGCTCTTCTCTTGAATGCCAGCTCTCCCTTGTTTGCCTTTCAGTGTGGAAGGCAAAGAAAGATTTTAAGTGTGACCCTCATCAATAAAATCATAGTATAAACATTGAACAACTGTATGCTGGGATATAAATGAAATGCCTGCCCCCTTTTTTGCAGAACTAAATGGATGAACTGGTTCAACAAATGTTCTAGTTTCAGACATGTAGATTACTTAAACTGATGCTGCAAACAGCAGCACAGGTGAACATTGGAAAAACAGCCTGACTTTCAACCACTGGCAAAATGTTATTTGCTTAGGTAAAAAAAGTCACAAGCAAGATGTTTTCAGTTTTTCCAAAAGGAATATTTATTGAAAATGCAAATGTACATTTTTATGATACAAATATCTCAACTATCTGAGTGGGTTACTTTGACATGAACACATCTCTGTCCACAGAAAAAACATTTGTCAAATATTTTCAGTCATTGGAAATTAAATCTGACAAACATTTTGGATTCTGTTGGGTTTGTTTGTTCTCTTATTGGGCCTCACGATATCCTCTCTTTATCCACAGAAGCAGAGCAACTGTGCTCTATCAACTCCAATAAATAAATAAAGTGCTCCACATACAGCTGGATTCAAATCAATCAATACGCACCACTAGTTTGATTATAAAAAAAAATCTACAGCAAATTACTGCATTTACAGTTTATTCCCATCTCTCTAAAAGTGAAATGTCTACAAATTTGATATTTCAAATCATTATAAAGTTGAAAACCAGAGTTATTTACAAAAGCAAGGCACAACATGAGGGGAACCGGATGAAATGTGACTCTCCAAAAGCAGGATGACAGCTGTGAGAGGATACATGAGAAACAAACTCCCTCTTATACAAAAAACATGATCTTACTCTTTTCTTTTCTCAATATTTTCTGTCCTCTGGAGGCTGGCAGGTCAGTGGAAGAGGGGGAAAGTATGCCACATGTTTACAGAAGGGCTTTTGCATTATCTTTAATATTAGTTATAATTTATTGGAACATGAAACATGATAACTGATTTCATTAGTGTTTCTGTTCACAGGCAAGAAATCTGCTGTATGATCTAAAACCAAGTGCTTCGGGAAAGGTTTACATATCCTTTTTTTCTCCTTCCAGGCTGAATAATTTATCTTGCAAACAACATAATTTTTTACCAATTTCAATTCCTTTTTAATCAAAGGGGTTCTTGACCTTCTTATTTTCTCAAATTTCTTTTTGTTTCAGCAGGCGTAGGTCCGGACACTGTGTCTGTGACTGTGCTTGGGTGTGTGTGTGTGTTTGTTTTTAGGACCACTGGCAGGAGCAGTCAGTAGGTTCCTGGATTGTGTAACTGACCCAGGTTGCATTGCTGCTGCAGTAAAGCTGCACAGAGCGCCGCTGCAGCCCCGTCTCCCTGCAGCACTTGCAGAATCGAGCGTAAGTGTTGATGTTGTAGTTGTAGATGCTGGCGGACGGACACTTCCCATCACATGACACAATGTTGACCTGCAGGACATAGACAGTCAGTACTGAAAATAGCTTGTGTGCATAAAGAAAGATCCAGTAACTTTTTAAGCAGAGTTCTTTGATTATCAACAGTAAAGGGGGCTGTCTCAAAGTGAAGTATGTGCTCTCACTTCATGATGCCTGAACCCTAATTAGAGTAAATGCACAATTTTGTTTCTATTTTTTTTTTCAACTGACTGGTGTCTTCAGAGTCTGAACAACCCAGAACTTACGAATGATGCTGTAGAAGCTCACTATGAGTGTGCTTACTCACGTATGCAGTTGTTTTATTATAACCTATATGCTTATCTTTCTGTCGTCAAATTTCCTAAGACTTGTATTGCTACATGAAGGTACGTATATACAGGTATATCTGGTAATATGATGAAAAACAAGAGTGAAAGCATGTTTCTCTCAGCATCTTGTTACATCAGATACAAACGTACCGGCCTGTTGCTGCGACAGTCGTTCTTTCTGATCGTCATCCTCACTGTGACCTTCTGACACGACTTTCCATCTTCTTTGCCTGGTCACACGACAACAAACCAAATCAGCTGGAACAAAGTCAAAGTATGAAGTCTCGAACCAAACGTATGACCTGTAAAGAGCTTTAAGCCGGCGTCCTGTGGAGCTGTGGGTCATGCTCAAGCTGTTTGGTAGATGGATGAGTTAGAGGAGGCTCAGCCAAGAAATTACTTATAAAAGCTGTGAGGTTAGACAGTTGAGAAAAAGAGTCTCACTGGTTAATGAGAAGAGCAAATGGAACTTGTTATAAGTGGGATAAATGGCCTCATGAAGATGTGCTCTCTCATGCATTTAATGTATGAACACAATGACTTCAACATTTCTTTAAAGTGCTTTAAAACATGTCAAAAAGTTAAAGAAAATGGGACCGTTTCTGCTAATGTGATATAACATCTTAGTAATACTTAAAAACAGAGGATAAAGTGAAAGCTGCAGTGTTAAGCATTTAATGTTGTTCTGTTTCAACACCCTGTATTGACTTAATCAGTCAAAAATATGGAGATTAAAGCAGGTGTTGATAGTGTGCAAATCATTCAAACCGTATTTTTCATTGAAATAATGCAAACACAGGATATCAAATCAGGGCCAGTTCAGTCATTACAGAAGCTGGCCCACGAGTTGTAATGTACTGTTCTGGTACAGTCTATTTGGCAGTAGCGTTCGCCACATGCATGATTGCAAAATAAGCCAGCAGGTTTAATTGCTTTTTTTACTTTAGAAAGCATTTTGTTAATCCTAATTTGAGAAGGTAGCAGAAGTAAAAGTATTTTTTAGCCCATGCAGTGGTTTCCACCGTGGAGTCATATCTGTTGAGATTTAAGTGAGGATCTAATTTTCTGCAGATATCCAGTGTTTGTACAGAGATTTATCCAAACTCAGAATCTTTCAAAGAAAATATGGACTTTTGAGGATGAGATTCCATCTTCATTTCTGAGAGTCAGCCTCTCTGGATTGTCCTTTTTACATAAAGTCACTTCCCTAAGCTGTTGCAAATTGTTGAAATAGGAGGTTTTCTTAGCATTTGTGGTGGCTGTAATGTGTTGCAACAAATTTAAAATGAGCACAAAACAAAGCAACACACTGTCTTTGCATTAAAAAACAGGGTATAAATGATTTACAATTTATATCCTCTATTGTTGAACATCTTACAAAGCTTCCCAACTCACTAGACATTTTTCCAGGTGTTTGCTCTGTTCACTCCTTAAATTTTAAATGCCTCACAGAGCAGCTTTGGTTTCCCACACAACTCCCTCTAGTGGTGAAGAAGCATCACAGCATGCAGCTTTCCTACAGTAGCTCACAGTTCATAAAGAGATGCCCCACACCAACCAAAAACAGAGTCTACAGACACAAACAGACATCTAAGCCCAACTACTGGGCCACTACCAACAGTACATTGTTGGCAATCAACAATGCACTGCCCAGACAGTGCTAAATGGGGGGAAAGAGTTTAAACTGTGGTGGACATGTCATTAAACTTAATGAAATTTAAAACATGAACCAGGAAGGTTGGGGGTGATATTTGTTCCTGTCCTCTCAAGTGTGACGTCATTTGTGGCCAAACAAATAGGAATGTGTTTCTGCCCCCCACTGAAGGTAAGATGTTATTTATAACCTTGTAAAAAAAACTTAGAAAGGGTTTTTCAAGGAAATATTTAGAACAGGAGAAGTCTCACTAATGTAATTGGGTTATAGCAACATCTGTATCATAATTGTTAATCATGTTCCTTTGAGTTTTAGTGAATGTTTATGTGCATTTTTCATAAATTTCTACAAATGTTTGCTGCAAAAAGACCTGAAATGAGACATCAGTTGAGAGGACTGTTCTGCAGAGAGGGAAGAGGTTCATTTAGACTTTTCTTCACTTTCTCATTATGTCTTTTTGGAGGGAGTACATTGTTGAATATCAACAATGGCACTGACAAGCCTTGTTGTTTTATGTACCTCGTTCACAGTTTGTGTTTACTGTGGGAGTCAGGGGGCTAGTGGGGAAAGGGAACAGAGAGAATCCAGTACCTGGTGGGATTGGTACACGATGGTAAGCTGCAGCACATAAACCATGAACCCACTTTGTATTTCAGTCAGATGCTTTTCAGTAAAGGGTTGTCAATTGGTGGTGTATGAAATAAGAACCTGATTCACTGAGAAGCACGCTGACAGTTCTCTAACTGAGTAAACAGACAGTAAAAAGAGCTAGGACCCAATTTGGATAACATGGATGAAGATTTTGGACTGAAACAGACAAAATGAAGACTGAAGGGCAAACATGTTAGGAACATGTTGAGCAGCAGATGAAGGTGCTCTTCAGTGTCAGCTGCAGCCTACAGAGCTACACTAACTATACGACTGCTTCAAAGCTCAGAGCAAATACTCACACGTCTTGCAGCATCCGTCCATATAACTTACGATAGTTCCCCCGATCTGAGTGCAGATAAAAGTCAAGATGTTAAGACAGGAATGAATATCTGAAGTGTGAAACCCCCTAATCAGTATCATCTTTCAGAGTTGAGCTACCATCTTTGTTCAAATATTTAGTACGTCCAACAGAAAACGTATGTCTTGTGCCTTGTTATAAAAGTGTGTGTGTGCATGTGTGTGTTGCTGCATGCTGACCTTCATACACTCTGTTTCATTGAAGGGAGGGCAGCTGAAAGAGTATGAGATGAGCGTGGGTCCAGACAGAGTATCCGTGCAGTCGAACTTCATGCAGTTTGAAACCCAGGACCTCCCAGGCTGAAAACACCCAGAGAACATTAATACCAACAACAGAAACTGGGGGAGCTAAGGTCAAAAATGTGTTTTTGAGCAAACCCTACCTTGTAGAGAACTGTTGTTCCATTCTCGTGTTCGTAGAGGCACGAAATATTCTTACAAACACCGCAGCATGTCGACTGATCCTTTGGAGGGATGTACATCTGGTTCTGAAAGAAATGTCAACACATTAACTGAAAAATGTCTTCGATGGGGGAAGAGGATGTCAGTGGTTGTATCTTTTTATGTTTGGCTGTGCTGGCACGCTGTTAGACGTGCGAGTGTGCAGTCGTCTTACTGGTTTGCAGTGGGCGGAGCAGTTGATGCTGCTGGTGCGGAGCAGGTGGAAGCCGCTGGTCGGGTCGAGGCTGCGGCTGCACTGCCTGCTGTGACACAAACCGTCTTCATCGTGCTCCACTAGCGTCTGACCTGGCCTCAACACACTCCTCTCACCAAACACACACACTGCCTCCCGTACTGGACACACACATGCACAGATGTAAGGTCAGAGGTCAAGTTTCACGGGGCCTCATAATTATTTTGTTTGTTTTTGTCCATATATTTATCAATTCATGAAATATTATCCATTTATGTTTCCACCTTCCAAATCTATCCAAAAGTTTTACATATTTGTTTGTTTTCCCCTCTTTTTCTGAGCTATTCTTCAATTTCTGAATACAACAGTGCTTCACTATCACAGTTACAGTTTGATTTGTGATTTAAAGAAGGAGTACATGGCCAAATAATGCACAATAGTTCACGAAATTAGCGCAGCAGTACAAGTTTCTCTATCTTGAATGTGTGCAGCGAACCCTTCTCCGCTGCACTCACCACACTTGTATCTCTTGCAGGCGCACTGGTTCTGTGGGTCAGACATGAAGGCCCGGTCCAGCTGGGCGGCCTCCCCCTGCAGAGCACAAAGAAAACACATTCAGGATGAAAAATAAGCACAAAAAATGCTTCAAACACAAATAATCCTGAACAGAAACACACTGAATCCTATGTGGGAAAAAATAAGGGTGTCAACAGAGAAGTCACAACTCACCAGGCCACATTTTGGGGAGGTAATCTTTTCACAGGAACACTCTGAAAACAAAGAAACAAACAAAAAATATTTTTGATTTCACAAATTTCAATTCCATTTCTGTGTTTAGACTTTAAGCTTTAAATCTGTTTCTGTTGTGTCCAGCTCTTAATGTCGTACCACATGTTTGGTTTGGACAGCAGCGAGCCGGTGTGGACACAGATGTTACCGACATCCCAACAGGACAATTCAGCTGAGGACACCTGTAAGGTTCACACACTGAAAATACACACACAAAGTCAAACCATGTTGTCACTTTTTGTAAAGGAAAAACTGCTGTTACTGTCTGTAGATGTAGAATTTTGGAAATATGTGTGTGTGTGTGTGCTCTCACCGCACTGGTAGGAGGGGCAGCAGTGGTCTGTCGTGTTACCGTCCACTGTCAGCACCTCTCCATCTTGACACACAGGCGGCGTCTCCACACAGGAGGAACACACTGCAGTAATAAATATGCATATTTCATTCATCATTAACTCTCAATATGTTCAGACTAGTGACAGGTATTTTCAAGATTTTATTAATATCAATGCCCTTATCAATCAATTTTTTATCGATTCCTTTACCAATTCCTCTTGTGAGTGTTCTGTGTACAAAAAGTAGCTTGACAGGTTTTCCATGTCAACAATACTGTATTGAGTTTATAAATAAAGATATAAATGAATATGAAATTGGTCAGTGTATTAAGATATCTCTGGACATAAATAAATAAAAATAAGTAAAAAATTCCACATCAAGATATGTCGATGTATTGTTTTACTGTGTGTCATTAAGTTGTGCTTTAAGTTGTTTGGAACCTTGAGCTTGCCGTAGTTATGCTGAAGTTGGCTATGAGTCTGCACTTCCTGTTTGGAAAACTTATTTGTTAGTATTTTGACATTTTTGAGTTTTAGGTATCATTCTTAACAAATTATTGTGAAGTGTTTTTGTGATGAAAGTTAAAATTCTGTTTTTAAAACCGAAGTATATTGATGCATGCTAATGCTAGCATATCAATGCAATTTCCTGTACACACTAGCATTAGCTAGAGCTATGTTTTCTACACATTGTTTTGGTAAATTGAGAGATGTATAACATGTTGAATGTATTGAATATGAATCTCTTGTGGGAGAGTAATGTACATTTCTTTTTGTGTTCAGTTTTACAGCTTTTCAAGAAAATACGTCAAGCAGAAAATCATAAATCAGCGTTTTCTTGGGAGACTGTTATCTACCTGTTGAGCTAAGCAAGCTGGAGCAGAATAGTCAACATCTGCTCCAGCTTCATGTAAAGAATTGATAAGAGAACCATTAAGAATAAAGAAACATAGTGTTGATGGATTGAACCACTTGTTCTCAATCCTTAGCATGAACTGGTTCTCATTACCCATCCCTAATTCAGACATTTAAAAAGTATTTCATGTTTTCAAACTGACTGCAGATGTGTGCGAGGCAGCAGCTGCCGTCAGCTCTGGTGGCGATCAGGGTTTGGTCGTCTCTGCAGGCGGGAATGTCTGACTCACAGAGCTCAGGATCACACTCTGCAACAGAGCAGGTCAAAATAAGTATGATCAATTGAGTCAACAACTCAAATGAAACTGTGGGTTTGAACTTTTAGAGAGTCAGAGATAGAGGTCAGAAAGTCAACTCACCGCACACATAGTCGGGGCAACAAGAGTCCTGTCTGAAGTACGAAACCAGCTTCTCCCCGTATTTACACTCAGGTGGGAGCAGATCACACAGGCTCTGGTTGCACACTGCAGAGGTACAAAGCACACCAACACATTATCAGTCGTCTCAAATGTCATTTTGGTTACCAGTCAAAGAAAAATACTTAGATCTAGATACTATGGCAGATCTGACATCAATGCTTCATGCCAGCCTCACCACAGACTCTCTTTGGGCAGCAGCTGGAGTCGTCGGCCAGGCTGATGATCGCCTCTCCAGCTCGATGGCACACAGGAGCCACCACACTGGAACAGTTGTACTCAATGGGGACGATGGTGTCGTTGTCACAGCGGTACATGCAGCAGGCGTCCTTTGAAGCTTTCCAAACCTCGCCATGTGCACGAGGAACGCCTGAGCTGTCAGTGCAGGCTGTAGACACATACACATACATAAAGAGACACCATGTACTGACACTTCTCATTGTCTTTTTTTATGGTTGAAAGCTGTCAACAGCACCTGGAGGCCCTGTTTCTTACCACACTTTTCAGGTGAGATGCAGAGAGCAGAGTACGGCCTGTGGAGGAGCGTTCCCTCTGGGCACACACAGCCATCCGTCAGGCCTGAACACTGATCAGGGTCTGAGTCAAAGTCGTGATTTGGACAAGATTGAGATGTGCAGGCGGGGAGACAGGCCTGGTACCGCAAAGTGTCAGGACACAGAAAGGCTGCAAGAAGAGACAGAAAATTAGTGAATAATTTTTTAATTTTCATGGTGTTGTCTTTGCTGGTGCAGGAGCAGCTACAGGTTGGATGTATGGAAACATTTAGAAATCTTACGACAATAATCCGGGCTCCTCCACTCAATGCAGATGTTGAATTTATGGCAGGAGGCCACATAAGCAGCCAGTGCCACACAGTGGTTGTTGACGTACTCGGCATCCCGAACCCAAATCTCACAGAATGTGCTTGGTGGGACCTGACAACAAAGGCACAGGTATTTTATTTTACAGGTGTAGTAAATCCAAATTTTCTGTTCTCTATCACTCTACGACAAGCAGACATACTCTGATCAATAAAAAATGCTTTGATTGGTAGGTACTGATTTAGGAATTGACTTACAAAGGAGTGGCACGGGGAGAAGGCATTGTTCTGCAGCATGCTGAGGCAGCTGGAGCAGTCGCTCGTGGAGCAGTTGAGCTCTCGGCGTCGGCTGTGGCTGATGTAGCTGGTGGTGTTGGGAACCTGCCAGCTGTCGATGAAAAGAGCCGGGTCTTCATTCACGCCCACTCTGGAGCCGTTGGCCAAAGTCAGGTCATTTGTTGGGTCTCCATCACAGAAACCTGAAGCAGTGCAGTAAAAGAGGTTCCACAAAACAGGAAGTAGATGTTTATTGGTATTGGTTTATTGGGGACGCTCACAAGAATGTGCGTTGATAAATCTGGGTGCTCTTACCGCAAAGGCCCATGGTGGGGCCTAGTTTTTTGTTGGCGACGTCAGTGTCGATCACCATCATGCCGGTGCTGTGGTACCACTGCAGTTTAAGACCAGCCGGGCTGCGGATCAGGTACATGTTGCCTGTGTCGTATATCTCAAAGCCAAACTTTTTAAACCGAGCTCTGGCGTACCGAGAGTTGACATAGAGCTAAAAGGAAAGACAGTGATTGTCATCAGATAGTGCTTTTGTGATTCAAACTAAAATCTTGTAATACAACAAATAAAGCTGATACTCTTTTACCCTCCTCTGCAGCCGGTTGATGATGATGTGGTTGGAATTGTGGGTGATGTTGAGCGCCACCAGACACAAGTTAGTGAAGTTCCAGAGGAGCTAAAGAGAAGAAGAGTGTAAAGTTAAATCTAACAAAGGTCAAAGTGTTTTACTTTTGAGCTGTAGGATATAATATTTACTCACAGGTGATTCAGAGTCTGCAGGACACTCCTGGACCAGGATGCTCACAGTCTCGTTGGGAAGCTGGGTCACCACATATGACGCAGCCTTGTAGACGGCGACGCTGTTTCCATCAAATGTTATTACATTCAGATCCGGAAACATCGTGCAGCGACCTGAAAGGTGGGAATGTAAAAGTGTCTTAAGTGTTGCCACATTGAAGGTGACATGATTGGCCAGTTGAGATGCAAAAACAAGAAGTTGGTTATCATCATCCTTAAAAACAGTTTTCCTCACATGGACAGTCCCACTTAGGACAGCACTTGTCTCCATTGACCTGGATGGCAAAGCCGAGCAGGCCGCAGTTTGGAGGCTCTGAAGTGAAGGGGCAGCTCTGGGATTTGTTGAACAGTACAAGCTGGTTGTTGACGCAGATGTACTTTGTGCATTCATCGACAATCTCAGCATACGGAGGCTGAAAGGAGACAAATTCTAAAGCTGAAAACTGAGGAAACCATAATGCAAAACCAAAGTGATGGGAATATAAATGAAGTATACCCACAGTGCACATCCTTGTAGGTGAAACTGCAGTGGACGTCTCTGTTGTGTGTCTGGTTGTTTCCAGGGCTGAATCAGGTGACAGTGGAGCAGGACGTGTTGTAACACCTGGAGTGGTCTGATCCTCCCTGTCCTCTTCAGGAGTCTGTTTAGAGGTTGCTGCTGGGAGAGAAGTTGTAGAAGAGGTAGGGACACCAGGCCTCAGGGTAGGGCTGGGAGTTTCAGGTGGAGATGTTACAGCTTTAGAAGTGGTTGGTGATGTTCCAGCGTCTTGAATCGTTGTGGTTCTCTCCAGCGTGGATGACTCCCTGGTGGTCACTGTGGGGGCAGCTGTTGTTACTGTGACTGTTGTTTCAGGAGGAGGCGTTGGAGAGGTGATGGTGGTAGTATCAGCTCGCTCGGTGGTGACAGTCACTGCAGAAGTCATAGATGGCGCTCTTGACATGGTTGTTGAGTCGGGGCTTGGTGTGACAGTTGTAGGGCCAAGAGTGGTCAATCTAGCTGGAGGTCTTGTTTCCACTGTAACCCTTGAAGTAATTGGCCTGATGGTTGACCTTGGAGTTGTTGTGATTCTTGGGGTAACCCTTGTTGTCACAGGCAGTCTCTGTGTTGTTCTGAGGGTGGTTGTTCGAGAGCTGGTGGTAGTTGTTGCACTTGGAGTAGCTCTTGCAGAGGTGGTGACTTCATCCTGGGTGGTCGTCGGCCTTGGGGATGTTTTGGAAGTTGTTGAGTCCAGTTGGTCCCAAGTTGGTGGTGGCCTGGTCGTAGACCTTGTTTGCACCTCTTCTCTAGTGGTTGGCAGGTGTGTTGTTGGTGTAACAGGCTGTAAGATCCCAGGTCTGAGAGTGGTGGTATCAACAACTGGTGTAGCTTTTGTGGTGAGATGTTTCTCGGGAGTAGTGGGTTTAGGAGGGGGTGTGGTTGGTGTAGGTGTTGTAGTGGCTGAGACTTCCAAGATTTCAGGAGGTTTTGTGGTCCTGGTGGTGGTTGTGGGAGCAGATGGTGTAGCAGAGATGACTTCAGGCTTGGGTGTAGCAGGGACTTCAGTGGTTTTAGAGGAAGTGACTTCATGGATGCCAGATTCAGAAGAGACTTCTTGAGTACTTTTTGTTGTTGGACTGTAACCTGGGGTGGAAGAGGTCTCCCAGTGAGCAGGACGCCACTGCTCAGAGGTCTGTGTAGTAGACTTCCCATCCATAGAGCTCTCTTTTGTTGGTAAAAGCGGGACAGTTGTGGCTTTTGTTGGAGACACTGGAGACACAGTTGGTTTTGTCGTTATAGGTGGACTTATGGATATTTCTGGAACCTCTGGAGGTCTTGAAGTAGTGGTTCCTTCTGTTGCTAAGATGGAGGCAGACCAGGAGGTTCTCTCAGACTGAGATGTGGTTGAGGACGTTGAAGAAGTTGTGGTGTCTGTAATCCTCAAAGGTGGAGGTGTGGTAGCTGCAGGTGTTTCAGATACAGTGGATTCTCGTGTGGTCACTCTCTGTGTTGTTGTTCTCCAGTCTGTAGCAGCTGGGGGAGGAGTGGTCGTCTTTGGTTCCAGGTGTGATGTGGTTGATGATGAGGACTCCTGAATGGTTGTTGTGGAACTTCTTGATTCAGGTGGAGTTGTGTGATGAATCCTCTCAGAGGTGACAGGTGTTGATGTTGCCTCTGGAGTTGTTGGTTGACTTGAGGGGAGAGGTGTAGGTGATGTGACTGGTACTGAAGCAACTGAGGGTGAAGGTGTGCCTCCTGTTGCAGCAGGTGGTGACACAGGGACAGGTGGAGAGGTTGTGGAGACTGCACTAGCTGTTGGAGGGAATGGCTCAACTGTTACAGGCTTTGTGCTGGCATCTGTGTGTGCAGAGGTAGCTGTGCTGGAAACTGTAGTCCTTTCTGTAACTGTGGATGTGTCTGAGTCCTGGGCAGGGCTGGGACTGGCTGTGGTTACTCTTGGAACAACCGCTGCTGATGGAGATGTAGCCTCTGTGGTCTCTTTAGTTGGGTGAAGCTCATCACGGGAGGTAGTGGTTGAGCTTGTGGTTGGTGTTTCAGCTGTAGATTGCTCTGACGTCACAGTGGTGGTAAGCAGAGGTGAGAGGAGGTCTGTGGGCTTGGGGGTAGAAGTGATCCAGAGTGCAGATGTAATAGCAAAAGGAGCACTGCTTGTTCTGGATGTACTGGGGCTGAAGAAGCTGCTTGTAGAACTCACAGCTTCGGTCGTTCTTGATGTTGTTCTTGCTGCTGTAGACGCAGAGGCTTCTGTCACTTTAACAGTAGATAGTGCCACCTCTGGGCTTTCAGCTGTTGGGGGAGACAGAGGTCCTGCTGTTCTGGGAAGCTCAGGGGCTGCAGGTGGGGAAATGGTTGCTGGATGTGGTGGTTCCTCAGGGGCAGGAGGTAGTGTAGAAGATGTTGTCTGCGGGCTCACAGTAAGAGTTGTTGTGTGGATTTTGGTGGTCTGTTCAGGAAGCAGAGGGTTCGAGGATACTTCTGTTGCTGTTGTGGTTTTGAGAGTGGTAGTGGAGGGGGTAGTGCCCCTGGTGGTTGATGAAGAAACAGCTGTAGAAGTCAGCTGAGCAGTTGGTGGTGTTGAAGGCTGCCAAACAACAGGGACCTTGATACCTGACAATCAAACGAAAAGGTGTGGGTTAAAGTGAGTTGCATGGACTTCAGTGTGAAGAGACTTTGCTTCTTACATCATATGGTTTCTATTTCTATTTATTCTTATTTGATTTGAATGCCTTCGAATATGTTTCCCCCTCTCTTTCTCCTGAAAGAAGATGTGCTAGAGATGATTAAAGATTATTGGGCAGCAAGTTAATGGGCTGGGTTGGAGGCTCTTCGGACACATTTGCTCAAAGGTAACATCATTACAGCTTATGGGGAATCTCATTCTCTTTCTCCCCTAATTGCCTCCATCAGCTCTTTGCTCTGGGCTTGCATTTGATTGCTTTTGTGTCAGAATGTGTAGATGTGAATCACCATTTCATTGACTAATGATCTCTCCTGTTTTTGCTGGTTAGGGAGGTAAGTAATTGTAGTTGAACTGAAATAGCTTGAAAAAAAGTCGTTTTCACACAAAATGATACTCACAGTCTTCAACGTAGACACACCTACGGGTGATCTCATCCAGAACCATGTGTGGGGGGCAGACAGGAAGACAGCCCTCCACTCTGTGCAGAGATAAACAGTTAAATCTTTAAACCTCAGAGCTCTCAGGTTAAAACACACACTGAGCATGAGACACATTTTGATGTAGAGATAATGGTAGCGATTAGATAAGACCATCAACATTTGATTTCAGTGTAATTGATCAAATCAAAGGTCTCACTCTGGGATGCTGACACAAGCTTCAGCTGCTGGGTCACTGCAGGTCCTGAAGCAGGGGATGATACAAGAATCATACCTCCACTGACACCGAGGACCTGGTGGGATGTCTGGGCTGGGAGCTGAAACAAAACACGCACAAACCTTTTATGACAAGATGATTTTGTTCACTGGTCTGGTTACAAAGACTTTTTACACTGCCTGGCCAAAAGAAAAGTTGCTGCCTATAAAAAGGTCACATACTACTAATATTTTGTTGGACTGCCTTTAGTTTTGATTACAGCACACATTCACTGTGGCTTGTTTCAGAAAGCTTCTGCGATGTCACAAGATTTATTTCCATCCAGTGTTGCATCAATTTTTCACCAACATCTTGTGCTGATGATGGAAGAGTCTGACCACTCAGCAAAACCTTCTCCAGCACATCCCAAAGGTTCTCAGTGGAGTTAAGGCCTGGATTCTGTGCTGGCCAATCTATATGTGAAAAAGACAACTCATGCTCCCTGAACCACTCTTTCACAATTGAGCTCGATGAATCATGGTAGTGTCATCTTGAAATATGCACATAACATTGAGGAAGGAAAGCACTGCCCACACAGGCTTGTAAGAAGAAACGTGTATCCATTTGTTTTGTTAAATCCAGGTGGCAACTTTTTTTGGCTAAGCAGTGTATTTCATGTTTTTGTTTGTTCACTGAGCTATAGTCATGATTCAGCCTTTGTATTATATTTCTATGATGAATCTTAAAATATAACTTCAACTGTAACCAAAAACAGAGCCTGTATATTGACATGAAGATGTGACTGAAAAGTTTATGTATATACATTTTTACTTGAAAATAATGCACCATCTAATAGCTGATGCTTTCATAACATGCTTTACAAAAATACCTGGGATGGAAAAAAATCCTAGTAGGATCAAGGTGTTGGATGTTGGTCAAAATGCTATTCCATGTCAAAAAAAGTCTATGTCATAATAAAACTTCTGCAAGAAGAGTTGTAAGCAAAGGGAATATGATGTAACTAATCTATACTGGCCTAAAAAGACCACCAAATATTTTCCCTCAGCAGTCATGTGATGAGCTGATGTGCAGTGTTCCCTGCTGTCAGAGGTAATACAATCCACTGCTGGCTCCTCTACTTTTTCCACAAGCTAAAACAAATTCTGCTGTATTTTTAGATGCAGTAATCTGCCCTGCTGCTCTTTGAGTGGAGCATGCCAGCGCAGAAGCTCCTGGTCTTGACCTTTGACCCAAGAAAAAAGCTCTGATGATCAATTTAACCCCAAGTAAGAAATACAGTATGCAAGGTGCCCAGGTTAGGCTCAAAATTAAAAACCAAAATAAAAACTTGTACGGATATACATGTTTTTTTAAATTGTGCTTTCAGTTCAGTTTTAGGAGTGGTACAGCTTTTCAACTAAATAGTCAAAACAGTCATCCACTTTTATTTACCTGTGAATTTGAACAGTGCAGCCTTGCGGAAGCTGTCGGTGTGCCTGTGTTTGAGCAGGTGGAGGCGGGGCAGCATGGCATAAAGGAAGAACCCAGGTTTGGCATGGGACTCCAACGAGTCAAAACCAGGTACCCAGGTGTTCCTGTGGAGGATGAAGGTGGCCCTGTCCCAGAATGTCTTGCTGTCTTCCCATTTGGACAGTCTCATCTGGCCTTTGGGGCTCGCGTACAGGAAGTAGTTTGGTCTGTCTGCGGCCTCCAAGGACACCCTTGATGAATCTGTGGAGATGAAAACCAAATACTTTCTCACGGTATCAGAGCCATTTTTCCAGGTTTTCTCATGTCAGTGACCTTTCAGGGGAGCCAAATGTGTCAAAATGCATCTCTGCTCACAAAGCTTGACAACACATTTCTGGAGAAAATCTTTTTTTTTATTGATGCATTTTTATAAGCAGCAGATTAGAGGCTTGACTTGACTCATTCCTTTCTCTTGATACCTACACCCAAAGGAATTTTGTAAGGAAGAAAAAAATGTATCACAAAACTAGTAAGTGAATGCTTCTCTGTTACTTTGTAGAAACTCATCAAACAGAATGAGTAATTTGTATCCACTGTATTTAATCCAGATAACTGCATCCATGCAGCTCACACTCAGTAACAAGTGCAAGGAACTTGCTCCTGTCTTTGCTTTCCTGCCAGCCCGGGGCTCCGGTTCCAATATTAGCATTTAGCAATCTAATCTCTGAACCTGTCTGCCACTGCAGTCCATCTCCACCATCAATGTTTTCACAGGGACACTTAAACCACACAAACGCTGCTGGAGGCAGAGGAAACAGAGGATGGCACCACCAGCAGTATTCAGGCAGTACTTAGGAGAAATATTGAATTTCGGCATCACCTCTGATAGTGCAGTATATGGTTGTGTTGTAGGGAATTAACTCACCGTGTGGTCGAGCTCTGCTGAGGCCGGGCGTCATCATGAACTGTGATAGGACTCGAGGTGCAGTGATGTCACTGAGGTTTCCTTTCTGCAGGAACACCAAACCACTAGACCTGCTCGCTGCCAACCAGGCTGTCCTGTCCCTGAAGGTCGTCACCCTGAAGGGGCCTTTACCCAGAACTACAGACAGGAAGGTACATTAGTGCTGTTTGTCTGCAGAGAGTGTGATTAAGTTGTTCTAATTGCTGTCATAAAAGGAGAGAATTCTCATACCTTTGTTGTAGTATTCACAATCATATGCTGCAGAGAGAAACAAAGGAGCAGTTAGCTTCAGTCATAGTGATGTATAGGCATCAGGGATTGTTTAATTATCTTTTAAAACAGACTTTGATGAGATAATTAATTTCCTGCGTCTGACTTACGGCACAGAGATGGAGAGCGCCAGTCAATGGGGACGCCCTGATGGCAGCAGCGCTGAGCGTAGGCCGCCACACTGGTGCAGAAACACTCACAATCTCCTCCCCGACTGCAGGCACATGTGTCTGCTAGACAGTTCATGTAGAACCAGGTGACATCCACCTGAAGACACAAAAATAGACCTTTAGAACAGTGGAAACAATGATGAAGTTACAGCACCAAACCTCTCAGGGAAAAAAAAGAGTTTTACAACTTCAGAAGAGAAAAACTATCAGTCTATGCCGACAGTGTTATATTTTACTTCAGTGAAGCTATCAGGATAAATGTTTGAGTGAGGTAAGACTTCTCCAAACTGGAGGCCGGGTCACTTGTACTGTTTGTTTACTCACCACAGGGTGGCAGGCCTGGAAGACCTCACCGAGCAGCACAGCACACTGACGCTTTGCAAAAGGCTCTCTGAGTGGACTGAGGCTGCAGGGGTGTCTGATGTCTGGACTGTTCACACACTGAACACACACACATACACATAAACAGAGAGTTTTAAGCATCGTAGGTAAGCTTTGGTACTCTGTCGGTGATATTGATTAAAGACGAACTCCTCTCACCTCTGCTGCTGTCCAGCTGTTTCCAAACTCTTGTGGAGTCGCGGAGTCGATGTTGTCGGGGGTTCGCATCTCGTTCACTGTCTTCATGTCAAAGTTTCCACATAGCCCGCTTAGCTTCCCCTGAACAAATCCACAAACACTTTATAACTGATAACTATCTGCACAGATGTTTTCAGTGTGTAAAAAGCCAGATGGATACAGTCTATAATGAGCAGTGTTGTTGCAGAAGCTTCTAGTTGTTGAGTGAGAAAGGAAGAAAGAAGGTCTAATAGAAACTGAAGTGTATTTTGCTGCTTTTATTGACTTTGATTCTACAAAGGCTGTCTTGTCTCACCTGCCAGCGAGGTCCAACCTGGATGTGAACGGTGGTCTTGCGGTCCCAGAGGACAGTGATGTCTTCCTCTGGGAAATGAACCACTGTGTAGTATCCTGCTGGCCAGATGAACATCCTCTGCTTCCTGTCAATCAAACTGGATGGATTCTGGAGAATACACAGTGGTTTTAATTCTCCACAACACTATGTTCAACTTTGCTTTTTATAAAACCTGAAATCAAATGTGACTTAGATCATTTTAACAAGCGTAAAAAACATATGAAGTGACTCGTACTGGCTTCCCTGTGTCGTCATCAAATGCCACGAAGGATCTTCCAATGCTGATCAGCAGAGATTTCCTGCAGATGACTCCGCTGTCGAAGCAGTCGACATTCTCAGCAGCTACACTGAACATCACATCAGCGCTGCTCTGTGGAAAGGAAAAAAAACATCAATCACAGGAGCTACCGATGTTTCAAAAACTGGGAAACTGAGAAAAGGCAGAATTTGTACATTTTTGATTTTTTTTCTGTTTTTACTGAAACTGTACACGTTTGCAATTAATGCTCTTTGCTGCTGTAACACTGTGAATTTCCCTGTTGTGGGGGTAAATAAAGAATTATCTTATCTTATCTTAATATGTACTTCATAAGGGTAAAGATTTTGCTCAGTTCAAGATGTAACTCATTGGGTTGTTTTGCTTCCTTCTCACTGGTTGAAAAGAAACTATAGGAATTAACTTTAGTAACATACTGAATAATCATCATTTAAGGGTGAAGCACTTTTAAAAATCAAAAGGACCATTGCACAAAAACGTTCTCAATAACTAAAACTTGCAGTCAGAATTTCAAAGAATTGGTTCAAATCTGAAAAAGTCCAGATTTGGGCTTCTTTTCGGTAAATAAGGACTTGAAATACCTTCACAAGGTAGACTTTGCATGCACCAACATAGTCAAACAGCAGCCCATCAAACGTCCTGTAGTGGCGATCCCCGTAAGCCATGCACATGGACGGACATGGATGAAACTCACACTGGAAGGTCCCATGTTGGCAGACACTACAAAGAGAGCAAAGCTTCAGTGATTCAACATCAACTTGTTCCCACTTAGTTTGAAGGCATTTTTTTCATCTCTAATGGCCTCCTTTTGTGGGGAGCCTCGGGTTTACAGCAGGCAGAAAAGTGGCCGCTGAATTGTCCAAGGCTGAATCAGCGCTCATTGAGCTATTAGGCTGTCATCTACATCGTCTTCTCTCACTATGGCTCGAAGAAGAAATGGGAGGATCGGAGAATGACTGAGATCACCAGGAGAGAGTTTCCTTTCAGCGGACTGAAGCAGAGGGAATCAAAGAGTCACACAAGGCACGGCTCTGTTTGCCAGGCCTCTCTCTGTCCTCTGATAACTCAGAATTATAGATATCAGGTGGCCACTTTTGCTGCTCGGGCAATCTCGAGAGTCATCGCTCTCAGGCTGAATCTGACTTTGAAAAATTAGTCACACTGTTAGAGATTTGTTTCAAACCTGACAGGCTTTGTTAGCAGGAGATAGGTGACAGTAAAACAAATTGGTGCAACATTTCAAAATAGATAAAGACTAAGTGTGGACAAAAGGAAAATGAGCATTTAAAGATCATATGGAGTTTTGTTAACAAACGTGTGCTTGGTTGGATGGTTGATCTGATTTGAGATGTGGCCCCGACATCACAACCACATGAACTCACCACTGATGGCACGGAGAGGAGACTCTCTCCCCGGGGTAATACTCCTTTCCTTTCCACAGACAGGGGCAGGATACAGGTTCAAAGCACTCATCTTCATGTTTCAGCAAGCTGTGTGGAAAAAAACACAGACATGTTAAATAGCAACACTTCATGTATTATCATTTAAAAGAAATTTCCCATGACAGGGATGATTGTAGCTTTTACATATAGGGTCTAATAGTCTAACTTAAGAGATGAGGTCCCAAATATTCACTTAAGTAGAATCCAAAGAGGACGGGAAAAAATCCACTTATTGAAGCATCGTGACTCTTATGGGATATTTGTACAAGTAGGGCTAGTCCTTTGATCAATCAATTTCAAGACAATAACAACACAGGAAAGTATAAATGAGTAAACGAATGGACTTCGTTAGTAAACCAAGCCTTGTCAACACGTTTTAAGTCACACTGCCAGTTTTAAATCACATCTTAAAATACACTTGTATTCCTTAACTTTTGGCTAAGCATGAGTTCATGTTTAATCCTTTATCCTTAGCGTTCGTCTAGCTTACTTTCAATTAATATTCAATTGTCTCACTTGTTGAATAAGTGGAGCTTTTTTAGCAAAATTTTGGGAGCAGGACCACACCTCAACATCACCCCTTTTGGTATTTAAACCCTCCTAACCCACCACGTCCTGTTCTTTCCTCTTACGTCCCTCCTACCCTCCCCTTGTCTATTTCATACTTCGTGAGGTCTTTAAATAAAGGGGGGGTCTGTTGTGCCCCGGGAGCTATGGCGGACTCCTTCTCATAGCTTCCCCAAAATGCCTGTGACATATAAGCACGTTCGCATTTACTCATGTAAATACACCGTTTTAATCTTACGTTGATGTGTGGTCCTTGCTTGTGAAATACTGTTTGTATGTTTTTTTATATTCTGATGGTGAAGCACATCTGTTCTTTTGAAATGAAACTCAAGAATAAAGATAGGATTGGATTGGTTTTAATTGTGTTGGACTGAATAAAGTAAAGTTGGAGTAGGTAATTGGTTTGATTTGGAATGGACTGGATTAAATTTGGGTTGGACTGGGCTGGATTAAGTTATTTGGGGTGAGACTGGATTGAATTGGACTAGGTAACATTGAGTTGGATTAAATTAGATTAGATTGGGTTTGATAAATGAGTTTCCAAGACCTCTCTCATATCAATACGATAAATATTTTCCTTAAAAGCCTGTTAAAAATGTATTCTACCCTTGGGAATTATCATACCACTACAGGTAGCTGAAGTGCGTTGGACTAAAATGTTGCCAAAACTTGTCAAATATCTCTAATATGATACAAAAAAGATTAACAAATGGATATAGCAATATTTTTGAGGATTTTGTTAAATGGGTAAATGAACATCTCATGTCCAAAAATGTACAATTTTCTGGCTATTTTTGATAAGTCAGGCTTTACAGGGTAACAATGGATTTGGGTGGATTTGATTAGCTGAAACAAGAAAATGAGCTCTTCATTTAATAAACGAAGCATTAATGGCTTTTTTATTTGCTGAAGGCTGGTTCAGTGTCTTACTGTCAACCACATATACAGACTGCAATTGAAGTATCGTTAACTGCTGTCAATTTACCCAACACTGAGTTATAGCTATTTCCAAATTCAAGCAATGAGATTTGGACGTATCATCATGACATATTTTCCTACAAACCACCTTTTGTCAGCCTATGATTCAGGTCACACTGGGTCAAGAATTTAGATTAATTCTGAGGAAATCGAGTAGATTGCAACTCAGACTAAGAAATATGGAAAAGAGAAAGGTATATTTGGTCCTATTTAAGATCTTCAATGTTAAATGAGAGCTTAAGAAAGTGTGGGCTCACACTTCTAGCATCAGATCCTCAGCTCCTTTCTTTATCTCTAACCCAGATATGACGACTGTCTTTTTGCCCAGAGATCAACAGAAGCAGAGCCAAAGTAGGTGAACCCACAAGTGCAGAGCAATCACAGGAAACAAAAGGGAGAGAGTTTCAGGGGTGGGTGACTGTGGATGAAAAGGGGTAACACTTGTTGGCTACATGAGAAAACCAGACAATTAGGATTCTCAGAGATAGAGAGAGAAACAGTCTTTGTCCAAATGCCTCCATTTGCTCTCCACTCTGCGAGACGAGGCCGATAAGTATCTTGTAATATCCTGAGTTGAGCTATATCCACTGGCAAGACAGCAGACAATGAAGTGACACACTGAATGGTCCCATCACAAACCTCAGGTTCATCTGAGTAGAGTTACATCCCAGATAAAACCGTGTTAACAGCTTCCTTTATCCGTCCGCCAAGCTGCAGTATCGAGTACACTGATCAAAGAATCTTAAATCATTCATTCTCCTGGTCTGCACGCACATTATGAATAAATTTTCATAATCACAGCCTTCATTTGAATTTAATTCTAACAGATAATGAAAAATAAAGGACTGAGGGAGATAAAATTTCACAGAGTGGCGACAGGAGAGAGAGAATGGGTCGACTTTAGACAAGGATGCATCTGGTGTTTTGCCAGGTGAAGATCACAAATCTTATCAGACCAGAGGATAAGCTTTTTCTGAGTGCTCAAGCAGGAAAGAGTAATTTTGCTTCCAGATGTTTCCATGTGCTTCCTGTAACTAACACTGGGTTCTGGTATGCTGCTTGGTCCTGTTCTGCACCTGAAGGTCCAGTTTCATATGAGGTCAGCTGGGCTCGTAGTCACAGAATGAATGGTCTACATTTTGATCATAAACAAAGTGTGCCATTGTGAATGAAACACAATAGATTCTTCTGTCAGTACCTCAGCTAATTATTCCCCGTCTGAGGTTTTACAGTGCTGCTACAGAAAAATACCTCATAGTCGACTCTGAGTGGGGAGTGTTTTGATATCATGGAATTTATCCTCACACAGCGTTAAGATGACTGTGAGGAAACCTGCCAATCATCTGCTGCTTTGGTTAGAAAAGAAAACAATAGCCAACAATTATAAAAACATTTTTTTCCAATTACCAGACTCCTCACTGCACCAGTAACTTATCAACCCTAACTTCAATTTTTGGCACAGCTGTCTCTTTTGTGTCCAAATTAACCACAAAATTATCCATCAAACTATCAGGCTCCAGAGAATCTTCAAAACTCTCAGCATCATCAGCATCAAAACATTCGGAGTAGATTCATATCACACTGAAGGTCGTCTTACTCGCAGCAATGATTGTGAATCAATGAATCACAGCAGTGAGGTCAGCAAAGATGACACAGAGTCAGAAATAACTACACAGTCTCTCTGTTACTGTCTGACCTTTTCACTTGCGTCACTGATACAAACTGAGGTTATTTATATCACAAGGAGGAACAGGGATTAATTACATGTGGATCCAGTGTGTGATAATCTGACAAATCAAACTAACAAGATTTATGAACAGAAAACTGAAATTTTACTATTTAACTGTCCCTACATATAAACAATACTTAACAGAAATAATACTACAGAGCTTGTTTTTTCACCTCTTTCTATTGACAAATATGTTTGTTCTCCATAACCAAGGTAGCCATTTCTCAAAATACTGTTTTCACATACCATATTTTAGAATATACACATAGAGATCAGGGTTCGACTCACTCAGTTTTTGATAGTCATTAATAACAAAGAAAATCCTTTAAAATCACAAATAATACATTTAATTATCTGTTATTATGTAGTTCCTTTTTTACCTCATAAAAGTGATGCCACAATACACCTTAATTGGGTCGCTCTCCAATAGAAAATGCTGACGTGAAAATGCACTTCAATAGAAAAACTGCAGATTTATGGTAGTATCCCTATTTTGTCTTGGATGAGATCCAGCGTCAAGTATTATTAGTAAGTAAGTTATATTTTTTGGCTTATGTCAAGTCAAATTTTAAGATGATAAGTGAGTTATTTTGTTTTAGAGTCAAAATGTTTTGGGAAAAAGTCAGAATATATAGATAAAAAGTCAAAGTAATGAGCTACAAAGTCAAGTTTGGAGATGAAAAAATCAAAGATGAAGTCAGTATTATGAGAAAAAAGCTAAAATTTTTAGCTAAAAGTCTTTTTTTTGTTATCAAAAGTCAATATGTTGAAATAACAAGGCCAACACTTCGATATATCAACGACAAAATTCCGAGATAATGGTCACAATCTTGAGACAAATAGCTAATATAACAAGAAGGAAGTTGAAATTTGACGTTTTATATCAGAAACCTGACTCACAAAAGAAAAAATGAAAAAAAAAAGAAATCTTAACAAAGCCAGTTTTTCCTTTTCTATATTCTTAACTTGTGGAACTAGGTTTCATTGCATTGTTTATGTTTACATAATAGAAAATGTTGACTACAAACAGAAAAGGGTTGCTTTTTTATAAACCCATGGGTTATAAGGCTACTTTGTTGTACTTTAGTATCTCTGGGGATTTTTTCCAAGAGGCCCAGTAGGGGCTCCTCTTTTGGAGCTTTTAGAATATGATGTATGAATGTATATAATGTTCACTACATGGTTATTATTCAGTTATTTTTCTTCCTATTTTTGTTCTTCTTTTTGTTTTTGAGTAAATAATAAGGCAGACAACATTCAGCCCACACATCAAAAAACTTGACCTTGTCCAAAAGTATCATAAGCTTAGATGTGTCACTGCTGAGTCTGTCTGTGCATTTCGTTATCAGGATGACTCTGAGTTGATGTCACAGAATTAAACCACTTAACCCTCCTTTCAGGTCGGCTGGATTATAGCGATCAGATTACTGTAATCTGCTCCATGATGTCTGTCCAGCTCATCTGCTGACTGTAAAGACTTTTGTCCCGTACAGATGATCTAAGAGTCATCTGAAGTGGTTGCTGCAAGCTGTGAAGAATATCACTGGAGTCGGGTACTAATGTTGATTTTTCTGTTACTGAAATCAGACAAATCCTAATGGAAAAGTGTCTTAATGTGTTCGCCATTAAGCAAGCTTGTTGAAGTCTGAGAAAGATAGCTTCAAATCATGTCGGAAAAAAAGATAAATTAGATATTTTTTCATGGGTCCAAGCTGGTCCCAGAGACAGGTTTGAACAATCCTCAAAAGATACTGCCACATGGACATAAGACATGCATATGAATGGAAGGGGAGTTATGCGTCCTTAAATTACTTTCTGTGTAAGAGAAATGTTAAAATCAATGTTGGCAGATGTCTCCTGTCTCTATAAATCACAGTTTCTGTCGTTCTGAGTCAGTAAAGACCCTCCTTTCTCCCTCCCTCTCAGCATCATCAAGTAAAGGGATCTTTTATGCCTGACCTGCTGCCAGGAAGAGTCAGAGGATTATTCCTGCCTCATGTGACATTTTTCTGGTCTTTAACCAGCCTAAAGCCAGCTCCCCTCTTCAAGTCCGTGACACAGTGACTCGAGCCTCCAGTTTCACTAGACCGACGCTGTTATTTCTGAAGGTCACGCCCTTTTGTGGCATCATCATGAGTCAACTTCATACACAAAGACGATCATATGCAACACATGAATAAGAACATTTGGGAGTTCAGGGTCAGGGTTAGTGATGAAATTTCAGCTCACTGATAGTATTTCTTGTATTTCCAGATGTCGACGAACAACACACACATGCTGCATCAGCATCACTCACCCAGGGGGGCAGGTACATCCAGCCACACAGGGCTCATGTGTGGAGCAGGTGAGGTTGAGCAGGTAAGATTCACATGTGCGCACACAGGCTGCGCCTTTTCCTGACAAGTGTCCGTCCTCTCCCTCTGAGCAGTTCTGATAGACCTGACCGGCCGGACACAACCTGTCTGAAAGAAGAGGAGAGGAAACGACAGGTCAGAAAAAGCCCAAGTAATGATATAAAATCACTGGGAACTAAATGAAGTGGCTCACCTTCCTCTGTTGTCTGTGATACTAGTTTACCATTCACACAGAGCCTGTGGGGAAAAGAGAGAGAAAAATGATGATCAAGATGGTCTATAATGAACTGTCCTTACACTAAGGTTGTTAGGAAAGAAATGGACAAAAGAGACATTTATCATCTCCAAAGTAAACGTGTAAAACCACATGGATTCTGCCCTTACAGCATAGAACTGTATGTCTTAGATGTTATTACTATGCTTCATAGCTGACTCCTCTGCTTTAATGGTGTAACCCTGAGTACAAGGCCAAATGGAAAGACTTAGAAATTAGTCTAGCTGCTAGTTTTTCTTTACAGGCCACATTTGCAGATAGAGGACTTGCAAATAAAATGGAAGAAGGAAAAATCCTCTGTATTAATTTGAACACATGTGAAATGCATAACATGTTGAAACTATTCAGAAACGACAGACATAAAAGATTTACATCCTGGGTAGAAAAACACCTAACAACATACCTTTTGTTTACACAAAATAACGCATCACAAAGTTTTCAAAGTCTGAGGGACAAACATGATCTATAATAGATTTTTTTGGGTAGCAACAATTATGTCACTATTTCTGTCAGGAGTGTGAATTTTCAGGTTTTTCAACAACAGAATGTGAGTTTTACAAAATTTTGAGATAAGCGTACATTTCAATGCCAAAAAAACCATCTCTAAATGGTATGAAACTCTTCTATTGGCTGAAAACTGCACATTAAATCTCAGCAGGAGGTTTGGAAAGAAATCTGCAGTTTTCAGTTTTCATTGAAGAACAATGCAGGCAAAATATAATCAGATACTTTAAGACACCATACCAAGAAAAGAACCCAAGTCTAGCATGCTGGAGACAATGTGGTTAAAACAAAGTAAATCACTTCCTTGTCTTTTAGAGTTGACCTTAACTGAGTTTGTTTTGGGAGGATATCCACAAAACACTAGAAAAAATATTTAACTTTTTTAGGGTCTTTATCTGGGTAACATTGTTTCCATGAAAAAGAGAAGTGATAAAAAAGTTAGTGCAGGCCCTCCTGGCTGCGAATAAAAAGTCCATCAATCAAAAATGGCTTCGTCCAATAAGGGACAACTAGATCTGAAAAATATTGGAAATGCAAATTTTATCCTAGGTGGAATAAGTGGATTGAATTTATTACCCCAGTAAGAGCACGATTTGTATGACTCCACCATCAATCACTCTCCTTTGTCCTCATAACTGATGCAATTTAAATGTACATTCCCTTTGTTTGTTTGTTTGTACTAGTTTAATTCTTTATATGTAAACATATTTAGAATAAATGTTTAGAATGCAAGCAGTAGAATTGAATGTGCACAATGTTATAAATGTGAAAAGCAACAAAGGAAGATATGCATAATTCTGCACGTGTAAGACATAAAAGACTAGAAAAGGGATCTGTACAAGAAATGCTTGATTCTATATCAAAGAAACTTTCTTTTCAAACAAAAGGTAAGGAGTTATATTTAAAAAAGAGAAATGTGTTTTAAGAAAACCAGAGATGAATGAGAAGACCTTACTGAACACCTGCTGATGTCATGATCACATCTCCTGGCTCATAATCTGCGCCCAGGAAACTGCACGGACACTCACTCCTGAAAAATAACATACATGAGAAGAGCTCAGATCACTGACAAATGTGAGTTAATGTCCAAAGGTCTTCAGAAAGCTCCTGAGTACTTAAACAGCCAGCTTCGGGTGATGTAAACTCAATACTGCTCAGTTTGTTCATTGCAGTGTAAAGATTTATGTTAAAGAGGGCTTTGTGTTACCTTAAACAGAGTCTTACAGGTAAAGGGATAGGGGGGAGATAAGCTGGCTTAAAGAGGTGAAATCAGTGCTGAAGGTGTCGAATCCACAACCAAACTTCCTTCAAAGAACCTCTCATTATAAAAGCATGAATATACATGTTGATTTAAATCTGTTAATCGGGTGCTGAAGACTGTGTCAGATATAAACCAGCGCCACACACCGGCCTCTGTGCAACAAATTCTTTCTCACTGGTTATCAGATATCTGTGCAGTCCCAAGCTCGAGTGGGAATGAAAGGGGGGTTTCACGGTGAATTCCTCGATGTAACTCTATCACATGGTAAGTAAGGCACTGCGCTGCACTAGGATGTAAAAACCTGGGACATTTAAGAGGAATTAAGCTGCTTGTCTTTTCGGGCAGAGCGGGCTGAAAGGGAGAGCACAATTACTGAGGTCCTCTGGCTCTGTAACGTCTGTGGCGGAGATACACGGCTCCCCACTTAAAGGCTGACCTAAACTCCAGAGGAGATACAAATATCACTTAGAGAGGATCTGTTTGGTGGAGTGTCTTCAGCTCACGTTACAGTCCAACTGGCTTCAGACTTACAGTACGGCTGCATGGAGCAATGAAGCTGCACTGATACACAACCATTTTTCTTTTGTTTTTTAATGATCGATTTTTTATGATGTCTTTGAAATGTTCTATTTGAGTTTTGAGATGATCAACATTATCAGAATTTTAAAAAGTTTTTTTCTCATTCTGTCTTTTCTCCTCGCCCCTCCTCAGCCTTACCTGTGCACACAGGTTTGTGTTCGATGGTTGTAGAAGGATCCCTGGGGACAGATGCAGCCCTCCTCACACTCCTCCCCACAGTGGTGTGGGACGGAGAGGGCGGAGCAACGGTGCTGGCATGAAGACACACAGGTGCCATACGTCATGGTTGGTGGACAGGTGAGCGCTGCAAGGAGGGATAGGGACTCTCATTAGACTCTCATAACACCATACATCAGCCTGCACAAAAAATGTAAAACAATTACACTCACCACAGTCGGGTATCTGCGATCGAAAGTCGATGATGACGGAGAATCTGCGGCATTGTCGGGCATAATGTGCCAGTGCCGAGCAGAGGCAGGGAGTCCCGCACTTACAGGTGTCAGAGCGACACTGCTGATGGAAGGAGGTCGGACTGAGGTACTCGTGACAGGCTGAGAATAGATCCTGATTCAGTACATCACACATCTGTGAGGCATAGGCCACTGTAGAGAAACAGAGAGGGTATAAGACAACCCCCTTTTCTCAGATACAGATTTTTTTGGAGAAAATAAAAAGCAATTTGATGATAAAATCTTCTTTATCACTCAGGACATTTTCTTTGAAAATTGTAATGAAAAATTGATTTAAATTAAGGGCAGGCTGTTCTTACTAGCATGGTGCCATATTATAGTGAAGCTCATACCACAATGGAGAAAAAAAATATGATAAAATAAGACAGACTGTTTTTTTACAGTAGTGCAATACCTAGTGCAACCAACATCACAGTGGATGGGGAAAATAAGTCAGTGGGTAACCTCTCTCACAGATCAGGTCTTTGTTTTTTTTTTCAAATAAAACAAAATAAATAGCCCTATATTATTTATCCTTTTCATATGACAGGAAGTCATCTCTTTCTCTGCAGTCGCACATTCACAATTCTCTTCTGCTCACTTCATCGTGCACAGCAGAGTTCTGCCCCGATGCATACAGATAAACCATTTCTGAATAATGTCCCTTACGGCCCTTGATACAAACATGTGAGAGAGATCAGCAAACTGTTGGATAGAAGCGGATAGAGTCTGGAAAAATAAAGGGAAACAAACACAAGAAACACAGGAAAAAAAACTTTTTCACGCACTCCCAGCCCCTCCCACTTCTCTCTGCTGTTTTGTACATTATCTGTCACTGTAGGGAGGTTTTTTAGAGTGACGAGTAAAAGAGAGACAGAGACAGAGAGAGAAGGTGGCGCAGGTGTTCAAAGCCATATCTCTGAAAATAAGACACTTTGTCAAGAGGGATTTCTCTGGAAAAAAACATCTTATATCCATTATATTCAGAACAAAACGGTGAACAGTTGTAAAAGCCACAGTAATATCAGATACTGAATATGAGCAGAAGCAGAAGTATAAATATTTTGGTCAACTTTCATCAGATAAGAAAATAAGAGACACTGACCGGCTTGCTGATGTGTGTCACAGGGGTCGAGCTGAGGTGTGCTAAAGCTGGGTGAACAAGCTGACGAGACTCTCCAGGCGTTTCCAAACAGCTGGGGTGTGCTTTCTATCATACCTGAAGGGGATCTGAGATACAAGGGTACAGTTCTTACAAATACATTCAGCAAAAATAAACCTATATAGCTCATTTTGCTTTTATACTGTGAACCTGAATCAGATAAAACAACATGGGTTTCCTTCCTAAACTGTCAGTGCTGTAAGTCACGTTTTTCCTTCACATGAAGAAATTCATGTTAGATTTATATTCAATAAAGTGAAAAGTCAGCACAGCCACTTTTGTGAATTTCAGAAGTATGGAGGACACAGAGCCCCTCTGGTGACTTTTTTTTTTTTTTAAATGGGGCCATGAAATATTTATTTTTCATTTGCCTCAGCACAGATTGTGTTCATTATTGCTTCAGGTTCTTTCAAAATGTGCACATTTTGGGTGTTCATGATATAAACTAGACATAGAAAATTAAAAGTGTTTGCTTTTTGTCTGTACTACAGTAGTCCCAAACTTGATGATAAAAAAACCTGAAGTGACTCAGACATCACCATCAGTGCCATAGATCGCATGCATTAGTAGAAGATTCAACTATGTTTACAACAAAAGTGATCACAGAAGATCTCACCTTAAAATAGGTTTAAATACTTTCTAACAAACAAATACATTATGTCTGAAAGAAAAAGTGAGTAACAGACAAGCTAGAGTGAATGAGCGGGCTGGTTCAAACAGAAGTGGAGCTGAAGAAACATTGTCAATCAAACAGAAAATTCTGCAGATCATCATTTTGACTGCAGTATTTTCTGTGGGAAAAAGAGGCTTCACTTTTCCTTCTAGCAGCAAACAGACACTTCCATCAGCGGCTGTGATGTATATCCATTTACAACTGTTAGACAACATCCGCCCTCCACGCTCGGCCTTTACCGTCCTGTACAGTGGAGCCTCTTTTCCTCTAACAGTAAATTCCTTGTTGAAGTGCCGTGTCCAGTTGGGCGCTCATAGCCTGCCTTAAAGAGCCGATCAGAGTGCGAGGCTTTTGATGCTGAGCCGCCCAGCCAGTGTGCATTACAGAGAGAGAGAGAGAGCACTACTCCATCACCTCCCTCTCTGCCTCTGAAACAGGAGCACCTCTTACTTTCTGTCACTAGAGGGAGGGTCATCGAAGGGTGCAGGAGGGGTCAAAGGTCAGCTAGAGCACACTTACAAGAAGTCATCTTGGATGTTGCCATTGAAGGTGCCACATAGGCCCACCGTATCGTCCTTCCACAGCTCGTCAGCCTGCAGGTAGAGACGAAACTCTTTCCAGCTGTACTGCAGACGCAGGCCAAATGCCGTCTTCACCTGCAGGAACATGGACGACAGCTCCTGGATGTGGAAGACGTCTGCAGGAGAAGTAGGAGGGAGACATTTAGGCTTTTACACAGTGGGAGGAGTAAAGTTTTCCAAATTTTTTTTCAAATATTTGTGACTGAGCATTCAACATAAAACAACTCAATGTAAATATGACTTCTTTTTTCTTCGTTTGACTTCTTATTTTTCTTTTTTCTTTGGTTATTGCATGAATAATCTTTTTTTAATGTTTTGCAGAACTTTTTATCTCTCTTTCATCCATTTTAACACAAATTAATTCATAGTTTATAAGCTTTTCACCCTCAAATGTTTGTCTATTACATGTTCAAAAGTATATACATGTTTGGGAAAAAATGTTGAAAACTTTTTTTCAGGCCCTAAGAAGAATAAAAATATCCTGACACAAGCTAATATGAATTTCCACCACATGAACCATTGAATTTAGGGAGGAAATAACTTCTAAATAGGTGTCCGCTTAGTGACCACTTTGCACCACAGGGTTAATGTGACAGGTCTGATACTCTAATCTTACATTGTAGTCATGTAGAATGACTCAGGATTTGTATGTATCCCTATTTCTGCAAAATGCTTCTAGTATATTAAAGCACGTTGGAAATTAAGCTGAAATGGTTTCATTCAAACCCATACAAATATACAATTTGGCCTCAAGCATCCTAAAACATCAGTATGACGGTTGGAATGAACTTTATCACTAACAGCTTAACCTGTGTTTTAGCCCATACCTCATGTTCTATCACTCTCCTGTTAAGCTTTCTCATGCTCTTCTTTTCATTTTGCTGTCCACCATTAATACAAAATAATCCAGAAAATCCTTTTTGACAGAGAAAAGCACACATCTCTCTTTTCACTGCTAAATTTTGCCATCCTGTGTGGTGTTGTCATGGGTACCTCTACATGCTTAGAGAGACCTCAGAGTCCCTTCAGAGAATTAGAACAGTTCTGAAAACTGGAGTATGAAAAGGCAAGCATCGAGATATCAGATTAGGGCTTTACCGTCAGAATAAGGCAGGGAGATGCGATATTGTCCTGCCATGAAGACTTCTCCGATGTGACTCAGTGTGATCTCCGTTCTTGGGTCCTCATCAGTGACCAGGTTAACTGATTGGATGCAGGCCCCATCCAAATTCTGCAATTTAGACAAGAAGGATGGATAAAGTGGATGGGCATCATCTCAAACAAGCAAAGTTGGTGTGATATCAGTCAAGAATACAAGATCATAAAGATAGCTGGTAGGAAATAATGAGAAGATGGAGAGAAAGGGAAAAACTTTGAACAATTACTCCAAATGACCCATGAAGGATGGCAATCTCAGTGATTTTGAGCCGGTTATGTTAAGGCAAAAGAATCAAGAACCGTTTCCTGAATCAGAGCTTCAAAGAACTTCAAAGTGTAAATGAGATTATTATTAGTTCCTGTTGCTTTGATAGTTTAAAATTTAGAAGCCTGAACATCACCGACACTAAGCGCTTTGCCACTATGAATCGTCTCTTTCATAAGAAAAAGGTTTTATCAGCCCCCTCCTCTGTCTACTTTTCCCATCATTCACCTCCTGTTTTCGCATAACCTCCTCTCTGTCCAGGCCCCCCTCCCCTCCACTCACTACAAAGCCATCCACAGCTCTGTCAGTCAGAGCAGATAAGGTAATCCTGTTCACTTGGCTGTTAGAGGTCTGGGGCCTCTGCTCTGATGAGTGTGACATCGTATATCTCGCCTCCACCCCTTCATCACCCCCTCAAAGGCTGCTGGGAAACTCAAGGCTTCGAAGAAAAGGGGGAGAGGGGAAGAGGCGCTCAGTCCTTTGTTGCTTTTCATGATGATTATCTGTCGTAGTTTGATTGAGATGTTTCCTCAAAGGCTTTTACAGCAGGAGCACAAATGACCTGGACTCAGCAGGGACTAATGGGCACTTAAACTATGATATAATCTACATGATGGATAAACTGCATGAACCCGTGAGGCCAGAAAGCAGAGCAGTTTGGTTTCAAAGTGAAGGAGTTCAGACTTTTGTGTTAAAAGCAGAGAAAGAAAGGTGTCACACCTGAATAAGATGTATGTTGTTGTTGATAATAAAGTAAAGCAGGTTAACTTAAATGTGACTCACGGCTCCACATGGTGCGTTCTGGATGGTGACCGTGAACTTCCCAGAGTTTCGACTTTTAGCGAGGACGTACTGACACGTCGCAGGGAAGGTGAAGAGGCGCCCGTCAAAGGACTGAAAGTACATGTCTCCAGTCACAGAGCACTCGCCTGCAGAGAGAGTTAGACATTTTACAGTCATCCTCATAATTTCCACAACAGGATTTTATAACCAGTAAACGCTGGAGAATCAGGGTGAAGGCACAAACCTGGGCAGCTGTACTCAGTGCAGTTCCACAACCCACCCACACATGTGCTGAAACAGAAAGCAGAGACGTCCACAGGTGGGGACATTAAAGGCTGAGCTAATCAGCGGATCACTGATAGAAACTGGACACACTGAGACACAGGTGGGCAGATCTGAAGAGATTAAAAGAACTGCAGGAAAATATTATGTTTTTAATTTCATTTTGATTACATGCAAAGCAGGGTGATCCAAACAGGCTTTATTAAAAGTCCAGAGGAAGACAAATCATTAGGTTAAGTAAGATGTTGGTGTGGAGCTAGTGCTCTGTGTTGTTCCATTTTTGTAGGGCAGAAAAAAGAGAGATTGAACAAAAAAAATCAAAGCAGTCACCCACAATTTTGCCATTCGACCGGTACCACACTTATAGCATTAAAAATGTTTGTCTAATTTCCTCGTCGATGTAGGGAAACTTACAGCTGTGTTAATAAATTCTATGCTGATTACTGGGTGGATTGTAAAACATCCTTAAAGGACACTCTGCTTTTCAAAAGAAGCCCAAGGAATACACAAAAAAACCTGGATACTTGTAATACAGAACATATAATGCCTTATTCAGAACTCCAATGGATCTTATTATGGTTTAATGCATGAGTCTCTGGTTTTCTTAATCCAGCTGACAGCTACAGCTCAATGGTTGGTAAAGCTTCCATCATAATTTGAATCATTATTAAACAGATGATTTCATTCTTTTGTCTGAACAAAATGTTAGCCCGTTGCTTTGACAGTAACAAAAAAAAATATTTTCCACAGTATCAGAAGATAGGGTTCAAATGTGTTGTGTACTTTTCAGAGGATTGATTTGAAACTACATGTCACAACCAGGTCGTTCCTTTTCTGTAGAGTATTCAACAGGGAGTTTTGACCAATCAGAATCAAATACTTTTCTTTACTACTTGCTCAATGCTTATTTAAAAACCCAACTCATGACAAAACAAAGAATGTATTTTTGTGCTTCCCTGCTGTCTAAACTCTGCATGAAGAAAGTGATGAGGATCCTTCAGGATGACCTTTTCTCACGTGCCTCGAAAGAATTAATGCTTTTTCCTTTAGACAGTGCTAGCTCATCACAATCCAGTGTATTTTCAGAAACAAAGGGGATGAATTTTCTCACCAGTTGTTGCATTCCTCTTGCAGCGTCTGTCCAGATGGATAAAACATGCCGTGATACTCACAGGGACAATCAGAGGGAGTCACACAACCCCCATCTTCATAGATCAGACCTGAAGGGAAGATAAGTCTTAGGATCTCACACAGAATGGATAGGACATGAGGAATATAACAGATTCAGACTTTCAAAGTTTCAAAATAAAAGCAGTGACCTTTAACTTTACAGGAGGGAACATCGGTTTAAAATCAGACCAATATTGAGATCAGAATGCAAGATTAAAATAGGTATAAACGGGGAGATTGTGGGGAATTCATCCTCTGATTGCAGAAACTGACCGTCAGGACAGTAGCATCCATCCAAACATGCCAGTTTGCTGTCGATGCAGGTTCGCTCCAGGTTGCAGGACTCTGGGCAGCAGCTGATACATTCTCTGTAGTGCAGACCTGTACGACACTGTTTCGCTGGATGCACAAATGAAACAGAACATACTTAGCTAAAGACTTCACACTTTCAAAAGGAAACAAGTGAATCTCCATACAGATGAAAAGTCAGAGACAAAGTAAAGATATCTAACATGGGGTTGAATTTCTAAAAATGCAGTTGTATTATCAAAGTTTTCATTCAGCTGTTTGGTTTGACCAGAGTGTTCAGGTTTCTGGACCCCTGTACGTGACATTCCTTTCACAACACCTGGAGGAACGTACCACACTGAGGAATGTGCTGCCTCCAGTCGTGCAGTGGGTGGTCAGCGTGGGCACAGGCCCGGGCATACTCGCTGAACACCTGGCATACCACTTCACCATTGGGACCCGACCTTCAGGAGAAAAACAAACAGAAAAGGAGTCTGAGAGCAGAGCCAGCAGAGGAGTGGCCTCAGAGCTGGGTACTGAGCCCGATACACAGCTAAAAAAAATACACCAACTTTGTCTGAAACATGGAAGACAACCAAAGAATAAACTGAGAGAAAATATTATAACTAGCCTGAATTGGATAAATTAGTCTTTCATGTCTTCAGAGCTAACGTCTGTTCCAGTTAACAGAAACAGATTGCTCAGGCTAATGTTACCAAGATAAAGAGGGAACATTCAGGATCATGGACCCGAGCCACCAAAAGACACAAATGAGAAACTTACAAAAGTGCTACTTTCTGAAAATAGACTCCCAAGAAATCTTGAAATACACCTCAGGCAAAGACACAAGAAGAAAGAAAAACAGACAGCACCACAGATGTTGAATTGAAGACTCAAAATCGAGAAGACAAATTGAATTGGAGCCAGCTCCCAGTTTAAAGTGCTGGATCTAAGCCAAGAGCTGGTGTAACCTTTCTGCAATTGTCCAACTTAAAGTAAAATGAGCTAGCGTTTTTTTAAGAACAGGAAACAAGGAGTTTGGGTCATCGGGTACACAGGGTCCTGGCTTTTTTTGCACCAAGGTGGCCTAACTGGGGCACTGACACATATTTGCTTCCATGTTTTGGGTAACATAGCCTCTTAGTTTGGTTTGTGGAAAGATCATAGTTTGTGTTCCCGTGTCCTTTTTGGCCCACAATTTTACTCCAGAAATATCTCAAAACCAAAACATGATATCACCTCTGCAATTATTGGTTATTAAGGCTTTCCTGGTAATAACTTCTTTTGCAACAAATAAAATATAACAAAAATTTCAGTGATGATCATAAATGTTAGAATGACATCCAGATTTTTCTGTTAAGAAACGTAATAATTTTCAGTTTTTGTGTCATAAAGTCTCAAACGGGTTCAAACCGTCTTCAGCAACTTTCAGGGGTTTTGTATCGGGTCTGGTTTTCTTACATGCACAGGTCGTTGGAGCAGCTGGCCATGTAAGACAGCGGGCTGACAAAGTCATGGCAGCTCTGGAAAGGCGGATCCAGCAACCTGGCACACACCTCCTCCACTTTCTACATAAACAAAAGAAAGAACATACAAATAAAACAAAAACTATGGGAGCATGTAAAAATTATGATTGGCATTTGCTGAACCAAGGCTTTTCAATCAGACATATTACCAGCAGGACATGAGCATCAACAGCAGCACAAGGTGAAAGAAAGTCCTGGGGCACCATGGGACACTGCGCCTGATGTGGCTCAGTCTCCACCCAGCTGTTCCCAAACATCTCAATGTCATGAGTCAGCACACCTGAGACACAGAAAAAAAACCTCTAGATTGGTCTACTGACAGAAAGTTAAAAGCCTTTTTAAACTCAGTATTAAATGAAATCATCTAACCATAACTAGTCTTCAGGTCGTCCTGAACGTCAGCGTTGAAGTTTCCACACAGACCGCAGGTTCTGCCCACAAACTCTGGGCTGAGTTTGATGTAAACGGAGCCGCTGCCTCCCTCCCAGGCCAGCGTGAAGCCGTGCTGCTGCATCACCAGGACGTACTGAGAGATCTGCTCCAGCTGCAGGTCGTGGATGTGAGTGGGAAGCTGCAAACTTAAGACAGAGAATCAACCATTACTGACACTGCTCAGATTTACTCATTCACATTGTTCAACTACATTTTTGTGAAACAAGCCATAACCTGTACAATGAAACTAAAGCAAAACTAAAAGGTTATTCTGATGTTTTGTTTGTTTTACTGCTGACCTTTGACCTTTGAATGTGACATTTGTGGGGTAAAGCCGAACCTCCCCCTCCCAAGGGAGGAAGAGACTGACTGATCGTTGGCAGGTATAAGGAGCAGAGCTGCAGTCAGGATCATTGTGGACCTGCAAACACAAAGATGAGAACAGAAACAGATGCTCAAGTGAAGCCACAGGTTTTAGAGCCCCCCCCCCTAGTGAGTGGATGCAGTAAAAGTTCTAAAGCCTACAGTCTCTTTTATACTAGCAGGACCATGGGTCAAAATGGAAAATTAAAACAGTACAAAAAAATTGCTCAAAGAAATTTCCTTCATTTTCTTGTTTCAAAGTATTCTTAAGCAGGTGAAGGTTTGTCTGCAAAAAATTGAACTGTCCCTTTATCTTTATTTTGTCATTATGCTCCATTTTTATACTTTGTTGTTTTGAAACTCTTCAGTTGTTTCAGTGACAATAGCATTCAGTCAAAAATCATCAGCTGCTGCCTCTTTTAATGTTCAGCGTCTTTCTTTTCCCATACACAGGTACAGTATCCATCTGCTGCCTTTTCAGGTGAACAAAGTCTCGGTCTGTTGCAGATGCTTTCAAGGCATTCTGGGTAATTGCAGTATTTAACGGTAATTGAATCTAATAACCAGATAGCTTTCACTAATCTTCAGAGCAAATCTTCTCCTCAGGCTGAGACTAAACCTGGCAGAAGTCAGAAGAAGACAGAGTAAGTGTGTGTGTGTTTTACGGCAGAAGGCACTGAGTCCAAACTTTACTCGAGTAGAAGAAGGCGACGGACTGAAACTTTCTGGGCAGCTTCTGCTCTGGAGGATTTATTTTAGTTCACTGTGCAGCTGAGTCCTGACCCACCTGGATGACGATGCTGGCTTGTGTGGTTTCCTCACAGTCCTTCAGCAGAGTGTATGTGCACCGGCCGGGGAAGTAGTAGTAGAGGCCATCAAAGGTCTCAAAGTTGTACTGACCCCAGGATCTGCAAGTCATCTCTCTTTCAAAGCCAGGGTTTGGAACTGTGCAGACAAGGATGAGCAGTTATGTATAATTTTCACTGATTATGCTCTGTTAAACAGGGTGACCATACATGATACATCCTCTTTTGCTCAGGCATGTCCTCCTTTTTTGATTGTGAAAAGCTGGTCTTAGCTTGATTTTCAGATAATTGATATTTACAATAAAGCCCTGCACGGCATTATTCTGATGCACCAGCCTGTCAAGATGTTGAGCATACAGAAAAACATGCTCTGACTGCTTGCGCTCAGATATTTTTGCATGAAACAATCATTATAAAAAAATATTAAGAAACTTTTTTCTTTTTCTTTGAGCATGAGGCGAGGCACGGTTATAGAAGTCCATTTCTGACAATTAAAGAAGCAAAATGAAAACTTGGCTTGGAAGTGAAAAATTTTGGCCCATATTAAGTCGAAACTTGAGATGAAAAGACAAAATTTTAAGATAACAAAGTCAAAATTATGAGGGGAAAAAAGTTAAAACTTTGAGATCGAAAGTCAAAAATTTGATACAAAAATTTGACCTCATTGATTTGACTTTTTATCTCAAAAATTTGACTCAATAGGGGCAAGAAAATCTCAACAAACCAGTTTCACTTCATTTAGAAAAGGAGTTTTTTAAATAGACGTATGGGTTATTGGGCCACTTTGTCACCTGCCTCAGCTCCACCTGCAGCACCGCTATTTTGGGGGTCCAAGGACGAAAAGTGCGGGATCCCCTTTGCCAGACTGTTTCTGGTTTAACCAGAAGTAAGGCATCTCTAAAATGTGACTACCATCGGTGAGCTTTGAAATCCGTCTTTATAAGCTACTGAGTGACACCTTAGAGTGTATGTTCATGTTATTTATAGTCAATGTTTGAAATAGAGTTTTGGGTCTTTGATGTGTTTGGTTTACCTGTCTGACATCTGTGTCCAGTGGCCTGATACAAACTGCAGTCACATGACTCTGACTGAACACAATGTCCTCCATTCAGGCAAGGATACACACAAGGCTCCGCTGGGAGGAAACAACAAACAAACAATCACACGGCTGCTCATCAGACAAGAAACCTGAGAACAGGAAAGATACTGAAGCCAACACCAGGGTCCAAGTTGAGTTAATTATGCAAAATCAAAATGAAGTTGTACATTAATAGAACAGAAATAGAGTAATTTTGTTTAATGTGACTGAAGTATCTACAGGCCCCAGCCCTGTCACCACCTGTCTGCCCCTCCCCCACCTATCAAGACTCATAAAGAGCTGAAGGGTCCTGACAAATGTTCCAGTCACTGAACGCCCCACCACACACCAAACCATGGCTTCTCATTCTGCAGTAACACCATCTGCTCAGTGGGCTTACAGCTTGTCTGCCCACTGAGCCATGTCCCACATAAGCACAGGTACCATACGGGGGTCTGGGGGGGGTATGAATCAGATAAAAGCTATTTTCCACCAGGTCTCCCCATGCTCTAAACAGAAGAAGCACTTGTTGCTCAGTTAAAAGTCATATAAGTCACCCTGTTTGTGTTTCAAAACCTGTATCAGAGGGAAACTGTTTGAGAGCTTTGAAATGTCTCAGACAAAACACCTGCTAGACCTTTAATGCTTCAGAGCTTGTGTGGACTATAACAGGACACAAAACCCATTGACTTTTATGTGCAGTCCACTTATTCAGTCATTTTATGTGATATATGGTAGTTGGTGTACAAATTCAATGCCAAGGCAGGTAATCTTTTACAACTAAGAAATCATTACAAATATAATAAACTGTGCAAAATCAATTATTGAACTCGAGTCTGGATACTGTTAGCTGGCTCAGTTTATCTGCTTGCACCTTAGACTGACTGAAAAGTATCCTTTGTGATTCATCAGCTCCAAACCAAATACTCTCTGTATCCATTTGACAACCAGATGACTGTTTGTTAACTCACCTGGGATCCTACGAAAAGACTTCAGGGCTTCCTTCGCCTGCCTGGTCAGCAGTGTCATATTAACTGGACGCTCATCTGTTGATAAACTTCCACCCAGTTTTTTTCCTTTGGATCCTTGTGTAGATTGGTCTGACTGGACCAAGCTGGTCAGGGATGGGTTGACTGCAGTTACTGAGCTATTCACTGATTGATGAGCTTGTGTAAAAGTTGTTTGTGAATGGGGTGGAAATGATGAGGTGAGTGTTGATTGGTTTGTTATTTCTGGGTTTGTTGTTGAATGGTTCAGTGGCAGCTCGCTGAGTAAAGACTGACTGGATTTTGTAACACTGTCTGTTGAATGTTCATTTAGTGTTTTGGCAGGCACATCGCTTACAAACAATTGCGATTTGCTGGATTTTGTTGAGCTAGTTAAAGATGGTGCTGTGCTGCTTGTGGTTTTGCTAGGTGTTGTTTTAATTGTTCTTGTTGTATCTGTTGGCGTTTGTATGTCTGTTGTTGTGGTCTTGGTTGGTGCAGTAGTTGATGGTGAATCGCTGGGGAATGTTTTTTTGCTTGTTGAGTGGTCCCCTGGTAATGTAGGCACTGACGACCTGCTAGTTGACATTGCACTGGTCACAGCACGAGTTGATGATTGATCATCTTGTGTTTTGGGTGTTGATGTTTGGGTGGATGGTGGTGTGCTGCGTAGTGATTGCCTTGTTGGTGTTGTGCTAGTTTTGGATTGCCTGGATGTCGGTAACGGGCTGGTAGATTTTTTGCTGACTACATTTTGGCTGGCTGTAATCGTTGTTGATTGGATGGTGTCTATTGTGCTGCCTGTAGTTGCTGCCATTGGTAAATGACTAGTTGAGGATTGGCTGATTGTTTTTCTGGTGTTTGGAGAATGGTTTGATTGCACTGAGTTGTGTAGTGATTTACTGGCTGGTGTTGCAGTCGTTGGCGACCACTTGAGTTGTTTTGTACTGCCTGACAATTCACTGGTCACTGTTGTTGAATGGCTGGGTGGTATTGTGCTCTCCAGGGATTGGCTACCTGCTGTTGTGGTAACAAGGTTATGGTTGATCACTGGTTTGGTGCTATCTTGTGTTGTGCCTGTTTGTGACTGGCTGGTTGTTGTTGGACTATCTGATGATTGAATCACTGTTTTTGTGCTGCTTTCTGATTGTCTTGATGGTAGCGTAGTTGCTGTTGGTTGGCTAGTTTGGATTTTACTACTTGATGAAACACTTGAAGTTTTTGTCATTGTTGGTGACTGACTGGATGGCATTGTGGGGGTTGGAGTATAGCTGGATGAAAATGTCCCGCCTGTGGATTTGCTTGTTTTTACTGTGCTGTCTTCTGAATGACTAGGAGATACTGGGCTATTTGATGATTTGCTGGCTGATGACAGTGTCACAGTTAATTGGCTGGGTTGAGTTATGGTGTTTGACGGTTGACTAGATAAATGGCTAGCTGGTGTCCTGGCACTTGAGGTTTGACTAGATGTTGCTGTGCTGCCTTGTGATTGGTTTCCTGTCGATGCAGTGTCTTTTGATTGGCTGGTTGTTGATTGGCTGTCTGCTGATACTGTGTTTCTTGATTGGCTGGTTGTTGATTGGCTGCCTGGTGATACAGTATCTCCTGATTGGTTGTCTTGTGCTTCTGTTGATTGACTGGCCGTTGTTGCGGCCGTTGGAGATTGGCTTGATGGTGATGTATCTGTCTGTGATTGGCTGGATGGGGCTGCTGTTGAAGCTGGTTCTTGGTTGGCTAAACTTCTTGTGCTTGATGACTGGCTGGATGATACTGTTTCTGGTGGTTTTTCATATTTTGAAGTTGTTGCTATAGATGATTTGTCAGAGTTCAGAGTCCGTGAGGTGTTTGGCGCTCTCTCTGTGCTGGTGAGCGTCAGGTTGGACGACAGATTGGAAATGGCAGTCCGGCTGACATGTGAGTGATGGGGGGAAGAGGTGTGGGTTTTTGGTGCAACAGCTGCTTTCTTGAGGTCCTTTGAGGAGAAAAACTGTATCAGTTGAGTTTTTATGCAACAGCTGCAATCATTCAGTCAAGCAGCCACAACCACACCCATGCTACAAAAATAAAAATTTGTCTCACAGTCAGACTTTTTTTTTTATATAAATCTTTGACTTCAATATCATCAACCATTATCTAAAGAAGTCCCATTCTTGATTAAGATGTGATGAAAACAGGACACTCTAAGCTTTTTCTATTATTTTGTTTGTTTGGTGCAAAAACTACCCTCCTAAATTCCTCTGGTTGTCACCAAATCAGTTCCGAAGTGTTGAAGATGGGAAAGTGGGAAAAGAAGAGGCAAGAGAGAAAGGAGCTGTCATCCATTCTTCATTAACGACTCTTGTGTGACTTCTAACTCTGCTTTCCCATCCAGGTCCACAACCCCACTCTCTCCTGCCTGCTTCCCTTGGTGTTTACCCCCTTTTTGGGTGATCGAGTCACTTGCTGGACTTAAATTTTCTCTAAAAGGTCTGCTACAAATGCATTTTCTCCCAGGAGAAAAAAAACCTAGAGGTCATTATTAATTATTTCTTCTTTTAAAAAGTCATTGAATAACAGATGTGTTCTTAAACTTCCAGAAAATAACAGAAGGACATGTCTTTGTTGAGCCCCCCTGGAAACCTGAGCCCCTAAACCAAGGTTTTCATCGAAAAAGAAGAGAAAAGGCATCGATTTTGCGACAACCGAAAAGCAGAGGACACAGGAAAAGTATAGTTTAACCACAAATTATGATTTACTGATCTGTATCAGGAGCTTTGAGACTGTGCAGGTCACAACACAAACCATTCAGAGTCCTGACCTGAAGTCACAAAGCTACAAGCAGAGCTGCAGCCATCGTGTCGCTCAGAGATCTGTCATGAGATAGACCTTATCTCTTTACCCGTGACCTGCGACCTGTGCTACTAATTGCTTTGTTGGTTTCCTAACCCTGACGGCTTGGACTGGATTCTCACGCCTCTCTGAGCCAAAGGGAAGCTGCACAAAGGGAGCGGCCACATTTAGGGTGATGGAGGCTGTGATAGAGGAAGAGTGAGACAACAGAGCAGCTACTGTATATTCCTGCTGGGACCCTCCTCACAGGGCTTTTTCTGAGCCACAAAATGTCAATGTAGAGCACTTCAGGTAAACATATATATTCATTCAATATCTATACATGTCATCGAGGTTAAGTTTCAGCCTGATCTCAAAGGACTTTTCCACTTTTTGTGTGGATAAGTATTTTTGCTTCATCTCGGGGTACAGAGGTTGATGTTAAGTTGAAAAGGAGCCAATACTATGAAAACTGTCAATAAACTGCTTAAACCTAACTACATCAAACAAATCAGTATTAATCTATATGCCTACATGTGTCTGAACTCTCAAACTACTCATCTCTTTCTAGACCAACCAATTAAATATCAATCTATCCAAATCCATAAGAACAAATGTGACAGACTGGAAATACTGCAACTCTGCGAGGTAAAGTTTTGTTCGTCTTTGCTTTCCAGCTCTGTGTTTTGGTGTGAGTGCTGCAGATTTTTCTGGGTGGGGGTCCCTGGTTGTGTATTTGCCGCCTGAAGCAGCTCCATCAGCATCAGTGATCAATGCGGCTTGCCTACCTGCCCTCCCTGGGAAGCGGTGTCCCATTTCTGCTGCTTTATCCCGCTGCTCCCGCTGCTGGGACAGAGAGAACAAGGAGAGGTTTGTTCCTGCTGCAGCTTTTACCCCCAAACACCATCAACCCACCACCAACCAGGAACCAACCAAACCATCAAATAACCATAAAAAGACTGCAAAAATGAAATCAATCAACTGAAGACTTGGTTCATGAATCCAGACAACAGACAAATCAATCTACGGTTGATTTTGAGTATTTGCACTGTATCTGCATACTGTTACAGCCAAAAGCCTAAATGTAGTCCTGTATACACCTGCTGCATACAGAATAACAATAAAGTCTGTCTTAGTCTAAAAGTCAAACTCTTATTCTAAATTTATTTTGAGCTGAGGAGATACCTAATATTGAATAAAAACATCAGTGAAATCAGCTTTCTCAACCAAATAATTTGGTTTGTGTAAAGAAAGAAAAACATTTAAATATAAACCTTTTTTAATTTTTTTGATTACCAATAGAGAAAAAAATCTAACCCTATATGCTATCATTTAACAGTAAAGGCATGCCAGATATATACACTGATTTTACCAGTTTATCAAACAACAACTCTTTAACTTATGCATCACTCAAATATTCATTTCAAGGTTATTTGAGATAACTATCCTTTAGCTATAATAAGAAATCCCCAAGAACAGAAGATAAAAGTTTTTGTTTTTTAAGCATTTAAAACAACATGAACAGCGAAAAATAAGCTTTCAAGCTGCAAAAGAAAATAAAAATTAATAAAAACGAAACATGCTGATAAAATTACTTTATCAATAGGAGCTCATGGATAAAGAGGGAGAACTTACTTATTAAATTGATCCAAATTAGATCGGTTCACTTTCTCAAAACCCCAGGACAGGTGAGCTGAAAGTAGGACAGTAATAAAAATTCCACATTAGGTGAAGGAAAAAACAGGCTGCATATAAAGCACATTTTAAAAGCCATGTATGTGGTGACTCATGAAAATTAATAGAGCACTGATCACTTTCCTTTTTCAGAAAAAAAAAATTAAATGATTTTCTGACTTCTTGTGACTTGGACATCAGCTCAGACTCGTGTGTGTGTGTGTCTGTGTGTGTGTGTGTGTGTGTGTTAGAAGAAAAGACTCACCTTGATAAATGAAGATGAAATATATAGCTAAGAAGTGCAAACGCCTTTTCCAGCTCCGTCTTAAATGAGGATCCATTCGTGTTTATCGGATCCGCACTCAGTCGGGTTTGGACAGCATCACCTGGTGAAAACCCTGCGGCTGGACTCCCGCTGCTCCCTGCGCTGCTCCATCCGGCTCCTCCGCGAGCGGCCCTCCGCGCGCCTCAAGAGTCCATGCACCTGCTCATTAGCATAAAATATGCACAGGTGGGCACGCGGGGGGAAACGGGGCCGAACAAACCCATGGGTGCTCTCTCTCTCTCTGCTGTGGGGGGTTAAAGGCCCTCTGAGGACCTGACCTGCTGTCTGCAGCGGTAACAACACCATGTGAAATATGAAGAGCTGTAAATTCAGTTTGATTCTCTGGTATCGGTTCAGTTTCACTCATTTATCAGAAATAATTAACCCAGTGTGATGAGAAATAGAAAAGTTTGAGTCCCACTCCAAAGAGCTGTATTCAAACACTGAATATAAACTTTAAGGTGAGTTAGAAGTGCATGAAACTCTTAGGTATCTCTTATGTTTTTACACCAAACATGGGTAATGAAAACAGCGCCCCTATGTGGTTCACAGTGGATCAGCAGAGCATTGTGCGCAGAGAATGGAAATATTCAGGAGCACTTATCTCATGTCCTGTTTCTTCAATTCGACATCATCAAAAGTAGTTTCAAGTTGCTGAAATGTCTTTTTGTACGATATAGATCAAATTAGTGGGCTATGGAATGGAAGCAAACAGCCAATGCTTAAAATGATTTAGTTCAAGGCTGATTAATTTAAGAGTCCATATGTAAAGATGAAGAAGGAGTAGGTTTTTTTACTGTATGAAATTTAATATTTTGTAGGTTTAAATCAATATGAGATTGTTAAGAAGTTTAATAGATGAGCACAAAAGCATGCTGATTGTGGACCTGAACCTGATTATCACTTGCAGGTTTCCATAAGTATCCTATGAGCTCATTAAATAGCTTTAATCTTCATTATGTTTGACATAAAGTGTAACAAAAATACACTGCCAGGCCACAAAAAGAAATTGCATACTCTAATATTTCATTGGACTGCTTTTATCTTTGATTATGACACACATTCTGTGGCATTGTTTTGTTTAGTTTCTGCAATGACACCCAGTGTAACATTAGTTTTCCACTAAGACCTCCTATCAACGCTGGGAGTCTGACCACTGCACAAGTCTTCTCCAGCATATCCCAAATATTCGCACTGGGGTTAAAGTCTGGACTCTGTTGTTACCTTGACCAGGTATCATCTACAACCATCCCTTGTCCCTGACAGGAAACACCAACCATTGATACCTCTGAGGTGACCCCAGTGTCACCTGCTGCACTGACTCACATTAACATGTGAAAGTCTGTTTTCCTACACAGGAAAAACTTCCTGCGTCCGCCCGTCTGTCTGGGTAAAAAGGCTTTTGACTGACCCAGGACCTCAGAGACCCCTGCGGGCTTTGTGCCGCTCGATCAGGAGGGTTTCTGTTTTCATAAATGAAAACAGGACAAGAGACAGAGGGTCTGGGGTTGAGATGAGGGCAGCACGCAGGACATTGGGAGGGGAAAATTTTTATTTGCAGGAGCTTCTAGCCCCACAATATCATGAAAAAGCAGAACTGGGTTTTTCTGGAGAAAAGTGCAAAATAATAGAAATAACACAACACACTGAGCTCAGAATATTTCACTTTATGTCTTTGTCTACTTACTAAAACCCATTTGATCCTGAAATACATCAGACTGTTTCCTACCTAACTGTACAAACTGTACACAAACATAAAAATTTACAGCAAAAAAACGCTGCAAAATAAAACATTTTGAAATATCTTTCTGATGCTGTTGTTATCTCCCGTACTCAACATCTTTTCAAAAGGCAACAAGGGAATGAAAAATTCAGATCGTTTCACCAAAATTTCCATCAGTTCAATGTCTGCTGCCTGATTTTTCTTTGACTACAGGTGGCAGAGTATCTTGGATTTGTATCCAAAAGACAGATTTTTCTAAGCATCTTGAGCTACAATGATCTTTGTTTTGGTTATAATTGATTCATTTAATCTATCAAATGTCAAAAAAACCTTCAATAGCACTTTCAATATTTCTCTGGGAAATCTTCAAATTACCTCTTCTGTGGGACCAAAACCAACAAATGCCTAATTTACTGTCACAAATCACAAGAAAAACCAGAAACTGTTGACAATTTGCTTGAAAATCTACTGACTAATTGATTAATCAATGCAATTTGATAATTTGACAAAAGGCCAAAATCAGTGCAAGCTCTAAAATGGCCAAAAGAAAATATGTAAAACTGATGTGATTTTTGTGAAACTGTTGATAGAGATTGATAATTCATCCCCTCTCAGCTTCGATACATGGAAAGGCAAATTTTCAGCAAACTAATGACATTTGGAATAAAAGACGTTATAACTCCTCACATCTAAACATCAGGGAATTAAAAATGCATATAAATGTACACAAAGAGTTTCTTTATGGATGAGAAAATCCATGTTTTGAAAGACTGAACACATTTGACGCAGAAAAGCCGAGAATATGTACAGAAGGTGGAGAAAGTATCGCCAGCTTAGACATTTCATAAAGGTTCGTTCATCTGTTGGTTCATTAAGAGCTTCAGGCAACAAATAGGGGGCGCTGTCAGTCACACAGAGATATATTTACAACCTCATCATGTTGAAAAATTCCACACTAAGAAAGTGATCTTCTGAGCTGAACATGAATAAAATTATCTCCCATTTTTGTACCTTTTGTATCGAAACGTCCACTGCTTTTACTTTAAGGTTTCTTAACTTAACAAGACAAAATGTGCCTACTGTGGAATAGCAGATTAACAGAGGGTGAGCACTCCCTTTTTGCCGTGATTCTTGTGTGTGTGAGATGTGTGTGTGAACTCAGTGATCTTTGGATTAAGAGTCCTGCACACTGACATGTGTGCTGCGTTATCTGGGCCGATGGTTGGCCAGTAGGAAGTCTTTGTCTTTGCAGGTGAGGCAGAGTTTGAGGTTCCTGAGGGAACCACCTGCTGAGTAAAACGCCCAGATGCCCATCAGGAATAAGATGATGTAGGTGGGAACAAGGCTGGCAACGTACTCTGGATTCTGGAAGGTCTGCAGGACACAAACAAGACAAAGATAAGTACATCGCATCTTCATTACACAAAACCACAATAGATAGCTTAGCTTTAGTTTTTAACAAGAAGTGGTATGATTTAGTGGGTTTTTTTAAAAGAGAAAACTCAGAAATACTCACTAGACAGGAAACAACAAGGTGGCTGATGACGACAGCAGCTACCGCCCACCAGCGCTGCTTCTCACAGGCGTCAAAGAAGACAACACCCCAGAACATGTGGAGCAGGATGATGGCCATAGTCATGAAGGCTGGAGAAGAAGAAAAGCTACGTATCAGATTTCTATAAATGGGGAATAAGGGTAACAGCAATGATGCTTAGAGGAGGTTCAGAAGAGGAGTTAAGTTTCTGGATGTTTGGTACCTGAAGACAGAAAATAGTGCTGGGAGTCTCCGTGGATGCCAACAGTTCCCGGCCCCACAGAGTCGGCCAGGATGTTCACAACTGAAAACGCTCCACTCATGAAGCCAAATCCAAGGCCAGAAACTGCAATGACATTAGATTTTAGATTAGGTTTCATTCAACAACAAAGCTCATGTTTAGATTTTGTTGTCTAACCATTTTCAACATCATGCTGTAAAAACTTATTTGACAGGCTGAGGACTCCCACGTAAACTTACAGTATTCAATGTGTTAAAAGTGGTTGATTTTCTTGAAAAATATAGTCAGCGTTTTTGGAGCAAATGTGATTGTAAAAAGCCTGAGCTGTCAGTGAGATACAAACAGAAGTTACCATAAGCCAGCTGTCGTATGGAGATTGGCATGGTTTCGTCCTGACTGAGGGACAGGAGGCCTTCATTTGCTTTCCTGGAAAGAGAAAATAACATTTAAAAAACACTCAAACACACACATGAGCCTGCAGTCCATGGATTCATTGTCTCATGTACACAAAACACATCAATAGCAAGTATGTGTGTCAGTAAATGAAAGATGATACGAGCATTAGCGGACAGACAAAAAGGAGGGATGTAAGAGCAGACAAGGAGTCTGGGGATCTTCCGCTCAGGGTGTGATAACGACAATGAAAGATGTTTTTGACGTTCTACTTTCATGTTAAACAAAGGCACCTGTTGAAAACATTGTTTCTTTCTCTGTAGGTCACCACAAAATCCTTTCACGATGCTTAGTATCATCTGCATGTCCCTACTCCTGAACACGCATGAATTCCAACATGCACAGAGGAACAACCAGAGGCTGAAGCAGGCAATATAAAGGATATCAAGAAAAACTGATAACAATCCCTTTACGGACTTACTTGAGCAGCTTGTAGTACGCAAAACGAAAGGTTTCCTGCAGCAGGACGGAGAGCACCACACCAAAGATAAGGAGACCTTTCTGTTGTGCTGCACTCTCCTTATTACTGATCTGCACTGAGATGAACCACACCAGAGATGACAGCAGCAGAGATACCAACCAGAAGAACGCCCTGAGGAGGAAAAAGTACAGAAACACAAGAAGCTTTGTTAAAAGAAATATCACAGTACCATTTGTGCTCCCAGATGTGGAGACACTGATGTGTGTGGATTCTTTTTAATACTGAAAAAATACCAAAAATACTTACATTAATGCAATTTTTAAAGTTTTACGACTCACACTCAATGGTTCAGGTTTACATCCTTATCTATATTATCACCGTTATATACCATTATCTATGAACTGATGCCAGTCTCAAATTACTAAAGTAAAGTATTTCAGAACCGTCCATTCAACACTTAACAAATTTGTTATCACAGAAGCTTGTAAAAAGAACAAAAAAAAGAAAATGACCTCAAGAAATATCATGTGCTCCATGTGCTTCACGGGGTGAGTCAACTTAAATTAGAAGTGATAAACCAATCTAGGTTGAATAATGTTGTTTCCACCTTGAAATACTAACAACCCAGAAGCCACAAAGCAGCCTCAAAAGTTTCACATAGAAATAACTATGTGAAGCTGCTTTTTCCCAGGTTCATAGTCACAAGGTGCAGGACAAAAAGATATAGACGCAGCTTTGTTCTTGCTGATACTGCTGTCACGATAGTTGCACATACTTTTTTATTGGCATTATTCATCTGGTATTACGGCTTTTAGTGATTTTTATTTTTGCCTGTGGTAGCGTTTTAAATTATTTGAGCTATTTTTTTTCTTTATTTATTCCCGTTGAGGCATCTTTTTCATTTTGTTTATGGTTGGTGGAACCGAAGTACTTTTTAGTGTTTTAATTCCTTAGTACTGTGTCATTTCTGACTGTTTGAATGATGTTGTGTTATGATTGTTTTGAGACTAAATGTCAAAGTGGGTGTCATCATTATCTTGCTGCAAGACAGATCTACCTGCAGGTACAGATAAAGTAATCTAATGTGACCTATAACTATGTGCCAGTGCCTCCAAAATCCAATACCAATATTGTGTTATGATAAAGATGATATGGCTGTTTTCCTTTCCTCTAAAATTAATTGATTGCCTCAACACATTGCAAAAGCCTGGTTGGTAAATGTGTTGGGGAACAATCATGCAGCTTGATTTATTTTGCTCTTGTACATCACATATTTAACACGAGCTTTCTCTAATTATAAGTATATACACTGCTTACTCTGAAATCGTTCAAAAGACGAGGATATGTAAAACTATTCAAAACTAAAATTTGGTGCTGCTGTCTGCGAAATAGGTATGACCTTTTATCTACATGTATTTTTTAATTGCTTTTTGATATTGTTAGTTTTGAAATAGCATTTACAGTTGAAATGCTGAGTGTCTGACTGTGTTGGGTTACCTTTAATGGTATTTCAGAGGTTTGGTGTGAGAAGAGGCTCAGAAGTTATATGATTTGTGTAAAGATATAATAAACTAACTCATTAATAGTTAGCCGGCTTGAACATTTAGCTGCAGCTACTGAACATAGTGGACAGGCAGCTAAGAAGCTAACGCTAATTTTCACAGAATTTCATCAAGTTTAACGCGACAATAGAGCATTTATCACTCCGGGAGGATAAAAATACGTTTGGTAACTCGTTGCTTACATTATAATATATTAATTCTTACCCTGCTATGAGGAAAATGACCCTCAGCGGCTCTCTGGCGATGGTAAACAGGAACAGAGCGATGGCTGGGCCGAAAGCGATGAAGGTGCAGCCGAAAAACACCGCCGCCGTCATTTTGTCTCTTTTTGTGGAGATCAGCAGCCAGCAGTGCGACTTAAAACAACTTTTCCTGACCAGTCAAGACTAATTCACTGAATTATATCAATTATTTAAGTCAAACTGTAGCCTCTTGTTGTTCTCTGATGCAGAGTTTCTTTCACTTCCTCCAGCGTATCATACGGTCTGCTCATGACGTCACATGCTCTCACGTGACTCAAGGGGGAAAAAAAACTCTGCTGCAAAAACTTTATTGTAAAATGGTAAACTCTCCATTAATGTGTTTACATTTATATTTTTACATGTGCAACAATGTGCAATTATTGGAGAAAAGAAATGGGCAGTAAAAGGGTGATTTTCTAACGATCAATGAATTTGTATCCTGGGCCAAATCAAGAAAAACAAAAGCACAGTTTTTATTATTTGCTAGTTTTCCTTTATCCCTTGCCAGATTTTGGATTCTCACAAGGTTCCTGTGCATCCTAAAAAAAATCTTGAGTAGTTTTTACATTCATGTATCTAAAACTAAGGGCCTTAAAAAGTCTTAAATTCAATTAAATGTTACAGTCTGGTCCTAAATAAATTACCCAAAGGTCTAAAATCTGTCAGGGCATGATTTGCTCATGTTTTATTGTTTTTCTTTTTTTTCTCCATGGGACTGTTAGAGAAGGAGATGCAGAATGGATACTGCGGGTGTTAATAAGAGAGCACTGAGGATCACTTTATGTTCAATAAACAAACAAAAAGTAAACTTTCATATCCCTCATTGACTGTTACACATTATGATTTTGTACAGCAGGATCACCAACCATCAACTATATTTGAAGTGTTTTTGGTCTTAGATTTCATTCAAAGTAAATAAAAATAAAAAAGTCTCAAATTTGACTTGGCGAGATCTGCAGGTACCCTGCCTCAGTCCGTTAATAGAATAAAATAAATTTTAAGTTAGATCGCTCTCCATGGCACTGACTAAAGAGAAGTGCCCTTGTGCACCACCAGGCTGCATGTCTACAGCTAATAAGGAAAAAAAAAAACAAGAAGCAAATCTGAAAATCTGGACTGATGGATGGAAGAATGCATAGATAATTTGATGATGGATGAATGGTTGAATGGATAGATGGTAGGTGGTGGAATGAATGCATTGTACAATGAATGGATCCATGAGTAAACATAGCCCTGCAAGGCGGATCCACCTGCATCAAGGCAGGTGTTAGGCACACACCTTAATCAGCAGAGATAAATGCACTGAGGGCGAATCAGAGATGCAAGAAGGCAGCTGAGCGTCATTTTATGACGTCTCCCTATATATTATGTCTATGTTTCCCACTTCTGTCTACTCTTGTTACCTTTTTTATCTATACTTTCCCAATAACACGAGTAATAGTAGATGACATGAGATTCCCCAAAAAACGCCCTTTCTGAACTCTTTAGGAAACCCACTTGATTCCAACTGGTGCCATAGAGTTTTTTTTTTTTTAAAGTAACTTCTCTGTGTGAGAAAACCAGGTGTGGAATATGAGTGTCAGTAGCGTTGCTGGACTTTTATACAAGGGTATACAAATAAAGGAAAATAAAGGAAAATATTATGTTGTTATGATCATTCCTGCTTACTTGGATTGTGAGCTAATTGTGGAACAGACTGAAAATGATTTTGACGACGCTTCATGGTACACACAAGCAATTAAGACCATAAATAGAAGACTGTCCAAGTCTTTGTGATAATTTTATAGGCAAGAAACAACTGACAGGGGTTAGGTGACAGACCAAACAAATAACTGCACACTGCTGATACAATTTGTTTCATTTCATGGCCAATAGTCTCGATAAATAATAAATCTTAATGTTAAAAGAGAGTAGGCTGAGTTATTATTTTGTCATACACACTTATCAAATGTACAGAACAAAATCAATGAAGAGTGCTCTGTCTACAGGGGGCACCAAAATCAACGCAAACAGAAAGTAGTTCACGTTGGCTTTAAGCAGCTCTAGTTATTATTCATGTATATGTTCATGACTTGATAAGAAAATGCATCTCCAAAGCTGAGCTACTGAACTCTAAGTCAGCTGTTTATGCTTCAAGGCTCTGAGTAAAATTTGATTATTGCGTTTAAACCCAGGTTTTGGATCATTAATGTTTGATAAGGCAAAGAGATCCACTTTCAGACATGATCTAAATATTTCATACTCATCTTCCGACTTTTAATATTATGGTGCTGCGCTTGAGAGATTTTAAATTCCCAAACACATTTGTTTCTAAATTATGCAACAAACAAGCTGACACATTAAAAGCCTGTAGGCAGCTTGGTGAGCAACCATGCATCCATATTAAAGTCTGGAAAATAAAGAAATAAGAGTCAAGCTGTTTCCTATTTCAACATATATGTTTGTTATTTCTGTCAATAAAAAGAGGACTGAGTCACTGGAAGCCTCTGAGCCTTATGCTTCCCATCTGTCCTCTGCATACTCTTTAAAAATAAAAATAAATAAATAATAATAATTACATGTAACTTCACAAGACATGTTCTTTGTTGCTTTTTATCATCTTAAAATGAATCCATCTTGATTGATCATTTTATAGTTTTGAAAATCAGCCACATAAAACCCACCAAACACTGCATCGTTTATTATTTTATAGTTTCACACATTTTCAACAAAGTGAAGGCACATAAAAGCACATAAAAATGAATGCTGATCAACACAGCAGAGTAAGAAAGAAATAATTTAAGCCTCTGTCTCAAACATCTTCTTTCTGCCGTCCATACCGGCCTTGTCCTCAATGTTTTTCCTCCAGTCACCTGTCGTCATCTCCTGGTAACATGAGAGAAAAAACGGTCAGAGCTTAATCATCATAAATATTGTTTTCTCTATTTTATTTTGAGAGAGATAGACTTTGAATTTTGAGATAAAAACAAATTAGTACGACAGACAAGAAGAATCACTTCAACCAAACTGTGAGAATAAAGTGCTATATTTATCTTTCAGCTTGTTACATAAAATCTGAAGCACCCACCTCCTCTTTGACCTCCTTTTTGACCTGCTTCAGGTTGGCTCTCAGGTCCATGTTTGTTTTATGTTTGGAGCCCAGCAGAGCAGCCAGCATGGCATCGGCAGACATCCGAACTTTCTTCAGGGCAGGCTTCTTGAACTTTCCTCCCAGATCATGAATCATCAGCTTCAGGTCGTCAATCTGAGGTGGAAAAAACAGTGTTGCTCAAGTGTGTTTACATGTGTATCCACCAATCTATAATCTATCATTTTCTTCAAGGCACATCCAAACTCTAAAAATTACACCTTCATAAAACAACAGCAAGTGTAAAATGTGCTTTGTTGCAAAAAAAAAGGAGGGGGGCTTGGGTGAGAGTAAAAGCTCCAAACTACCAATGAGAAATCTCTTGTTTTGTGTTTCTCCTTGTGAGTGAAACTTATAACAAACACACCTCCTTGCTGGACTTATTCATTTTAATCTCCATGTCGTATCGCTCGTCATCCACCAGATCAATCTGCTTGTGAATTTTTCGGCACAGCTCCTGTTTTTGCATGATATCGGGGACAGAAAGAGATATGAAGGGTGAGCTTTCATAACAGAGAAAAACAGTGAACTCAGCAATAATTATTGTCATACTGTCACCTTTCAGAAAGATTTGTTAGCATTTGTTAAAAAGCAGCATGAAAAAAGTCCATTCGCTTAATGATGAATCCTTTCTGTTCAGGTATTTTTGTGTCTGAAACCACTAACAGGTGGTAGATGTCACAGGACATGACTGAACTGAACAGAGAGAGAGAGTAGGTGCTGCTTCCTCTGTAGGGGGCAGTAAAATTGACACAAACCAAAATTCACTCACAGGAGCTTTAATTTTCTCTGTTCAATGTCCAGAAAAAGAGAGAGTGAATTTCATGAGGTTTACCTGTAGCTCCTGCATGCAGTTTGGGATGGAGAGATTTGGACAGCTCTCCTGCATGTACTTCTCCTTTTCTCTCTCCGCTTCACGAGCTTCCTCCTCCAGCATCGACTCGCCAATCTGCAGCAGCAAGCTCTGAAGACAGAAAAAAACATGGATTGTGACTGAATTCTTTTTAAATTCAGAGTTCAATGTCCCATTGGTTTGTTTTTGTCACAAAAACTTTTGTTTTTTTAAAAGCCTTTTTATATAGAAATACCACAGAGTTTTGAACCATAAGTTATCACCTGTATTATGTATGAAATATGAGTAGAATGATTTTATGAAATTTAGAAAAGTCTGATATTGTTGGACAAATATGAGGATGACCATTAAAAGACTGCAGCTGGTGATTAATATATGATGAACAGGTAACTATTAGAGAATATCCAAACACACATTGCAGTTTTCTTTTCCAAAAAATTCCCAAAATAGATTTTGAGTTTATATAATTTCAAAAGGAGAGTAGCAGTAGAAACTTCTTCTGGAGGAGAAGGGTGAGAGAGGAGGAGGAGGATGACTAAGCACGATACTGTAACGTGTCAGTGCTGACATTTTAACCCGAGGGTGAAACTGGAGGAAAACTCATGGAGTCATCCGTGGAGGAGCAGTCCATTTCTTGCATTTATAGAGAAAAGGTCAGGGCCCTTCAATAACACACAACAAGTAGATGGATTTTTATATAACCGAGTATTGATCGTCAGGAAATGATCAGCTGGGGACTGTGAATGTTGCATCAACTCTGGGACAGCAAAATCCAAATATGAGGTCTGGAGACCAAAAAAATCATTCAGAGCATTGCAATCAAGGTGAGCAAATGACTTAATATGTTTTGATAACCGTGGTGTTGCTTTTTCCATTAGGCTTTCAATCACAGCCTAAAAAAATTAAATTAAAGCACTCGGGCCTTCATCTGCACCATCTTACTTTACCTTGAGCTGATTCCTCCGACCTGACGACATCTTTTTCCTTCAAAGAAACAGAGGAGCAAGTTTATTCCTTCAGAAAAGGAGAAAGGTCAAATTGTTGACAGTAAATGTGAGAGTTTTGTATTTTCCTGGTTCAGATAAGGACTTACTCTGCCATCCTGACAGCCGCTGAGTCCTGCCTTAGAGGAGAAAAGAATGAAAACAGCAACAGCTCTCTGGTCTCTTTATAGGTGATGGTTCAGTGTGTGTGTGTGTGTGTGTGTGTGTGTGTGTGTGTGTGTGTGTGTGTGTGTGTGTGTGTGTCAGGAGCAGTTGTCTTCAGAAGCTGTGGTTAAATTCCAGTCAGCGGGTCAGTGGGCAGCAGCTGATCCTGAAACAAACGCTTCAGGAATTTTTCTTGGAGAGTGAGACTCTTCACAGATTGAGAGAAAATCATTTAATGTCTTTGTTATTGAGGTTTCAAAATAAATTCTGTTGAGAGGGGGGAAACAGAATCAGATTATTTAACAGTAATGCAGAAATGTTCTTTTGAGATGATACTACAAAAAGATTCATGTCTTTTGTATGAACCAATGGGCTCATGTTGACATTGGTGGTTGAGCAGACCTAGTTTGATAATAAAAAAAGACAAGGAAGGAAACTATAAATAATGATTGCTCTTACCGCTGATATTTCTACAAAGAAAACTCACGAGTGGCTCTAAAAAGGCAGCATACTCTGCAATACTCCAGCAAGAAACTTAAAAGTTTAGAGTCACTAAATTCTACCATCAGGAGACAAATTGATATTTGCAAAGACATATCTGTGACATTTGTAGAGAAAATAAAACCAGCAAACTCTAGACCGTCATAAATATTCAACAGAGACTGAAGTTAAAGTGTGAAGGGATTTATCTGCTGTCCTTGGTTTCCTCCGACTCAGCTCAGCTGTAGTCTCGTAACAGCTGAAGTCTCCTCTCGTCTGTGCGCTTGTTTCATCCTCGGATATTCAAGGACTGCAATTAAACTCAGTTACAGCAGTAATGGAGATATTCTGCTCAGTGGTGATAGGAATAAAAATGAAAGACTTCCATTGCTGTGCAGCTTAACAGCTCAAGAATATGATGTCCGAAAGAATAAAACAAGCACCAATGTGTGTAAAGAAAGGAGAATGAATCAAGTATTTTTCTTGAACCATTTTTGGTAGAATATCTAAATACTGACAAGCTTCACAGTTATTGTCACTTTTTAATTGCCATCAGTCAAAGTTGAGAACTTTGAACAAACTGTGAACAAAAAAAAAAAATAGTACTACCTGGGGTAAATGTGTTTGTTAAAAATGCTCAAAACGTGTTTTAAATGTCAAACCAAAGATAAAGTTTTCAACATATTTCAACAATAATTTTTACAGTGTACAATGAGAGGCAGATAAATCAGTATAAAAAAACAACAGTGTGTTACACCTTTGTAAGGAGAGCTGTAACCAAGAGAGCGAGAAGGATGGATGTGTTGTTAGTGAACCAGAAAAAGCCTCCCAGCAGCTGTCAGCTCTAAACTGGGAGGATTTATTGCTCATACTGGTCCCCATCAGCTGCCCAAAAACTGTGGTAGGGACACACACACACACACACACACACAGAGGAAAAATAAAAATCAAGCCAATACATAAATAAACAAATGAATTATTTATGTGACTGAACATGAGCGAGCATGTGGCAGAAGAATAATAACACTCCCTCAAACAGAAAGAAACACTGAACAGGACCACATTCATCTGTGAAGAACCATCAGCTTCGACAGATCAAAGTAATGAAAATAACAAGCAAGTAATATAGTAACCATTTGAATTACTATTTTGGTGCTTTTCAACATTATTCACTTTATTATTATCCCCTATTTTCAGGTGGTTTCACATGTTTCAGTGATTGTTGAACCAGACTCGTCTCCAAACCTGCTCATGGTCAATCGTGATATCAGCAGCAGTTTATTAGTAGAAATACACCTGGTAAAATCAGATCCTACATAGAGAGCAAATTAATCTCTAATTAACTTTTAGATATTTTGATCATATCAAGGTTCATTATTTCGTCAACTATGATATGAAGAAAGGTTGTGACCATTTTTTCCAACACAAATCCATATTACATTGAATTTAGAGTTACTTAACACTATTATGTAAGACTCAGCGCTGCAGAAATGTTCCCCATGATTTCTGTCATAGTTTAGCCAACATTTAAGAGAATAATGCACCCCATGTACAGACAAACATTTAGATGAAATATTGACAGGGAGGAGTTGAAACAAACCTCATTTTCCTCAAGGGATATGACCTCATATGATTTGAGTCATTTGACTTTAGAGCCGACCATTTTTTAATTATAGTTTTTCAGTGGGTGACACAGATTTTTCACTTTTTCCATGCAAAGTGAAAAATTTGCGTTTAATAATTATTTGAATAGTTTTTCAAACAGCTTTATCATGTTTTAATGATTAGCTAGAACAAATAATGGAAACGTGTTTTCTATTCTTAATTTTGAAACTTGACATTTAAGAAATTGGACAGCGCCAAAAATTTAAATTCTAATAAACACTTTGCAGATTCTCCAGGATTTGAGGAGTCAAGGTACTTTATTTATCATGCCAGCTCACATTCACAATTTAGTGGTACAATATTAGTTCCTGGTTTTACAGCCTCAATAAATAATGAGTCCACAGTAAGACAAGGGCAAGGGAAAGAAAGAGTATAGCTAACAGTAAAAAATATAAAAAGCAATTTAAGTTTTACATAAAGTAAATTATACACATTAAAATAGAAAAGCCAAAATTTTTACGTTTTTGAGCACTTTACTCTTGTGTAGACAGCAAAGGATGATGAAATTGCACTTGAAGGAATGAGGGGTGAAAAAGAAAATAGATTATAGAGAGAAAAAAATAGGTACTCTTGCTTTTTAAAATAATTGCATTATTTATTTTGCTGAATAAATATTGGAAGCTGTTATCTTTCTGTGTTAAACAAAAATGAAGTGTAACTGAAACGGCCCAGTATTATTTGATATTATTTCCTTTTATTTTGGAAGTTTATTTCAAAACTGGGCCAGTGACTACAAACAGAAACAAGTGTTTTGTCTACCTTTAGTATGTATCCACATGAATTTTATCAACATGAACTGTTTCTAAATATAATTAATAAAAAGTAAATTCCTAAACTTGATAGGTGAGGTCCAAGTAGATCAAATAAGGCTTAAAAAATGATACAAAATCAACGCTAAAATGTTCAATCAGGGCTGATCTTCTCTGATAAACACTTAATTATTTTTTATAGTCTTGACTTTTATTTTCCTGACCGGAAGTCTCATGTTTAATTTGCTTAATCGTCTTTTATTATGAACTAGCTGACCGGAAGTGATGCAGCGTCATTAGAGTAGCTTGACAGTGGTGTGAAGATGGCGGCGTACAGTCGCTCTCAGCTGCTCCTGCTGCTGCTGTCGTCTCTGTGTCTCTGCGGCTTTGGCTCCGTCCTCGGCTCTAAGGCAGCCAGCGGCCCGGCCGAGCCGCCCAACCCGCCCGTCCTCAGAGCCGCCGATCCCCCGGTCAAGGATGCACCTGCTGCCGCCGCCGCTGCCGCCGCCGCTGGGGCCTCACAGCCTCGAAGGGTGACCGGCTGGAAGCTGTCGGAGGAGGAGGCCTGCCGAGAGGACCTGACCCGCCTCTGCCCCAAACACACCTGGAGCAACAACCTGGCCGTGCTGGAGTGTCTGCAGGACCGCAGAGAGGTAAGAGACAGCCCGCTGGACCGCAGAGCTCGCATCGGTCCCTGCAGGTGATGGGAGTCTGCTGGGTGTGTCGCTCTGGAGGATTTGGTCCTCACCGGCTGTCAGAGAGACACTGATGCAGAGGTGAACAGCTGATGGAGGGCTGCACCTGCATCACTCTCCACAGACATCTGGTTCATTTAAACCACAGAAAACTCACCAGTTCACTTCTATTTTTTTATAGCCTGATACACAGCGCATTTATTTTGTGTGAAGAGTTTATGTTGGTTCCACTGACACATTTTTTTTCTGTGACAAACAGCTGATTTAATCCCGTGAGACTCCTACTCTGTAAAAATATTTTGTAGGGGTGGAAGTAATTAATTACAAATACTCAGATTACTGTAATTAAGTAGGTTTTTGGGGGTACTTGTACTTTTATGAGTGGATTTTCAAGTCTGTACTTTTAATTGTACTTCATGTAATCTAGTTACTTTTAAAATCATAGTTGAGTACTGAGTACAATTTTCATTGATATCTAGATCTTTTATCTGCATTTTTGTAGCCAGTAAGGTGATTTGATAGCAAACATGCCAATGAAAACCAGCACATATGGATGAAAAACAAAACAAAACCAAAATGTTAATGGATGTTAATGATTGATTGCTTATTGATTTTGTGGTAAGAATTTAACCTGTTAAAAATGTATTCATGGATATTCTATCAATAGTCATGGCAGCAACTGCACCTCATCTAATTTAGTTTTTTGTCTGTCTGAGACCTTTGCTGAATAAGGAAATAAAAAACTAAAAATGAGATTTTTTTCACTTATCCTGTACAAACCATAAAATAACCCAGAATATCAGCAATACAAAAAAGAAAAATAAATCAACAAGAATTACTCTGTGTTGCTATCATTCTCCAAAAATGGACATGATTTTTCAGAAAGCTGCATCCAGACCTTTTAATTCTTGTTAACATTTTACTTACCAAGCAGGAATGAAAATGCTTCTAAGGATAAGGGAACTTTTTGAACATCAAAATAAGGTCCAGTACTTTTTACTGTTTTCAATTTTCTGGAATATTTTTAAGATTTCTACTAACTCAGTAAAATTTAATTCTCTATCATTTTGAATTGCCTGCATAAAGGTTTTAGCTCCTGCTCAGAGTTGAATCATCGTCACGTAGTCAGTTATTAAAGAACATTTCTTGACAACTAGTTTGACACTGTATTAATCAGATAAAGCCAAAAACAAAATAAAATCAGTGTTAAAATGTTAAACCAGGGCTGAGTACATGATTCCTGAATTTATTTTTCATGACCAGAAGTTTCACGTTGAAATTGCTTGCATAAAGGTTTAATTGCTGGTCAGAGTCAAATAATCATCACTCAGTCAGTTATTAAACAACATTTATTGACAACACATTTGACACTTTATTAATTTTCTAGCTCATCAAACATGCAAATTGCCAAGTAATAATTAGTAACAGCCCCTCAGGTGTGTGAATTGGCTTCTTCTCCCAGTTGCTTTCTGGGTTATTCAGTTCCACTTGTTAATATCAGTACAAAGGCAGTAATTTTCACCCCAGCACAGGCAAAAGTCTCGTTCAACAGCAGGAACGTTGCTCCTCTTGTGCAGCTTTCTGTTTCGTCCTTGTAGAAAACTGTTGTTCATTTTTGAAGTAGAGGGTTTGATGTTGTCTGAGGTTTCACACCTCTGCACAGAACAGCTGCTCACTGCAACCTCACTGAAGTAATTATCAACCAGAGAGAGGTGCAAAGTCATGGAGAGTGTGTGTGTGTTTGAAAGAGTGTGTGTGCAGTCATCCAGCTGTCACATGACAAGCGGGGTGAAGTTAAAAGCTTGAACTCTTCCTGTTTTTGACTCTCTGAGATAAAGACACAAATATTTTTCCTTTCATCTGGTTTTCTTGACACGTCTGCTGTCTACACCTATTCTGTTGTTCTTTGTTTGTCTGTGAACTTGAGTGGGTTGTTTCTAATTTTAACTCTCGCACCGTTAATCAGATTGCAGATCGATGGACAGAAAAAAAATCCACTCTTTATGGAGTCGTGTGGTTTTGGAGTCTGGCCAGTGCAGAATATCAGAGCAGGCTCTGCTCTTTACTACGATCCATGAGACTTTATATATTGTTATGATACTATTTGGATCAGTTACATTCGCACAACATTTAGAGATCAGGTTTATATCATCTATTAGGATTAGAGATGGTGTATTTTGACTGGGATTGTTGCTACTTTGGTTTCATATACACTCGATGCTGAAAGTTTAGTCCAATAATTCCAATGGGGAGAGAGCAACCTCTTAATCTCAAATAAAACCATCAAAAAAGAAATGTTTGATTAAAGTCCTGCTTTTTTGCTGCCACATGACCTCCTAAAATGTTACAGATGGATAAACAAACATTGGTAGCAGCAGGTCAGTCTGCAAGGGCAATACAGGTGAGCTGGTTTATGGGAAACCAAACGAAATTGAGGCTTTTAACCAGTCTGATACTTCAAGACTACACATAAACTCATCTGGACACTTCCTTATTAAATACTCTATACTTGCTCACTGCTAAAATCTAACCTGTAAGATAACATTTACACTGTGTTTTGCCATTCATGAATAACTATGCAATGTTATCCTGCTTCTTTTGCTGTTGTGTCCCTTTATGTTGATCTTGCATTGGCCTCTGTGCAGCTAATGTGCAGCTGTGCACATGTTAATCCACCCACAGTGGGGGTCAACAGTCTCCAGCCACACTATTTTGAGGGTTGCAGGCTCAAAAGTTAAGAAAGATGTAGTGTAATCTTTTATAATTTATGTGGAAATCTGAAAAAAAAAATCAGTTAAGTAAGTCTGCAAATATTTCCAAAACTTACAGGGTGATGTCAAAATGGGGGATTCATCCCGTTGGCTTTTGCTGATATCTGATGCGCAAATATTATTGAATACATAATATACATGATACATAATTGTGGTTGGAATAAGCACAGTCTTTCCTTCCTCAGTACATCACTGTAAAGTCTTGTCTGTTTTCGATTCTTGGTTGTTTTGCCTTGTTTGTAAAAGCGTTTTATATCCATCTAATCCAGTCACATTTTTCACACACCTGTAATTTTGTCTGGATTCCCTTCAGATTTACTTCATAACTTTATTTCCTAGCGGGGCATCAAGTGTGCATTGTTCATATTTAGGAACTGTTAAGTGTTTGCTATTAGAAACATGCCTGTTTGGTCAGTTTAATATCCCCCTTGTGAGTTAGAACTAAGGTTTCTCTGGTTTCTGACTAACTCCCATGTTGCTAAAATGTACTGCTACCTGTATGTAAACAAACAAAGCTGTCATATTGCATCTTCTTACATGATATGTTATGTCAATTTGGAAACATGAACACTTTAACAATCATAAAAGCCTTTTATCAGAGAAGTGTGTGACCAACACATGTAGTTGTTAACCTACACGGAGAACTGATGACTGGTGGTTCTAGCTCTGCTATTGGTATCCACACTTAATGGACCACTTTGACACTGTTTACTTAGACTCCATGACTCCTTGTTTGGCTGTGTGAGATAAACTTTGTTCTGTTTTCTGAGTGTTTTCTTATCTTTGGATTAGTTAGTCTGTTAGCTTGAATTTCATCCAGAAAATTAATGAGAATGTGAATTTTGAAACTTGTTGTGCCTTTGAAACTTTCACACTAAAAAGCTTGTTGGCAACGTTTCTGATCACATGCAGATTTAAAAAGAATAATGATAATTATCTCTCTTTCAGCTGAGGACATCATGAGCCAAAGTTTCAGTGTTTCTCAGCTGGTAGAAACAAGAACAAGCAAACAAATTACACGCCTGTCAGGATTCATTTATCGTGTGTCTTCTCGTCTGGAAGGGAAAAAAACTCCTCCGGTGCTCCTCCTGGGTTTTCTTCCATTTTCTTTCCTTGTTAAAGTTTATGTTTTGGCTTCTGATCTGAATGAAAGGCCTGGGGACAAATGATGGTGTGAGCTTACAGAACTGTGAAACCCTGTTAAGGGAAATTTGTCTGACTATTTTGATAAATGTGTAATTGTGTGTGTAATCTTTTAAGCTAAAGTGACAACTTGATTAATGTTTTAGTGTTTGAAATGTGAGGATTTGCTGCTCCTCACTCTGACATTGATTAAGACTCTGGGTGTTGTACTTTTGGTTGGAAGAGAAAGCAGTTGTATGGGCTTGGATCTCAAAGTTAGCATTTTCGTTAATTTTCTTACAGTTCTGGTGTCAGTTATATTGGACTGGTTGCCCTGTTGTTGTTTTGTGTGTTTATGTTGGAAGTAATCAAAGGTGATAAGTACTGGAGCCTGGGGAGAGTGACAAAGAAAGTTTAAGTCCCTGTGTGAACTTTGTAACTGATCTTAAAATAGCTTCCCTGTCAGATATTTTCCCATTCGTCATCTATTATTTAAAATGACATTATCAGTGCTAAAATGGGTTATTACTGAATGCTATTTCTCAGTTTCTGTGGTCGCGTTGGTTTTTTCCCAAGAGAACAAAACACAACTTAGAGCACGTGGACCAAAAGTTCTTTTAATGTTGTTGGATTCACTAACATTACACATTGTGGACATGTCTTAGAGCAGTGGTCCGTGCACAGAAAAAATAAATCATTTATTTTTTTCTTTTCTATGCTGAAAGGTGTTTTATTTATAACTGGATGCTCTTTAATAACTTCCCTCTGTTCCCTCTTAATGCGCTTGAAATGACTTATTTTGCTCAGAAACAAGCTCAGGGTTCCCACTGATTCTCAATTATTGGTGAGGTATATTTTTATCCACTTTGTGTTCTTTGTGTAGAAAATAATTTCTAAACCTGCCACCACCAGCCAGTTCATAAGATTATGTCCTCCGTGAAACCAGTTTGTTGTACAAAAAAAATGTGAGTAACATGAAACAAATAGTCTGCTCCCCTTCTGGACACTAAACTATGCTACAAACTGAGATTACTAAGTTTACGTGTTGTTACGTTTCAAACAATAGTGCTACATAACTACAAATAAATGCATTACCTCATCACTTTGCATCCTGCAAAAAGCTCTCAAATAAAGAAGAGTGGTGTTAAAAAGAAGATCTGCTCTCCATGTATTTGTTTCCAAAACAAACACATGCTTTTATAGGAGTTGTGTCTTTACAATAGTGAGGGATAGTGCTCCAGAAGGTACTCAAGGCTTCATTTGAGAGAAAATTGATTACTTCTTTTTTTGCAACCTTTTGAACGAACTGAGTGATCTTGAAAAAAGTCTGATATCTAAATATATGCCTGATCATAATTCTCATAAGAGATTATCAGTGCCAAAATAAGTCATTTGTAAATGCTGATTCCTAGCTTCCCAATTGGGTCGGACTGGACCACACAACAAGTCAAAGTCTCTATGACAACACCACGCCAGCTGACAAAGTTTAGCAGTGAGAAGAGAGATCTGTGCTCTTCTCTGCTGAAAACAATTTCTGTGATTTATTTAGTGGTAAAAGTGGAGACTGGAGCTTGACAGCGTGACAGAAAAGGGACAGAAGAGCAGAAGAGAGCTGAACGAGAGAGTGATTGAGCACAGGCTAAAGGCTAAAACATGAGCTAAGCTGTTTGTAATATTATTTGTTCCAACCCACATGCAGTAGTCATACTGCCATAGTCTGTTCAAAGCTGAGAGTCTGAATCTTGATTCATCTTTCAAAACAAATACACAAGTCACGTTTGCCCTCCGGTCAAAGGGGTCGCTACAGTCCACTTCACACAGATTCTCCTCACAGTCACTTTAAATCATATCTGTTCTGAAATCTTTTCAGAGGAGGAAATGTGGTATCCATTCATCCATTCATGCATTATTGATATACACTGCCTCTCCCATTTTTCAATCTTATTGACGAATAATGTCCAATGCAAAGTCTGAGTTCTTCTGTTTTTATACACCAACACATTTCTGGTTGTTATGAACACATTCAAATAGTCTGACATGGTTATCATATGTCTAAATACCCTCAGAGAGTTACCATGCGTGCAGCATGGTAACTGAGTTTCCACAATAGTACCCCAGCACCACACTGACGTCAACACCCCCCACCCTATCACACTGACGTCAATCAAGCGTGTGCAAACACACAAATACACACACTCCTCCTCTGACTCTGAATGATGTCCTCTTCACTGAGATAATTGCATCGCTTCGACTCCATAACAGCTGTGGCCTCCTCAAGACGTAAATGACTCTTATAAATCTGCCTCTTCTCCAGGGAAACACACCCACAAACCAATCACACACATACACACACGCACACAGAGTAGTGTGTGGTTACAGTGCAGCGTTTCTGTATTTATTTGCGGTGGTCTGAGCTCTGATATCTGACACTTGATCGACGTCTGGGAAACAGCAGCTCAGTAACAAACTGACTGCTGCTCATGGAGTCACTTTGCTCAGACAAACAGGCCTGAGGTCGTTTCCAGCTGCGGTCATTGAGTCAGTCTGTCACCTTTAGGTTGTGGATTGAGAGTGTGTCAGAACAGTCTGCAGGGCCGCTGTCTCCCCGTCTGTCTGGTGCAGATCCGTGCAGCACATGACTTCATTTTGATTAAAGGCAGAGTGAGGAAATTACATTATCAGTGACAGTGTTTCTTATTTCTCTCCACTAAGTGTTTGGGCCTGTGTTCAGATCAGATTTTTAGACAAAAAGCGAAGGTGCTAGAGCTCTGTCTGTGAAGTTTGGCAGCAGGAAGTAAGATCTCAAGCAGAAAGGGATTTGATTTTTCTTTTGCTGAGATTTTTTAGCCGTAATATTTTTTCCGTACAGCTGATACCTGAGCAGGATTAGTAAAAAGACACCTTCTTTCTCTTTTAGTATTGCTTTAGACGAAGATACTCCAGCACTTTCAAGCTAAAATCTAACTCGCCATACACAGGATTTTGTGTTAAGCTGGCTACATGAGGACTTCAGAGTTTCACTATGTGCATTTATGCATTGTTTGGATATTTACTAAAACACCAGAGCTCACATCATGACGCTTGGAATACGATAGTTTACCTTAAACCTGACATCATCACGCTGAAAAGTCCTATTAAAAAGATGATCTACTGTCAATCATATAACTCTCACAACAAATGCAGTGTTTGGCAAGAGCCATATCTTTAACGCAGTGGATGATGGTGCTCATGGGAATTGAAGTCTGTATCCCGAAAAAAATTACAGATTTCAGCCACAGGGTCACCAGAATCAACACGACATGAAAACTCTTCACAAATGGCAAATCAGAAAGTGAATTTCATTATTTCTTAATCATTGCTTACAGATTATTTCACAATAATAGTAAAGATTTTATCTGCAGTGTTAGCTTTCAGCCTGCAGGGGGAGCTTCAAGTGATTTGGTTTCATTGAAATGGTGCTGCCATGTTGCTCATCTTTTCATATTGTCTGTAATTATGATAATTATAAATACAAAAAGAAAACGGACTTTATTTAGCACTTTATAAAAATTACATAGTGCTTCAAAACAGAATAATGAACAATTAGAGAAAATAAAAGAGAGACTGGAGGTCAAGATTAAAAAAAGCAAAAATAACAAGTATAATCTAATATGAAAAGGCAATAAACGACCATTAGATAAAAGGAAATAAATCGCCTGAAAAATTAAAACAACAAAAGATTAAAGATTATAAGAATTAACATTAAAAGATAAAAGACACTGTTTTAGAAAAAAAATAAAAGCAGCGTTTTGAGGATTAAAACACGCTCAGAATCAGATAATATCTTCTGCAAAAGCACATCAATAAAAAGATGTTTTCGAAAAAGATTTAAGAGGATTAAGTCTATGTTGTCTGCCATATCCTTGGGGAAACTTGAATAAATATGAGTTACTTATGCTGTAATGTTGCAATAGCCTGTTTTTTCCCCCATGACACATCAGGGAGACTCAACACTCTTTTAGTCCAGCTATGAAAACTGTGCTGTTTACACTGTAGTCTTACTGGTTTTTTTAATTTATTTTTTTATTTTGTTGATGGACAATCAGATAAATCTGAAAAGTGGAGAAAAGGTGAAAAAAGATTTCTTGTATCAAAGACTCAGTGTGACATAAAGCAGGCTTAAAAACGTCCGGTGTGTCATGATGCAGATTTACTCTGTCTCATTACATCCCGTCATGTGAGCGTCTTTTCTTCACGGATTAGAGGATGTTGGTACAGTCTGGTGCTGCAGACCACCGGGATCTTTTTTTCAAGCCACAACCATGTTACAGCATGTTACAGTAAAGCCACAGTGAGGCTTTTGTTGGCTCACGGAGGCAGACATTAGGTCTTGTGTGCATCACATTATCCCTGAGGTTTTTGTCACATTACTCCTCCCTTCACCCAGAAACAGTGTGACTCTGTCGTTTAATCACTTCGGTTTAATCAGACTTGTTCCAGGCTTTGATGTTGATACAGAATCTCCTCATTAATTAATAACTCATAGTCTTACTAATTGCTGGTTGTTTTATCTTCGAAGCTGCTGAGACTTTGTTCTCTCATTACACATGTTCATCTGTCTCTGAAACATTGAGTGGAATTGACAGTTTAGAGTCAGAAGGAGGCTTTCTGTGTCTCTGTTCCCGTGGGCAGAGCAGAGTTAACACGAAGCGCTTTCATGTCTCTTTACAGCAGAGTGATGTGAAGGAGTCAGAAGAGCTGCTCCCGCTGTGTTTCCTCTGATTGTCGAGGATGTTGTAGGAGAGTCGGTGAAGAGTCTCTGATGCTTTGTTCTTTTTTAACTGCGACTGTTACAGAGAAAACTGCCACTTTGGTGCGCTTTGGGCGCTTCTTTCTCTCTGCTGCCTAGAATCACAGGCTCCTAACAGTGTTGACTTGTAAGTATAAAGTAAAGAAACTGTTTCTGTTTGGACAACAGCACAGGGTTAGTTATTTTCCCTTAAAGAGGGGACAAAGTGCTATTTTCAGGCTTTAAACTGTCCCTCTGATACCCTCACAGTCGCTTTATCACTTTTTTTTATCACACTGATGCTTTAGAAAACCCTTTTCAGCCTCTATTTGAACACTTAATTTTGGCTGCTGTCTCTTTAAGGCCCCTGGCTCAACAAATCCTCTTCCCTCTAATTGTACAGCACTCTGAATGCCTTTTGGAGAGAGAGCTATGTGCAGGCCTTAGTGTTTAAGGCCAGTCCTTTTTATATGTCACAAACCAGTGAGGTGATCCTTATTTGATGACCTCATCATTTCTGCAAATCCCTATGAAGATCTCAAGCAGGTTTTTTTAATGCATTTTGAGCATTTTACTGACAAATTCAGAGATTTCTACAACATATGAATGTGTAGCAGTTTAAAAATCTGCATGTTTAGTCTGAACTTCTGGCTTTGTGACTTTATATCCATGTTTAACCCTTGAAGAACTACTATTCCAAATCTGCAAGAGCATATCTTTACTTAGTTGCATTTTGTGCATGCAGGACTTTTCAAGAAGGAGATTTAGAGTGAAAACTGTCCTAAAAGCTGCTGATATAATTTATCTGCGTCCTAGTTAGGCAGTCTATGACTATGGGTCACTGTTTGCACTATTACATACAAATATTAACCAGTGAGCAACTTTATGTTTAATAAACAGTCAAAAAGTAAACTTGAATGAGTCTCAATAAGTGACACATGCTATGATTTGGTTGTAAAGCAGCAGGAACCCCAAACCATGAACATATTAATATGATTTTGGTCTTGAATTTCATTCAAAGTGGCATTAAAAAGGTCTGAAAAGTCTTGAATTTGACTTGCCAAAACCTGCAGGTACCCTACTATGATGTATTTTGAGCATTTTACTGACAAATTCAGAGATTTCTACAACATATGAATGTGTAGCAGTTTAGAAACCTGCACGTTTACTCTGAACTTCTCGCTATGTTACTCTATACGTCATGTTTAACCCTTGAAGACCTACTATTCCAAGTCTGCAAGAGCAAATCTTTTCATTTTTTAATGCTGTAGTGTCATTTTGAAGTATGCACAGAGCTCTAAGGGGTTAAAATATGTGAAATGCATAATACCCCCTCTTTAACCTGTGTGCAGGGATACTCTAGTTCATTTGTGAAATAATTTCTTTGGAAGGAATAATGTCTCTGAGCACATCTTATATTCATTTAAACAGAAAGAGCTTGAATCTACTTAGAAGTGCTAAGGGTGCTTAAGGTTGAAAAAAAAAAAACACAAAAAGGCAACACATCATTGTTCTGACAGATGGGATACAATCATCTTTTCTCTTGGGCCAAATATTTAAATCTAAAATAAATACAGCTCCCTAAGCAGACTGTCCTTTCCATTTCACTCACCATGTCTGTACCTGAAATGGCTAATTCATTACTTTTAACCTTCTAGCTTGTTTGTCAGTTTGTTGGTTTTTCTGTCAGGCGTTTTGGTCTCATCTCAGACATTTCCAGCTCCTCAACACAAGTCTCATCAAACTCCCCCTTTTTCACTTTAGACTTGCAGTTTTTGTCTGTTTGTTTGTCTATAAAAACACTTCTGACTTGTTTTTCTGTGTCTGCCTGCAGGAAACGGAGATTGCTCCTGACTGTAATCATGTAAGTATTCTTTTTTTATACACACACAAACACTGAACTGAACTGTTTCATCAAATAAGTCAAAGAAGAGAAAGAGAGTTCATGTGAGGGATGGTTTATGCACTATAATGCAATTCTCATAAAGAAAAACTGATAGCTAACTAATAATCTAAAAAAATTACTTCCTTTACAAAGACCAAGTTGAGTCTCACTTGTTGAAAATAGTGAGAAGAAATAAAGAATGGACACCAGACAAAAGCTTGGGACTCGGCAGGATAATAAAAAGGTGTTTGTTTCATCTCAGACTGTCACGTTATTATTAGGCGGATATGTTTTGTTGAAAAATATTCAGAACTTTATCAGGTTCTAATGAAGTCTCTTTCCTTGTTACTGTCTTAAAGCAGGCAGGGCTCTAAAATAATCCTCCTCTGATGTAGACCTAACCTTGAAGACGCCCATAAAATCTTCCCCTCTCTCTTTGACATTCAGCCTTCGGTTCCTGCCGCTTGTCTCTGTCTGCGCTGGATGATTAACCTTCAGTGTTCAGAGTTCACTGCAGTTAACGGCAGACAGCTTTATGAAACACAGAGAGGTTAATCGACCACTTTGACAGACTTTATTACAGCACTGGAGAACTGCAATTAACATGTTCCTCTCACAGACACGTAAACACACACACACTCATATAAACACACACACTCGCAGATACACAGACTTGTTTTGTTGTGGTGTTATTTTCCGGGCCGTCAGACTGTCAGAAGCCTTTATCTGTGGCTGCTGCAGCTGCAGTTTCGCTTTCAGAGACGTAAATAAAAAAGAACAGAGGGAGAGAGGAGAATTTAAGCATGAAGAGACATTTTGGATTGTCTTCTTTGGATTAAATAACATTTAAAATGACTTTGTGTCAGTTTTGGGGATGCTCTGAACCAATCAGTAAGGTCAACTTGAGGCAGTTTTAAAGAAACAGATCTTAAAGAAAGACTTCAGTAGAAGAAAGTCAAATCTTAACTTGAAGTGTGTAGACTGGCAGACTTGCTGTATGGTTTCAATTGTTATTGTTTAAGGTTAAATGTAAATGGTAGTTTTATATGTATTGTGCCAATCTTCATTCTATCCCGTAATTTTTTCTTTTTGTATTTAAAGCTGCTTCAAACCAGAGTCAAATCACTTGTGGTTAGACAAAAAAAAAATGTTAAAACATTGTATTTTATTCATTCTCTGTTTCTTTCCGCCCTCAGCTCCTGTGGAATTATAAACTCAATCTGACCACCGATCCGAAGTTTGAGTCAGTGGCCTCGGAGGTCTGTAAGAGCACCATCGCTGAGGTCAGTGTGCACCGCAGGAGGCTCTGGGTTCATCTCTCTGTCAGGAGGAATGAATCCTGAAAGTGCTGTCAGAAAAACAGAGGAGTATTTTTAGTGCTCATTTACATTCAGGAGCAAATTAACATTCCACTGACTCATAGATGCATGGAGATCAGGTGGTGTAAAGCTACATGACTGACTTGATGAAATAGTGCTAACGTTGTTGTTTCATACTAAATTAACAGAGAGCACTGAAATGGTAAATTTGCTGTTGACTTTTTTTATTTTTACTTATCATTTTTATTTCATTGGCAGATAAAAGGTGCTGTGAAATCTGAGCATAAGTTAACAGTTGTTAGTTTTTCTACCTCAGCTAACAGACCCATCAACTGTTTGATTCCCTCAGATAAAGGAGTGTAACGAAGAGGAAAGAGGGAGGGGCTACCTGGTGTCCTGTCTGGTAGATCACCGTGGTAACGTCAGCGAGTACCAATGTCACCAGTACATCACCAAGATGACCAGCATTGTCTTCAGTGACTTCAGGCTGATCTGTGGCTTCACTAACAAATGTAAAGATGACATCAACAACCTCCGCTGTGGCAGCATCAATGTGGGACAGAAAGTGAGTTTGGACTGTGTTTGTTAAAGACGCTGTTAAATTTCCAAGTCTAGATTTACTGATTTCAAACTTTTTGACTATCTTCACCATACATCCTCCCTTCTCATTACTACCTCATAACCTCATTTTCGATGTCTTATCTGCCTTGTCTCTTCAGGACATCCACTCTCAGGGCGAAGTGATCGCATGCCTGGAAAAAGCATTGGTGAGGGAGGCAGAGCAAAAAGATCAAGTTCATCCAATCAAAGAGGAGTGTCAGAGGGCGATCCTGCGGGTGGCTGAGTTGTCGTCGGACGACTTTCACCTCGACCGACATCTTTACTTCTCGTGCCGAGACGACCGGGAGAGATTCTGTCAGAATGTGAGTAGACTTTTGCAGAACTTTAAACCTCCAAAACTCATACACACTAATCATCAGAACTTTCTTTTTTAAGAAGAGCATTGATTTCTCTTTTTTCACTCCACCCACAGACTCAAGCAGGAGAAGGAAAAGTCTACAAATGTCTGTTCAATCACAAGTTTGAAGAGGCAATGTCAGAAAAGGTACGACCAGCTAAAACTCCGACCTCCTGCTGCAGAAGAGTTCGTACTGATTGGTCACTGATGTTCTCCTCGTTTCTCCTCTGCAGTGCCGTGACGCTCTAACCACCCGTCAGAAGCTGATCTCTCAGGACTACAGAGTCAGCTACTCTCTGGCTAAAGCCTGTAAGCTGGACCTGAGGAAGCAGCGCTGCAGCCTGGACACAAACCTGCCGCGAGCTCGAGAAGCCCGACTGTCCTACCTGCTGCTTTGTTTGGAGGCTGCTGTTCACCGCGGTGAGAGAAACAAACTTTTCTCCTCCTAATCAGCAAATCATTTCACTGTAGCTTCTTCCAGAGAGTTTGGACCCAGTTTAATTCATCAGTAAGAATCTACTCTGGTGCTCTGCAGGTCGCACAGTCAGCGGGGAGTGTCAGGGAGAGATGCTGGACTACAGGCGGATGCTGATGGAGGATTTCTCTCTCAGTCCGGAGATCGTGCTTCACTGTCGCACCGAGATCGAGGCCCACTGCTCCGGCCTGCACCGTAAAGGACGCACGCTGCACTGCCTGATGAGGATTGGACGAGGTGACCGCAGCACGTCTGTGGACAGCGTCTGCCAGAGCGCTGTAAGTTAGAAGTTTCTCCTTTCAGCAGAGAGAGAAATCAGTCATTAACTCTTGAATGCTGCCTTTCCTTTTCCTTTTTCATTTTTGCATTGTCTGACAAGCTTAGTGAACCATTATCAAGAAAAAGTCCTGAAAGATTCATGTTAAATAGTTTTCTGTATTAATCCTAACGCACTTATATGAATCATTTAGTGTTTCAGCTGTCAACTGTAGGCTTGCATTAGATTATATATGCTGACATTTATTATTAAAACTGCAAGGTTTGTGTTTCTAGATCTTCAAATTCAGGTTGGGAGCTGCGTAAATCCGTCACTATCTGATTTAAAACTTAGCAGCAGAAATAAATCAGGTTTGTACAGAGTTGGGTAGTCAGAGGTGTCTGTCAGGAGAGTTTGGTACACTGTCAATCATAAATGAGTTAACAAATCATGAAAGATGAATCCTGCTGCTGACATTTTATGATATTTATTTTTCATTTTTACTGCAGCTGCAGACTTTGATCCAGTCTGCGGATCCTGGAGCAGACTACAGGATCGACCGAGCGCTCAACGAGGCCTGTGAGTCGGTCATCCAGACCGCCTGCAAACACATACGCAACGGGGACCCAATGTGAGAGCTCACACACACACATTGATGATATGTTTGGTTTTTTGTTTCTAATATTCAGTATTTATCACTGACTAATAATTAACAGAGACTGTTTGTGGTAGCATGCAGGTCCACAGGGTTTTTTCTTTCAGCCTCTCTGTTCTGAAACATGCCCTTATTGGACCGAACACTAATTAAAAGCGAGTATCGTGTTATCCTCATTTCACCTGTGGCTGTGTGTGTTTGTGTGTGCAGGATCCTGTCGTGTCTGATGGAGCACCTGTACACTGAGAAGATGGTGGAGGACTGTGAGCACAGGCTGTTGGAGCTGCAGTATTTCATATCCAGAGACTGGAAGTGAGTCGATTCAATAAATCTGGGTTGTAAAATAATTAATAAGGAGTATATATCCCAGACAGAGGACAGAATTCTTATCCAGATGACATTAACTCTTCTTGGTTTTGGTTGAATTCAGACTGGGACTTTGATACCATTAGAAATAAAAAATAAATCAGAGTAATTACATTTTCATGTCATCTGCTTCCACACTTCCCTGATGATTTTTGTTCCTCGCTCTGCGTCTCAGACTGGACCCCATCCTGTATAAGAAGTGTCAGGGCGACGCTGCTCGACTCTGTCACACTCACGGCTGGAACGAGACAAGCGAACTGATGCCACCGGGCGCCGTTTTCTCCTGCCTGTACCGCCACGCCTACCGCACTGAGGAGCAGGGACGCAGGGTAGGACTGCACCAAAAACACACTTTGATCAAACTCATTTCTCCTTCGTAAATTTAGTTTTTGATGAAGGTTAATCTTGGAGTCTTCTGAGTATTTATTCAGGTGAAACTGTTTTGTTTGAACTCCACTAGGTTAACCCAGACGAGCAGGTAAGTGATCAACGACTGGCTTAAATGAATCAGCATCGATCCTGATGAGGGTTAAATGAAGGTTAAATCAATGATGATGATGTCACTGATCTAATCCGTCATTGATTGGATGAGGTGGATGTTTGTGTGGCTTCTTGCTTCAGAGCAGAGCTGAAGAAGTTTCTCACTCTGTTTCCTTTGAAATATCACAAAATATCACAAAATCACAGCAATTAAATCCACTTTACTCTGCTGTAAATGATAAATATTTATAGTCAGAGAAGTAAACTCTGATTATTAATGTAAAGTTCAAGGCCATCTTTCGAACACACATAAAATCCGGTATCATCTTGTCTAATTTAAAACTGCTTGGGCTCTTGATTTTTTGTAACCACTGCATGTGGTCCTGATTTCTGGAACGACACTCACTGATTGATTAAATTGATTAACTTGGGATCCTCAATCCTTCAGCAAAATCAAAATACCTCTTTTTTTAATGACAGGCATTTATATACCATTTTAATGGTTTCTGATCAATCCAGAAAGTGACAATACTGGTGTACACTGCAAAAACTGAAATCTAAGCAAGTTATTATGTCTTATTTTTAGTAAAATTTGTCTTACTGTTCTTGATTTGAGCCACATTTACTAGACAAGGTCATAAAAATGTCTCATTTCAAGTTTTCTAAAGACAAAAATTAAGCATCAATTGCTTGTAACAAGTTTAAAAAAATCTGCCAGTGGGATAAGATAAAAGATTCTTGTTTTAAGACATCTTTCTAATTTCAAGAAACTTCCCGGGCGAATTCGTCTTATCCTATTGGCAGATTTTTTTTGACTTGTTACAAACAATTTACACCTCATTTTTGTCTTAAAAAAACTTGAAATAAGACATTTTTATGACCTGGCCTGGTGAATGTGGCTCAAGTTCAGAACAATAAGACATTTTTTACTACAAATAAGACATAATGACTTGCTCAGATTTCCGTTTTTGCAGTGTAATCATCAGATTCTCAGGTTTCTTAGGGAACCTGAATGTGTCACAAGTGAAATCACAGCTTAATATACCAGAGGAGAAGGACAATGTCATTTATAGCTTTTTATTACACATCAGGACGACATAGTTGAGTTACATCAGCCTATAGTCATAGTTGTCCTGAATCTATAGAGCTGCAGGATTTTACTGCGCTGAGAAAAATGAGAACACAAAGAGTAAAAATGTCACAGAAGCAAAAATCAACCAGAAACTGGGATCCTGTGGGTTAAAGGAACTCAGTCATAAATGTATGAATATGAGTAGTTTTTAGACCCTGAGATTGAATTTGAGAACATTTTGCGCACTCCCATTGGATTAAACACTTCTCTAAAGAGCTGTTAACACTCTTTCTGTGGTGAAAGGCCACCTGGCAGGAGAAGAAGCTGCTGCTTCACCGTTCAGATGAGCTAACAGATGCCTGAATTTTGTGTTTTCTAGCGTTCTTCACAGTTTCATCTACCAGACTCCTAAATTACCGCTCAGGAATTAGTAAAGTATATTCCATCCTTTTCTATGATGCAACTACATAGGTCGCCCTCTGCTGGCTTTAATGCAGGTTAAAGGCACTTCAGCAGTTCATTAACATCAAGACAGTGACATGTAAATAGAATAGATAAATCATATTAGTTATTAAAAATATATGGATATCATATAATAAATAATCTTTAGATGAAATTTTTTTTTTCCTTTTCTGAAAACCTCAGATTGCCACTTATGCTAAGAAGCTGGATTTTGCATTTGTTTCTTAAAAAGTGTGTTTTCAGACATAAAGGAGTTTCGAACATCTGTTGGATCAAGCGCGAATAAATCCTCAACAATGAATATAAATAGACTTTTTTGAGGGAATAATTATTTATTTTATCAGTAGATAAAAAATAAGACATGTACGATGTCTTTAGACTCCATCATGGTGTCTTCAAGTGCTGGAAAGGGTAGTGACACACCCTTATATGTGTATCTGTGTGTGTGTGTTTGCAGTTATCTCGTGATTGTAAGGTGGAGGTTCAGAGGATTCTACACCAAAGAGCTCTGGATGTAAAGTTGGACCCTGAGCTGCAGAAACGCTGCATGACCGACCTTGGGAAATGGTGCAGTGAGAAGACGGACACTGGCCAGGTAAAAACACTCAAACTCTTTTGTTGCTCTTATCACTCACTGGGTGCAGCTCTTCTTAAACCTTGTTATGGTTTCTGCAGTAAAAAAATGCTAAAAGCTTTCTGAGAATTTTCAAAACAATACACAAAGCCTTCAGATAAAACGTCTGTGTGTGTTTCCAGGAGCTGGAGTGTCTGCAGGATCATCTGGAGGACCTGGTGTCTGCCTGCAGGGATGTTGTTGGAAACCTGACAGAGCTGGAGTCAGAGGTCAGAGGTCATTTATTGTTAGATAACAGTCACCTGTGTGGATGGAATGATGTTTGAATGTCTAACCTGAGCCGCCTCTTTGCTTTTAGGACATCCAGATCGACGCTCTGCTGATCAGAGCCTGTGAACCCGTCACACAGGCTCACTGTCACGTGAGTTCAAGACTTTACCATCTCTGTCTAAAACATTCATTGAGGAGGAACCTGGCAGAACTGATGATGTTAATGTTAATGTCTGTGTTTGTAGGATGTGGCTGATAATCAGATCGACACAGGAGATCTCATGGAGTGTTTGGTGCAGAACAAACATCAGAAGGAGATGAATGAGAAATGTGCGGTCGGCGTCACTCACTTCCAGCTGGTCAGTTCTGTCGTTCTCTGTGAAACTAATATTTTTATTTCTTTAGGTTGAACTGAATATTTACTTCTTACTGAATCAAAATCAAAGTAATTACAGCAACACTGAATCGATATGAATTGAACCACAACCTAAAACCAATTTGAATTGTGAGATTCCTAACAATACCCAGCCCTGAGCCCGATGTAAACTCATTTCTTCTACACAAAATCATGTCAGTGTTATTAAAAGATAATACACAAATAATTAGAGATCTTGTTGACAATTTTCAAATATTTATTTTCCTGCCCATATAAACATATGTGGTATGTCTCCTCAAATTTTTGAGCAATAAAATATCTGAAAATAAAATTTTGCACAATAGTAAGATATTTGTGCATGTGGAGTACAAAAGTAGAAAGCATAACAGTTCTGTATAAACACTGAACAAGTAAAGTGCATGTAATCTTAAATAATATATCTTTCCTCTTGAAAATTGAGATAATAAAAAAATCCTAAATGATCCTGATCATCAGATTAAAAAGCTGGTGGAGCTGGTTTTATGTTGCTGCTGCTGGCTGTGGTTGCTATTTTGTTGTTTGGTCTATTGTGGCATGTGTCATGAATAACATGCACAGCGCTCCCTGCTGGCCAGGAGACAGTTTGGTTTAGAGGATTTGCTGAATGAGTATTGATTTGGGCAAAGAAATATTGCAATGCATTGATTTGTTCCTCATGCCTTTATGCTCTTCCTCTGGGTTAGGTTGTTTGAGGCAGGACATTTCTACATGTGTGTGCTACTTACACTTCATAAAAAATGCGACCACATTTTTCTTCATAGTTGTTTAATGTGAGCAACATCCGCTGATGTTTCTCCTGTTTTCAGATCCAAATGAAGGACTTCAGATTCTCCTACAAGTTCAAGATGGCGTGTAAGGAGGACGTTCTGCGTTTGTGTCCAAACATCAAGAAGAAGTAAGAGAAAAGAACACGCTTACGACTCCAGCATTTTTACCCTCTTCCTTCTGTCTCTGTTTTCTGTTTCTATCCAGAACATTTCGTGAGCAGCCGGTGAGTTTAAAGGGCTTTGATTTAACATAATCTGCTCCGTCCGTGTCTCTCACTGCAGGGTGGATGTTGTGATCTGTCTGAGCACCACGGTGAGGAACGATACGCTGCAGGAGGCCAAAGAACAGCGAGTCTCGCTCAAGTGCAGAAAACAGCTGCGGGTGGAGGAGCTGGAGATGGTAACACACACAGACACACACATATATAAAAAGAAGAGGAGGCACAGTTAGTCTTGTGAATAATTAATTTAAAAACTGATCCAAATGTCTGCATGCTGTGTTTGACATTTTAAAGTTCTCTCTCTTCTCTTCTTACCTTTCAGTCAGAGGACATCCGCCTTGAACCGGAGCTTTATGAACCCTGTAAATCCGACATCAACCGTCTGTGTCCCAACGTGGCTTTTGGAAACGCTCAGGTGAGGAGCAGCAGAGAACCCTTGAAAGATCCCAGCATTAGACAAACTATGTAGACATGATTTGACATAAACTTCTCTTGATCCTGTCTTTGCTGTGGGTCAGGTGATCGAGTGTTTGAAGGAGCAGAAGAAGCAGCTCACTCAGCGCTGCCATCAAAAGGTTTTTAGGCTGCAGGAGGTGGAGATGACTGACCCGGAGCTCGACTACCAGCTCATGAGGGTCTGTAAGCAGATGATCAAGGTGAAGCAAAGGACAGCACTTCAAATTCATGGCTGTGAGAGCTCAGGAGTTTCTGTAAAAGTTTCCTTAAATGACTCTGCTGTTGTCTTTCTCTCTCCTGCAGCGTTTCTGCACTGACGCCGACACCAGAAACGTCCTTCAGTGTCTAAAGCAGAACAAAAACAGTGAGCTGATGGATCCAAAGTGTAAACAAATGATCACTAAGAGACAGATCACACAGAACACAGGTAAACCACACACTCCTCACCACCAACTGCAGCTTGATCGACCTGTTTCCATCACTGACACGACTCCACGTCCTCTCACAGACTACAGGCTGAACCCAGTGTTGAGGAAAGCTTGTCGAGCTGACATCCCAAAGTTCTGCCAGTCGATCCTGAGCAAGGCGAGCGAGGACAACGAGCTGGAGGGTCAGGTCATCAGCTGCCTCAAACTCAAATACGCCGACCAGGTCAGTGCAGTTCGACATCATCATCATTAACTTTCTAAAATGCCTGCAGAGACATCAGCAGGATAAAAATAACAGAGCAGACCAACTACTAGACACGCAACAACACTTTCCAATTCAATATTAAAGGGTTTAGAAATAAAATTAGGTTTCAAAACTGAGCCTGGTACAGGTGAAGAAAATAATGTCATCCAAGTAGTGCTGTCAAACGATGATAATTTTTAATCACAGGGTTGCTGCGTGATTAATTTAGATCAAATCCCATTCATTTTTAATCTATACTAAGTGTGTTTCATTTTTCATGAGCAAACAGACTCATGAAAGAGGGGAATATACTATGTACACTTAACGTATTAATTAAACACATTCAGCCAGTCCTGTTAACAAAACAACTTCTTTGTTGTTGTTTTACTCAAATTTTCCATCTAGAAGGCCAACGTGCTGTTTAGCATCTGAACCATTTAGTTGTTTGGTTCTGTTTCCTGTCATTCTGGATCAATTACCCATTTGTGCATATGCTACAATTATTCTACTTAGACCAACTACCCAAAATGTGTTGCCAGAGATTTCAGGGATTTTGAGGTCATTCTACGCTGCAAATAGGTTAAATATGATAGAATTTCTAATCAGATTAATCCTGATGATTGGCTTCACCTGAGTTAATGCGCCCTACATGGGAGATGTGTTAATGTCTTTTGTTGAAGATGGTTTCATTTTCATGAAAAAGAAATTTTTTTCCTGAATCGAGTGTTTTCTGTCTGGGGTTTGGTTCAGAGGTTGTCTCCAGACTGTGAAGACCAGATCAGAGTGATCCTGCAGGAGTCAGCGCTCGACTACAGACTGGACCCACAGCTGCAGAGACACTGTACAGAGGAGGTGCATGCACACACGCGCACACACACACACACACACACCCACACACACTTTACAATATACTGAATCTGTAGTGGCTTTACATAAAACTCTGCAGCTCAGTGTTTTCTTTTTTATGTCGTTTCCTCTCTTTTCCCCTCTTTGATTCCTCCTCTCTCATGTTTCCTCTCTCCCTTTCCTCCCTTGTTTCTTCTCCTGTTCTCTCACCTTCTTTTCTCACTTCGCTTGTTTGTCTCCTGCAGATCTCCAGGTTGTGTGCGGAGGAGGCAGCAGCTCAGGAGCAGACGGGTCAGGTGGAGGAGTGTCTCAAAGTCAACTTGCTCAAAATTAAACAGGAGGCCTGTAAAAAGGTGAACATTGATTCTCAGTATTCATCCTTACAGTTTCTCTTAGAAGAAAAACGACCATGAGAATTGCCTCAGATGTTTTAAACTATTGCTCTTCTTCTCGTGGTGTTTTCATCTTTCTTAAAACTCTGCCTCACAAGTTGAACAGTCAAACGGTCTGCATGTAGTTAGTTTTGATGTTGAAACTCAAACATGTTTCCTTCATGCTCTTCTTTTTTCCTTCTCTTTGTTTTCAGGAAGTCTTGAACATGCTGAAGGAGAGTAAAGCGGACATCTTTGTGGACCCTGTCCTTCACACAGCCTGCGCTCTGGACCTCAAACACCACTGTGCCGCCATCACACCCGGCAGAGGACGACGTACATGCTTTAGAAGAATATCTTTGTGTTTTTTTACAGCATTTCCAGACTCATGGTGGTAGAGCTGTTGTTTTAATGTGCTGTCATTATCTCTGTCCGTATAGAGATGTCGTGTCTGATGGAGGCACTACAGGACAAGAGAGTTCGTCTGCAGCCCGAGTGTAAGAAAAGACTCCAAGACCGCATCGACATGTGGAGCTACGCTGCGAAGGTAAACATCAGGAGGAGGTTTCTACATATCAGTGAAGATAATGTTCTGATGTTACTTTTTTACCAACAGTTGATAGAAATCCAAAACTTGTTGGTCAAGCTTTGGGTAATGTTGCTTTCTGCTGCAGTAACCTGTCCCTCCCTGCAGGTGGCGCCCGCAGAGGGCTTCTCAGACCTCGCCGTACAGGTGATGACATCACCCTCCAAGAACTACATCCTCCTCATGATCTCTCTGAGCGTGTGCATCCTCTTCCTGGTGGGGCTGCTGTGCGGCCGCATCACAAAGCGAGTGACGAGAGAATTAAAGGACCGGTAGAGAATGAAAACAGACTGACCCCCCCATCTCCTCCCTCCTCCTCCTCCTCCTCCTCTCCCTCCCCTCTCAGATGCCCAGTCTGTGACCAGCCAACCTGCACAGTGCCAACGCCAGCGCCCACATCTGGAACTCCTCTGTTCACTGGCTGCAGCTGAATATTTGCACCCGATGCAAAACGCCCCAAAAATCCCAGAAACACTCCGACGTTTGAGGAAGCTTTGACTTTCTGATTGGAGCCTCTTTTTTCTTGATTCATCTCCCCCCCGAAATAAATCTGCTTTGCTGATGACTTTGTTTGGGGTCGGATGTGAGGACGTCCGGCATCTTTTAAGTTTCTGAATATGCGCTGTTGATGATGTGACTGAGGGCTGCTGCTTCTGAGGTTGGGATTGCTTTCCCCTCGTCCTGATCCTGATGCTTTTTGTGATATTTAAAGGAGACTGGAGCATGAAGAGCAGCTTTTCAAAAGTGACTGTGGCTGCCTGAGTTGCACAAAGAGCAAAATTAAGTCTTGAGAACTTTTAAGTTGATTTCTCTAATGTACCTGGTGTCTTTCTATATTTTCTCATCTACCATGAAGTCCCACCTTCATCGCTCCTGTAATGGATTTACATCCAAATCGCCAAGTATGGACTCTACATTTGGTCCAGCTCCTCGAGTTTTTGAGTGTAACAATATTTTCAACATGTCCCGTGTCGCTCTCAGCCTGTTCTCTGTTGCCTTTAATGAACAGACCTAACATAAGTCACATACGTGCACACAGACGCTTCATTTTACAGCTCAACAACCTGCAAGCCTGCTTTATTCTTTTGTGAGCGTGTAAGTTATTTTTGGTATGGATATAGCATTTAAACCTGAGTTAAAACAGCTGAATATCTCTGCGTAGATGGCATAAATTTGTTTTGTTTATGAATGAAAGCAACAAAGAGCTCAGATCAGCTTATTTAACCTGCACTCAGCTGTGAAACCATTGAAATGCTTTAACGTAGGCTGGAATATTTTGACTTATTGTGATTAAGTTTTTTTTGTTTTTTTTTTAACCTTATTTTATTGACACTCAGAAAGTCCTGCATGTAACTGAACTGCAGATGAAATGACATTTCACACTGTGTTAAACACAAAGAGTGGATAATTGGTTTAGATTAGCATGAAAAAGCAGTGAGCCTGGATTTATCCAAAGTGTTTACTTTATGTAAAGATGGATGGCATGCCCCTGCCTCATCCTGTTGCAGAAAAGTTAAGCTGAAGTAAACCCCTGTTATTTAAAACACACATTTAACATACCAGTGAAATGACAAAGATGCCTCTGGCTGGTGCAATTTCTAACAGTTTGTTAGAGCCTTGAGTTGAATTTGTTGCAGACACAAAGTTATGTAAAACCAACCACTCTTGAGCCCACAGTTCTGCAGGAGCCACATCTGTCTTAAAAGTTGTCAATCATGGCATCACACTGTTTTTAATAACTTCAAATTACAAATTAAAACCAATATTTTCTGCTTGTCATTGAGAGTTGATATTGAGCGCTGCAGCAAAAATAAGTATTATAGAAACACATGCATATAATGAATCTGACACTTGACACTGAGTTTATAACTATGTCCAAGTTCACTGGTATGACTTTATTGTCAAAGTCTGGATTTTTTTCTTTGACGTTAAAAACAAGATGCAGAAATATAAACATGAGTGTTTCTGCCTGACAGCTTTTCTGCTGCCTCCATGTGGCCGGTACAAACTGAATAAACAGTAAAAGCATCAAGAGCAGCTTTTGATAACTGGAATTATTTATAACTTAAAATTATTGTTTGGCGCTTATGTCTCAAGACTTGCTGATTAAAATCAGAAGTAAATTTTTATGTATGCACTGTTTGAAGCTTTTCAGACAGCAGAAACTGTTGATGATTGTTGAATTAATTTAACGTTACTTCTTTTTAAAAAAACAAAACAAAATTGAACGAATTCGGATATGATACATATCAATAATTCACACTGGAGTCTGAAATCCTTGTTTTGAAGGCAGATGACTTGTAACTTATACTGTGACTACAGAGATGGAAACATTGTTTTTTGTTTTGTATCTAATTGATGCATATTTACTTTTGCACTTTAACTTGATTTTGGCCTGAGGATCTTCACAAATGAAAGCAGATAAGAAAATAAGCTTCACTCTTCTCATGTTTTGCTGCTGTTGTTTGTATAATTTGAATCTCATCACATATATACAGAGTTCAGCATGGACACAATTATATCTGCTCACTTACAAAAGTTCACAAAGCTGAAGCGTAAGAATTTATTTTAAAACTCATCTCAAAGGATTTTGTGCTTGAAAAAGTGTCGTCGTCTACCTGAAAGCAGAGTCAAAGCATCATCATCTCACAGCTTTGAGTTTTTCTGAATGATCTTTTTGTTCTTGTTTGTGTCCATAAACACCAGAGCAAGAAAACAGGATATTAACAGAGCTATCATAACCAGTGTCAAGTCTATACGTGTACAAACTTTATCAGCTTGCAGGTTTTTTTTCTCTGTTTTCTTCATGCCATGTAATATGAAAATGTAACAGAGTTATTATCATGAGATTTGATTTTGCTGTACAGATAAATTTGTCAATTTAATAAAACTGTCTGCAGATTTTCCTACCTTTGGCTCAGCACAACTCTTTGTAAGCCGTTTGGGGGGGAGTGATGCTTTCATACACTAAGTTCATCTGATGTTGACAGTTGCAATGTTGAAAATATAACATTTTTCCTTGGAGGCTGAACCATTAAAAAAAAGAACATAAAATCCCACATTTTACCTTAAAAACTAACTATGCGTTCGTGACTGTGAAAGCCCTGAAAGGTAATGAGAAAACTCAACGCTTTTTCCCAGGATAGCAAGATAAATTTCCCCATTAGCTCATGAAAACAAGCTTTATTTTCCTGAGGTAACAAGGAAAATGAAGTAAGAGTTTCCAAGAGAAAACTAGACTAAACTTGTCTCATGAAAACAGAAAAAATAAATTGTTTAAAATTGTGTCCTTGAATTCCTTAGAGGAAAAAAAAGATTCAAAAAGTAAAGTTAATATTCTGAGAAAATGTGGAGTCATGTTCTCATCTAAGAATCTAAACTTTAATTCTAGAATGTTAAAGAGAAATTCTAGAACTTTTATTTTACAAGCCATACCCACAACCCAAGAAATTGTTTTCCTCACATATTATTTTCATTTGTTTCACAACACAGAAAACAGAACCAAAAGTCTCAGATGAAGAAAGCCTTTTATTATTTGCTTCCCACTTTATGTTCTGTACACGATACATTTCTGTAAAGAAAAAGTAAAGAACCAAAAGAAGCAGCACAGTAGCATTAGTTATCTGTTACATCTGGATATCTACAGGGGTTAGCTTAGCTGTTAGCAATACTCTGATCAGCAGGACAGAGGAGACTCCCTCAGAAAAAAAAAAAAAAAAAACCTGAACTAACATAGAAATCCCCAAATCCCAAAAATGATGGTCGATAATTCCAGACCAGCAACAAACCACCATCCACAGGTTCAAATAGAAAACTCTCTCTCTGCCTCTGCCAGACCAAATGAAGGAATGATCGCTAAATTAAAGAGGAAAATAAATTAGAAAGTAAAGAAGATGACTGTAAAAATGCTACTTAAAAAAAACTTAAAGTAACAGGTATTAACAGTTTACATCAAAGAAATCAGATCACTTATCAGAAGCTTGTAACTATCAATGATAAAAAAAAAGAGCAGAGACAGTAAATTCAGTGTCACACCTAAAAATCTACAAAATAACCATCTGTAAGCCGAGTTGGGAGGGGAGGGGCTTAAAAAGGTTTATGGCCAATCAGGTGCTGCATGCGTAATGTGAAGTCCAGGTAACAGCAGGTTTGGGAGTTTAGGTTGATTTGCAGGTTGTGTTTTTTGCAGATGGATGTAATTCTCCAGTAGGACAGCAGGAGGGAGCTGCTGAGATATGTCCAGCCTCAGCTAAGGCACAAAGTTCAGTCTTTTCAGCATCCACAAGAATGAGAAATTAAGAGGCTGCAGTTCCTTTGACGGCCACTAGAGGCTGCTTTACGGGACAAATTGATACAGCATTAGACCAGATGTCCTTAAAAACAGCCTCTGTTTACTTTTTTTTAACCATTGAAGTACTTTAAGTTATGAATTGATTTGGTAATAAGTGAAAACAGCTTGCGTTTTTGAAAATAACACATTACTTTTTTTATAGAGAGATGACACAGCTGACACCTCAAGTAAACACTCCACCAACCTGTATGTTGGCTTAGTTTAGCATAAAGACTCGCATTCAGGTTGGAAATTATAGTTGTCAGTCAATTGAGTCATTTACAGGTAAGAAGTGTGAGGAAAAACACACCACTGCTTTCACAAAGAGTCTATTGTTGCTTTTCCTGATAATGTCAGGTCAAAAACAGTCTGACAACAACAACAACAAAAAACTGCACATGCTTCAGCGTCTCATTCATGGATGATTGTTTCAAATTATTTTGTGTTTAAAAATCTTGCAGAACATATTGGATTTGATTCAAACCAAAAACTTTTCCAGAAAACATCACAAACTTAAAACCTGCGTTGTAAAAAGAGTGTTGCCACTTTTTTCTTAATCTGACATCTCCTTACTTTACAAACTCTTGTTGAGAAAATAAACTCTTAAAATTGAAGTCGTCATGCTAAGCTCAGCGTACAACCTATCAGCTTTATGAGGATTGTTAAGTTCCACGATCAAACAAATGTGCAAATCTCACATTTTGCAAGAGCTTTTTTTCTTTTCAAAGACTATGATGTTCTCATTGATTGATGTTCTCCCTCCAGAAGTTCATGCTGCTGCTGACCCCTCAACTCCACCCAGGAAATGTCATTTTCAATCAAACAAACCTTTTCTGATTTAAGTAACATGAAAAAAAGATGTGAAGGTGTAACGATGAATTGTCCACTCAGAAATCTGCAGGTGAAGTTTATGTCCGTTCATGTTGGCAGACCTCCAGAGACTTCCCTCTGCATCTAAAGCTTCTTTCAAACATAACAGCCGTTGACCTCAGACGGAGTAAATGTCACATGGACTTTTCCACTGATTGTTTTTCAAAAACAGCTTAACAACAGAAAAGGAAAAAAGACAAAGTCTCTGCAAAGAATTTGACAGTCAAGACACCAAAAACCTTTTGGTTTCACAGAGGTTGTGTCTTTGTGTCAGCACTAACAGCTTCTGATTGGTCCTGGCATCTTGAGTGTCATTGTACCATTGGCTAGGTGAACAGAGGGGGCGGGACATCAGGTGGGGATAAGCTGGACGTAGTTGGCAGGATAAAGGCCGACCTGGCCGCTGCTCAGCTGTCCTTTACACCAGCCCTGTTCATCCTCCTCCCCCATCTTCAGCAGCTCTTCACCTACAAGGGTAAAGTAACAGGGTCAGACTTAAAGGAAGTGTTCATTCATGAGGATTCCTGATGGAGTTCATCTGTCGTCTGCTCCTCCTCGTTCAGGTTCAGCAGAGCTCGGCTTAGCTTAGATTTCCAAACTGAAGTTTCTCCCCCTGTGGCTCAATCGCGTCACATAAACTCTTTCACCTTTCTGTTTTTAACCTCTGAGGCAAACAGACATCAGACTAAAGCTGCGTGGAGTCAGACACAAACCTTTACCCCCTGCTGGAGCTTCTGTCACCAACAAACCTGACTGAGTTCATCCTCCTTAATGTGCGTTTTACTATCTTTACTCTCACTGCTCAGTTTTACATCAAATCACATTCTATTGTTCTATTTGTGGGTAAAAAAAATCTTTTTGTGGTCAAAGATCAGTGTGCCTTTGTTCATTTAAACTTCGGTGTCTAGGGTGGAAATCAAGCAGCAGCTTGAAGCAAATAGAGCCAGTAACCTGCTGAGTGGAAAAGCAGCTTTAGTATCAAACTTCAGAGGGCTGACAAAGACAACGACGAGGATAGAGACGTACAGAGGGCAGTTTCTCAGCGTCATTACTGCTGCTGGACTTATCTTGACTTGTGTTAAAAAGAGACTTGATACTGATTTTGAATCATCACATAAGCAGGTTTGATTTTTCATTTTTGAATGGCTACGTCCTGAAAATCCAGCTTGGACATGAACACAAAACCCCCTGTATCACACTGCATTTCCTCTCATTCCTTTTTGTTCCACCCAAAGCAAAGTCTGTCATCCAAAACTCATAAAAATGAAATGCCTTAATACATTTTACCAAAAACCTCCTTCACTAGTTTTGCCCCCGAAGCTCACCAGCTACAACATAGACCCCGAGCACCTTATGAACATGATTTATGTTCCTTAACTGAAAAACTCTCAAGAGGTACATGACTTTCTCCTAAAACTAATCATTCACACTTAAAACATTCATAAGGTCAAAATATATGGTTTAAGGAATCAAACCATGTGCATATTATCAATAGTCAGAGATTCATTGGGCTGTAATAAATCACAGTTTACCAAGTTTTGTTGGTGAAATAGTAAATATTTTTTATATGTTTACAAATCCAAACATGACATCACTTTGCAACCTGCAAAAAGTTGACTGGAAAAGACAGATATACTAAAAAGAAGGCCTGTATTCATATATCTGCTTTTACAACAAATACATAATGTGTTCAGAGCAATATTTTCACCACAGTGGATCCAGTTGTGAAAACTCCTCAGAGTTGAGTAAAACTGAGTTGACTTTCTGATTCATGATCACATGATACATATGTTAAGATTTCTTGATATTCAAATAGAAGTTTAATCATGAATCATATCAGAAAGTTAAACCCAAACAGTGAAAGTTGGATTTATTTTGAGGTTCTGGGTTAAGTATTAAAAAAGGCTATAATAGAACACAAAAATGTTGCTCAGTCAAAAATAAAAGCATTTTTTAATATATCTAATTAGGAATTAGATTGTTCAAAACACTTTTATTTTGTTTTTTGTTATTTTTCTGTTCTATATCCACATCAATTCTGTCACAGCTGCACATATTCGGCAGTGAAGTGGTTTTCTTTTATTTGAAACTTTCCTGAAAAAGATCTATCTGAAGTCACAGTAATAAGATAGTAGGTATCTTTAAAGTGAAAGTTTTTCTAAGAGATGAATAGAACTTGTGTCCACAGTTAATTCATGTCTTGATCCAAACAAAAACATAATCGTTAGTCATCGACTCTTTTTTCTCTTCTGTGACTCAGATGGATTCATTAACTTACATCGAAAGCTCAAAGTTCACAGCAGTTTACTGACGTGCAGACTGAAGATGTAATAAGTGTGTTTTAATGGCAGCTCCACACTTCATCACAGTCTTACAGCAGCTCATCATCAGTGCTCATGTCAGAAACTGGGCTGAACATGAGGAGGGTAAATGTGTGAATGAAGGAGGAGGCATCACAGGAGGGAAAAAGGAAAATGACATGACCCATTACCTGCATTAAAACTATTATAAAACCAAACCTCACTACTTCCCACTTGCGATGCCTCTCCTCAGTTAGCATTAGTAAGTGTTAATACCTGCTTTAAAGCTGAGCTCATCGGCCTCCTGGCCTGAGTAATCATAGAGCGCTCGGACTCGCACCCCGTCTACCTGATCCTCCTCCTCCTCGTCTCCTGCCTCCCCAACACCATTCACAGCCAGCGTCTTCTTAGGACTTTCCTCATCCGACCAGTCTGACGAATAATCTTTCACCCTGGAAAACAAAAAGTTAAATCATCATAAAGATGCAGTTTCTCAAGAGATCATCTGTGGTTTCGTTTCAGGTTACTGTTCAGCTCAGGAATCCCCTTTAACTTAGCATTTACTGACCTCAGTCATCAACTTATATGTTTTTCTTTGTTTTATCCAATTCCTCTTTGAATATATCTTGAAAGTTATTCACAGTGAGGTAAAGTGTGTGTTGTAGTAGCGTTCATCTTTTGTCTGCACTTCCACTTTTACTAGGTGTCATAAATAAACTTCGAGGGGATCTGAAGCTGCTTGACACATCTCCAGGCAACCACAGCTGGCATTTTCATGGATATCAAGTGGAAAAAGGGATGTGTAAAGATTTTTGCTTGGTGAACTGTGAAAATCTAACAACTGAGGATACATATAGACAACTCACAGAGAGAAAGACAGCCACATTACCTGTCTATGACTTCTATTTCTCCTTCTTTTGTTTGATTTTACTGTCAAATGTGCAAATAATAACAAAAAAAATCTCTCTATGGAATATAAAGAGCACTTGATCACTATAATTTCAACTGTCTTCCCTATTAGTATTTAACAGGTTTGCAGTACTGCACCTATAATGCATGAGAGTGACTTATAAATTAAGTTCAATCTTAATCCTAGTCCCCTGCTATCAGCTCTCTATTGAAAGAGAAAAAGACATAAAACGTGGGTCTTTCAAAGACTTCTGAAAAGATTTCGTGGAGTCGAGGGAAAGATTTTACAAAGAGAGGATTAGATCCAAAAGTAGAGCAAGTGACTCTCAGCCAAACGTCTGTTACTTTTGAGGAAATTTAGAGCTGCTGAAATGTAGAGAACAGCTAAATCTGCTCCAGAGACACACGCTCATACAGAGGCAGCCTCCTAGCTTCTAATTACAGTGTGTTGTGTTCAGGATAACTCCTCAGGGTGACTACAAGACAACAAACTAAACCACATGGTGTACCTATATCTGTCTGGGACACACACACACACACACACACACACACACTCTGCTCATTATCCAGCAGTGGAAAAATGCAGTCTTTGGTGATGCAACGCTTTATTTACACTAAAAGCAGGCAGTGGATTCAGTCCTGTAATAAAACAGTGGGACAGCGTGGATTGTTATAATCCATCCACAGCAGACGAGGAGGAGTCGTCCTACCTGCCCGTGTCTACGGTGATGGGACTGGGCGAGGCGTCTCCTCCACCTGAGGGGACGATGTTGGTGAGTGTCACCACGTTATCCTCAGAGTCGCCTCCTCGCTCCTTCCTGCTGATGGAGCGACTGGCTTCAGGAGACCATTCCTGCGTGAAAAAATAAAAACAAACAGAGATTTATTCTTAACTTAAAACACTAACAGAAGCAAAAAAACGTGTGAACCCTCCTGTTGTCTTTGGGTCAGTTTGACCTGATTTCAAAAGTCATTTTGTCACATAAAAAATTACATATATGGTTCCATGCTATGCTATTTGCATGCAAAATAGTTATGACTATTTTTGTTAAATAATGTGTGGTTTTTTTTAAATGTATAGCATCTTGCTGCCATAAAAAATTGAAATGATTTCTAAACAATATCCTGCCTACACTTTGACATAAACCTGTCTGTGATATGACATCAATTTGTGTATCTCTGACAATAAACTTAGTGGAAAAAAAATCAAAATATCTGCTTTATTCTACTCAAAAAGAAGCAGTAAATAGGTTTATGTAAATAGGTCTATCATACCATATTATGTGTATGTACTGGAAACATCTTCACTAAAAAGGATAACATTTTACACCTTTTCCTTTAAACGGTGCAGAGTAAATCTGAAGCCAATACAGGGGTTAAGTTTTTTGAAAATTTTAGCCAATCAAAAAACTCAGCACAAAAAAGTAAGGACATTCCTCTTTTATTAGGTACCACATTTGTGGGATGAGCAGCTGAGCAGAAGTTGTGAGTTGAACCCATGGGAAATTTGCCAAATCTCCTCAGACTGAATGCGATTCAACAGGTTCAGCTTTAGATTCTCAAAATACGAGACTTGTATTGTAGTCCAGACAATGAACACTCTTCAGAGTGTGGTGGGTAATCAATGGAGTCTGATCGAGGCACACCCAGACACACAAAAACACACACAGAACCACGCTCTGGATGTAATGACAGGGTGCTGACAGGAGAGGTGGCTGAGGATACGGTTACATATATTTACTGTAGTCTGAGTGGAAAGCAGGACAACCTCCAAACTATCACTGCTGCAGGAGGTGTGTGAACAGAATGTCCTCACATGTTCACAAGAAACTCCAGACTGAGAGAGCTTCTGAAAAACGATTAAACAAACAACAATTTTCTCTTACTTTTTCAAAGTCTGAAAGTTTTAAGGTCTAAGTGTGAGGACAAGGAGTTAGATTTGAAAGACTGAAGTCCTCACAAGCACTGAGAATAGAAGTGTGTGTAAGTGTATAAGACAATAGCTCTCTGTTTGCGTGTAAGTAGCGTTGTGGGAACACCAGGAGGTCCCTCAGAGGACTAAAGAGATTCATTTCTGCAAACATCCCCGAACTCTCCCTCTTGTTTTTTAACTTGTGAAAAACAAGGGAAGCTAATAAGAGTGCAGTTTGTCACCACAGGAAGGATTTCCATTACTCCATACACTAAACATTTTTAAAAGGTAGCTGGAAATGTCAGATTTCTTTGGAAAATTAGGACAATGCCATGTGTCTGCATGTTTGTATTGTTGGTAACAGCAGTTTCCTGAGAAAACACGTTTTCCAAATCAGCTTATAGATTCCTGAATGCAAAGATTAGACAGCAGACGTAAAGACGTTCACACATGCTTGCAAGCTTAAGAAAAGCATGATGCAGCAAAACATCCACATTACATAACCAAACATTTCCTGCAGCAGAAAAGGGAACGTGAGCTTGACAACCCTGAATCAACAAGTAAGCTAAGAAATATCACACCTGTAGATGGTGTTATCACTTTTCCAAACAGAGTTTTTGACTTGTCGGTTTATTCTGTTTAGAGATTGTTGAGGTGCAAGAGACAATCAAGTATGATAGGTAATCAGGTGTTAGAGTCCTGAATGAGGCTTTATGTACACAGGTGTTAGAAAATAAGAAAAATAAGAAGTTGGAAAATGTGATGACTGACAGTAAGAGCTGCATTTCGGTGTCCATCAAACTTTGTATTTGGATTCATCATGCAGCTGATCCACCTCACCTGAAGTGATATTGAACAATTTTTCAAGTTTTTTTTTGAGTCGTAATGAGCTGCAACGTTAGTGCAAACACATTCTGAGTCTATACATTTTGATTTTCATAAAATCAGACTGTTCTCAGACTTTCTTTGGTCCAGTTGCTGTGTTTCTGGATCATGTGTCAAGTCTTTTCTAAAACTTGAAACTTTAGGACCCCGGTCTGGAACAGTACACACACACACAAACTCACACACAAACACACACTCGTCAGTGTGTCGCTGCCAAGAATAAAAGTGGAAGGTGGGAGGTAGACAGGAATTCAGATGATTCTATCTCTATTATGAGCTGAAAATTGAATCTGCAGATCTTTTCACAGACAGAAAACAGGACAGAACAACAGCTCCTTCATTGTGAATCCGGGACAGAGAGAGAGAGGAGGGTGTGGACATTCCTGTGTGTAACTGATCACAATTGGTTATATCATCCTCAGGCTGGATTCACAAAGGCGTGGAGCCGTTATTCATCAAAATAAAAATCCGATGTTTTCACTTATAGATGTGAGTTTATTGAAAAGCATTGTTTCCGTTTTGAAAATCTAAATTCTTGACTCCTTTTTTGGTTAGTTGACGCTTCTGTAAAAGATGTGTCCGGATAACAATACTATCATTCTAAGTGAAAAATGAATGAGTAGTTTTCCTCACCAATAAACAGTTAGTAATATAATGGTTGTAGCTGTGGAACATCCCTCACCTTAGCTCTATATAGACATTGTATTTCTACTCCTGCCTCCCAGAATCTGTTGTTTTTTCATATCTGTAAATATTTGTTTGTCCTCAGTGGCCCGGTCTGCAAACACGACGGTCAGAGCTGTAGATTTCCACTGAGGGCCACACAATCCTGAGTGTGTGTGTGTGTGTGTGTGTGTGTGAGTGTGTGTGTATCCAGACATTCCTGACCCCACTCAGAGCTCTCAGTCTCACAACAAGTCTTTCAGCGTCAGCCTGTTTGAAATTCAGCCTGTCTGAAACACCACAGCACAAATCCTTGATGCTCTCGTTTTCATCAAGACGTTTGAGGAAAATCATGGATAAAGGAAGTCGGAGAGATGATCACCAAGTCAGTGAGAGCGTATGTGTGTGTGTGTGTGTGTGTGTGTTTCTGAGTCTGTCCACACCTCAAACTGTGGCCAGTTCATGCTCATGCCCGGTCCGTGGGTGTTCCTCCACCATCGGAGATCTTCCTGGTCATTGGCTGCCTGGATGGTCTGACCCAGGTCCCGGTACAGACTTTTAAACCTGTTGGAAGAAGTCAGAGTCAATCATCTCATCTTCACATCTGCTCTCTCCTTATCCTTTTATTTTATTCTGTATTTGCAGATTTCTGTTTCAAAGTACCTCTCTTGGCAGATACAGAGTTTATGTAAAATTGTGTCTCTTTTGTCAAACTAAGTGAATTTTTCACAATATTCTCTCTTGTAGTTTTGTTCCAATTTGTGCTGATTGAGTCTTGAGGAAAAATAAATGCAGTTTTAGCTTTTTTTTAGTAGAGTTTTAAAGCACCACAGATGGTGGTGTATCTAAAAATAAATGGCAGAGACACTGGTTAAGAACAAATATCAGGTTATCAGGTCAGCTTTGGCTTATCTCCTAAATGTGACCACTGTGTTATAAAATTTAAGCTGTATTTAGTAAAGCAGTCAGTGCCGATCACTAAGGGGCAGCAGAACAAGCAGTGAAAACATCACAGATAGATAAAACTCCTTTTTCAAACTTAGGGAGTGTTTGCAAACAAACCAACATGTACACATTGGACAACACTGAGCAAAACAGAGCCAAATTTTTGAGAGACTCTAAACACTCAAGTTTAAAAGCACTCAGTCTGAGCTGAACAGGGGTGGCTGGTCTGTCAACACTAGGGCCAGACTGCAAACCTTATCAGTTTTACTGTTTAACCTTATTTTTGAGACAAAACAATCAGTGGAGTAGACTGCATGGAAACAAAAGACAGTTAAATGTAAACCTGCAACTGGGCAATTTTTCCCCATCAATCTTATTCATGTACAACATGAGGAAACTTTTGTCCTCACAAAGTTCAAAAAAGATTATGTTCTATTCAATATTTGAACAAAGAACTTGCTGGTCTTCAATTCCATTTTGTTTGGTACCAGAAGCTTGTTTAAACAGAAGAAAAAGGTCAATCGTTAATGGACAACACTGTAAGTTTTCTATTAACTCCTGTTTAAACACACACATTTACAAACTTCAAAAACTCTGCATACCTTTGTTCTGAGTCATGGACCAAAAACCACACAATCACCCTCTTTTCACCGGTGTTTGTGCAAATGTGTGTGTGTGAGTGTGTGCATGTGAGTGGGTGTGTGTGGCCTACCCGTCCTTGATGGACAGGTCGAGGTGTGTGTGGATGTCCAGCAGCAGCTCTTTAAAGAAGCGCAGCCTCTTCCGCTCTGCGTCCTGTGTGAGGTCAAACACCTGCTCCATGTCCTCCATGTACCGAGGGTTACAGCGGTTCAGCTCCTCCAGAGCCTTCGTGTAGCGCTCCTTCGCCTGAACACCAAAAACACACACGACACATGTTGAGTGCCGCACAAAAACCACATAATTCTCTTGAAGTTAAAAGAAGAACATGTGTCTGAGTTTTCAAACGTTTAACATAAAGACTAATGGCTGCTTTGCTTTTGGAGGGTGAACCCACTGTGAGGGACTTTATTTAGGTGTCTGTCTGTTCCAGCTACTGCTGTGAGGCTGTGACTGTTTTAGCTGAGTTAATATGTATTCAAGGAAATAATATCTGTAATATGTTGAAGGATTTCTGTTTTTATAGATAAGTAGCTCAACTCAGCTAAAAAGTGTGCTACTTTGGTTTCTTAGCAAGTGTGTCCTTCCTTCCAGGTCTGTTTTCACATAACACTGTAAAACCTAATTTAACCCCACAAATCCCTTTGAATATGAATCCCTTAGAATAAGACCCCTGCACAAAAAAATCACTACTTAACTTCTTCTTCTTTTAGTTAATGAACACTTCTTAATTTTGTTTGATGTGAAACTTCATATCCTTATAACACCATGAGTCCTTTATTTCCCTAAACTATCAGGTGATTCATGATATTGGATTCCATTTCCTTGTGAAAGTTTTCTCTTTGTAAGTGCTCTCTCTAAAGGATGAACTCTTTACACACAGTTTCTGAGTCACTTTCAGGATTTTCCTCTCTTCAGGACCTGCAGCGTTTGATTTTGTGCAGGGAATGAAGAAGACAAGCCTGGTCATGCTTCAAAAGTCAAAAACACACACACAGGTATGTTTTTCTGGACTCACTGACACACCCAGACTGCTACAAGTGGAGCTACACCAGGGACTGTGTGTGTGTGTGTGTGTGTGTTTTCAGTGTGTGAGTGTATGTTGGCTTTGTACTTTTTCAGCCTCCTGGTTGCAGCGCTCCACCCTGGTTGTGTATTTGCGAACTTCTTCCTGTGATTTGGTTGGGTCAGCCTTGGCGTGGGTTTCCCTGGTTACTGCTGTCCACTCCTCCTTCCTGGTCTGATGGTAGGTCTTCTTCATGGACTCCACCTTTGGGCAGAAACACAGACACACAAACACACTGTGACTCCTCTTGAATGACACATGATCAACACATTTCATGAAACCCTTCCATATTAGGGCAGAGTTTGATCACAAAAACTTGTCTCTGTGCTCTTTAGACTTCGATGTGACCACCCTGGCTTTCAGGCAGCCTGCAGACCCCAACACACCTTCAATGAGTGAATTTAAGTTGGGGCATTGGTTGTTACCTCCCACCTGCTTCTGATGCTGGTGGTGTTTGTTTGGAGTAACATTAAGAAAATCTATAATCTGTATCATCGTCAATTCATGTATGAATGTTTGGGCTTAAAACAAAAGCTTCACAGTAGAAGTGTCATAATTAGGATGTCTACATTTTTCCCTCTCTTTTATGTAACAACAAGATAAATATCAAACAAAAACAGACATTTCCATCTTGAAATGCAAAAGGTGGGATTTGAAATAAACTGGAAGAAACAACTTACATTAAGACTTAAAGCAACTGCAAAATCTGTTGGGAGATTATACAGTCTGTGTGTCATGTATAGCTGATGTCTCCCTTTGTCAGAGAGTAAGCAGAAGAATGTGAACACAGTACTCGAAAAATAAGCATAGTGAAGACTCTTCAAAAGTTTTATCAACAGGTAAAACCTGATGCTCGGTCAAAAGATACAGAACCAAAGCACGTCTTTTTTTTATTTTTTAAAAAGCAATATTTTGGGTCTTTTCATGCCTTTAACTGGAGAGAACAGGACAGTAAATAAAGTAAGAAACAGGGTGAGAGTTGGGAATGGCATGTGGGGAACAGGCCACAGGCTGGACTCAAACACAGGCCACCCACTCGAGCGTGAACCTCAAGGGGCGCGACCTAGACCACTGGGCCATCTGCACCCCAGCAATGCACTTCTTAACCCGTTCAACCCATAAGACCAAGGACAGACAGATATATCAGCTGTGTGTTGCTAGGAGACACTACAGCGCACCTGCAGTCCATGCCCCTGCTTGCAGGCTGCAGAGTGAAGCAACTTCAAACTATATCAAAATATGTTTGATAAAGTTGAACAAAGATTAAGCTGTTCCTACTGTTTACAACATAGTCTATCTTTATTTTTCATCTTGTTTTTGTATTAAATACAGTTCAATAAATGTTCCACATTTTAAAATTGAGACCCATAACAATTGTTTTCATTGCGTCATTTTTATGATGTGTCAACCCCAAATAGCAGCCCAAGAAAATCAGTCATCAGAAAAGGGTTATAAAAAAAAAATTAATAACAGTCAATCCCTAGACAAGACATTGAAAAAAATCTTTATTTACGGGAAGTCAGACCCCTCCAGAAGCCCTCACCTCTTTCAGTCTGCGGACCCAAGGTTTCTGTGCTTTACGGAAGCCGTCATCTGCGTCCTTCGTCTCCTTGAAGCCTCCAATCATCTGCTTGTGAAAAGCATCCTTTTGCCAGACTCGCATCTTCTCGCTGTCCTCACCTGCAAGCCGCTGCCGCAGGTCGAGATGCAGCTCGCTGAGTCGATCAGCTGCCTGCATGAAAGCGTGCCACGCTTTCTCAAGAGTACCATACTGAGGACCTGAAGGAGCAAGAGCAGGAAAGAATATGGATTCACAGTTCTATTTAGCTCTTGTGAAAAAATGGGGGTAAGTTATCCTTTTTGGTTTATTTTTTTACTGGTCTTGTTGAGGCTATGATTGTGAGCTGGCTACATAAACAGATTTAGTTATACTCATTGTCTACCCCAAAAAAATTGGTTAACATTCCAGATTTGGTGCAATTTTTTTTCTAATTTCACGCAAAAAGGGGTAAATAAATAAGCAGATGAATATATACTGCTTAATTTTTGCTGAATAAAAAGTTTATCTCTATCTGAAGACAAACATTTCAGTGCAACCTGATGCTTTGTATTTAATTTATTTGTCTTTAGAGATCAAGCATCTGCAAAACAGAACAAAGCTAATCCTAAGAGCAGCTGGGTGCATTTGGTAGTATGCTGCAGCTGTGACTAATGATGCCTGTTTTCAGTTCACCTTTCTCCACGACGCCCCTCCACTTCTTGGCCCAGTCACTGAGCTGCAGAGCGTAACTCTTCTCGATCTTTGCTCTCTCCTGGAAACAGCTGACCAGCTCGTTACACAGCCGGTGACCGTCGTCTATCCTCTTCACTGTTCTTTTATAGTTTCCAGGCTGCAGATGAAAACAAAACGCACAGATTCAGCAGAAAGTCACACTGGCATCCACATGTAGACTGATCTGCTGCACATCTTTAAAACCTCTTTGATATCAGACAGTCTGTCGACTCATTGAATGTCACTACCACGCTATTTTTAGTGAGGCAGATGTTAGCTTGTCAACCTGGCAGGATGTTTGGTAGACTTGTGAAGATTTATCTAACACTAAAATAGAGGGAAGTGTGAAGAGGACACAGGGAGCATGGTATTAAAGGTATATCATTTTTCCAGATGGAGGCTGTGAAGCTAGCAGTCACTCAGCAGGGACTCATTATGTGTCTGTGTCTCTATTTAAACACCACACACTGACACCACAAGCTCTTTGAGCTCCGTCTGCTCCTGTCAGCTCATCTTTTAGCCATATATTGACATATTTCAGGTTGTAAAGATGCTTAAATACATGTTTTCCCATGCTGTCCCAATAGAGAACATTTTCCTTCAGAAGAAACAGAGTCTGCTGATGTTTACATAGCAGAAAACTGACCACTTATCATCTGGTATCAAGAGACATTTGAGGGCAGGTGAGTTTGATTTACAAATCTGCAATGATGGCACAAGTATGTCTCATGCACTGTACTGACAGTTTTCGGACGTAAGTTGTTTTAGGTTGATAGTGTAATGAAGGGCCATCTCTGTACTGTGTTTGTCGAAACTTTAACCCCCAAACGTAAACACTCCCTATCTCTCTCTCTCTCTGTCACAACTGTTCTAGTTTGTGCAACAGCTGTGAGGTGTCTTTTGAGCAGCTCTAAATTTGTGGGATAAACTAATGTGGAACATTTTTAGATGTCAGGAAAATTAAGTTCAAACACTCTCGTCCTCAAAAGTGAAAGTTTCCCAGCATGTGTGGTGTGTGCTGATGCTCTACCTCCCAGAAGCTGTCGGAGCTGCCCAGCTCACTGAGGTCCCCATTGGAAGACATTTTGGGGTCGGACTTACAGCACCGAATGATGGCGGCTGGAAAAAAAACTGCAGATTGAAAAAGAGAGAGAAACAAGAAAGGGCTCTAATTAAAAGGATTCACTTTTTGTATTACAATGTACCTCCGACGTGACCACTTGTGATCTCACTTTCCTGCTACACAGATTCACCTTGGTGAGCCTTTAAAAAGCATTAAGGTGAAAAAAAACTGTATTGCAGACACAGTTATATGGGAGTATAAGTTTTGTTTGTGGAGGAGTCATGATTTCTCTACAAGAAGTTTGTTCAGAACACTTTTCCAAACTCGTGACCTTCCAGTGCCTCGGCCTCAGAGCACGCAGTGCTACAGTTTCAGCCTCTGGCAAACTGCTCCTCCACGTCAGTCCACACAGAAAGATTCAGAGTCTTTCCCTCTCTCTGCCCACAGGCCTGTTTTCTCCACATCACTGCCCAAGTTTCCCTCCGCACACAACTGGACTGTGTGTGTCCCATAAACACTGATCCTTGTCTCACTCATCCGCTCCATTACTGAGGCAGGAATCTGTGTCAGCCAGGCCTGCTCTTCCACAATGGAGCCCATTCATGGGAGAGAAAACTCACAAACATTTGTGGAGAATCATCCAGATAATAATCCACAGACACAAAATTTTAACTCTGTGATGTCTCTGCTTCTCCATGCAAAGCAAAACTTAAACTTCTGCTTTCAACTGAAAGGGGAGAAAGGTAAGAGACAGGACTGAACATCTGTGAAGGTGCCCCATGAGCGTTCAAAGACACACACCTGACCAACATCAGGAACAATTCGGGGATCAGTGTTTCCCTTAAAGACACTTCAGGATGTGACTGAACCTCAACCTTCTGAGTGAGAGACCACCGGCTCCACGCCAAGTTTATCTTTACAGTTGTCATCCAAATTCATCTTATAAATTCATTAACTCTCATGAATGAACCAAAAACCAAAATGGAACAACAGCTGTTCAAAAACAAGAACAAAAAAGGACTAATATAATCTTTCTGTGGTGGCAGGAAAAAGTGATTTTCAGATTCTGTCTTTATGGTTTTAATTTTAAGTGAAGCAGAAGATCTAAAATCAAAATGAGAGATCAAGAGTAGATTAAAAATAAAGGGAACAAATACGTTTTGATGTAGAGAAAATAACATTTCCATCTGCAGGGACTATGTTCTCAAACTTTTGGCTGGTCTTTCTGAACTACTAGCATGTCCTATTCCACTTTAAGACACATGTAAACTATTATGTTACTTTCTACAGACATGACCTGTAAGCAATAGCAAAAACGTCATGTGCAAAAACACTGATGGAATGATAATAATATGAAGTGCAGTGAAATAATGAGAAACATTTAAGGGCAGATTTTTCACTCTATCTCAGTTTTTGAGTCTGTTGTTCCTTATTTTTTACAGCATGGCCTTTCAATAAAAACAATTAGATACAAAAACTTTTTCACCAGAACATGACAGTAATCAATACGAAGGATCGAATGTTATTTCACTCTGGCACATAATATTGTTTTTCTTTATACTGACAGTTTGTACAGTGTTGATAAAATACAGTCGAATCACACAGATGACACAGACAGAGAGAAATGGGTGACAGCCATTGGACAAAAAAATATCTGCAATATCGTTCTTTCTTTTATGAAGTGCTGGTTTGGCTCAACAATTGAAGAGCAAATCCAACGTGCTGAGGCAGCAGTCCTTAAGGTGAGGGGCTTGGGTTAAATTCAACCTGCAGCCCTTTCTGCATATCACTCCTCCTGACCCTCTCTCCCTTTCTACTCTTTTTACTGCCCTTTCAAAATAAAGGGACAGAAGTCCCAGAATTAATCAAAAAGAATCATCAAAAAGCCCAAAGGGTGTTTCTCTTCCTACTGAATAATTTCTTACATAACACATGAGAGGATTCAGACAAACACTTCACAATGATCTGCATGCCAACATGTCCTGAGGCGACCTCCTCAGTTGGGCTGCAGCGCCCTGAGAACAGCTCACTGCAACCCGAATTTCTGTACAACAACTTCCTCCGAGCTGTCCTCCAATTGGACAAAGGCCTGTTTCAAGGCCCCACAAACTTCCTGTGGCAGACACAACAACCTGGAGAGAAGCATGTCATCTCTCCAGTCCTGACTGTGAGCTGTGATCCTCGCCGTCTGCAATGAAGCAGAGTCGATCTGAGATTTTAGTTCAGGAGGCTTGAAGCTGCTCATGGTCTCAACTTCACCAGTTTCAAAGTCAGGTGTTCTACATTATCCAAATTTACTGACTGACAGCTTTATTTTTCATCTAACATGACAAACCATTCACTTTTTATTCTTAAATATCTGATGGAAAATAGGTAACCTTTGTCACAACAGCCTTATTTATTGAAACACACCCTTAAATTCTTATAATGAAATACTTTGACAAGAAACCAATCTTGGTCAGGCAGGCATGAGTTTTTTTCGGATCTTGATACAGCACAAGGCTCGGTCTGACAGGACTGTGAGAGCTTTCAGCCTCCTCCCTGTGTTTCATAATCTTCTCTCTCACTCCAAATAACCAACTGACCCAAAATAAAAGCAGTATGGTTGGCGTGACCTTGAAGAAACAATGTGGGAGTAAATAGACTAAATAGACATTACGGACAACTCGGAGTACAACCCTGTCGAAAACAAGCCTCTAATTGTGCTACATGCTAACACGTGGCTAAGCCATGTATGTAAGAATCTGGATTAAAAATGTCCACAGAGTCCACATACCTTCAATCCAGTCGGAGACTGGATGTACAACTTACAGACATCATTAGATTTAAGAAACAAGTTGAGCTGAATGTCACTGGCTTTAAAACTCCAAGGAGATCAGACAAAGGGGAAACAACAGGGGGACCAGGACAGAGCCTTGAGGGACACCACAGGATATAGGCTCTTGTGTCCAATGAGACCTATTTATCAACATGAACAGAGAATGTTCTTCCAGACAAATAAGAGGGGAACCACTCTAAGGCTGTTTCAGAAGTGACTCATCTACCGCGGGGTATCTGCAGGATTTGGCAAGTCAAATTTAAGACTTTTTTAAGACCTTTTTAATGCCACTTTCAATGAAATTTAAGACCAAAAACACATAAATATAGTTGATGGTTGGGGATCCTGCTGTATTACAACCAAATCATAGCATGTGTGTCACTCAATGAGACCCATTCAAGTTAATTTCTTGTCTATTTCTTGAACATAAAGTGATCCTCAAAGCTTTTTGGTAAAGGGCTGTATGTAAAAATGCAAACAGTGACCCATAGTCACAGACTGCCTAGCTAGGATACGGATAATCATTTATCTCAGCAGCTTGTAAGACAGTATCCACGCAACATCTCCTTCTCGAAAAGTCCCGCAAAAAACGAATTTAAGACTTTTTAAGGCCTTGGTTTTAAGTACATGAATTTTAGACTTTTTAAGACTTCTAAAGGATGCATGGGAACTCTGTACCATCATGTTGATGCTTTACTACTGCTACAGGTCCAACAAGTTTGCAAAGTTAAAGTCTTTGAGCAAAACATGGCTTATTTTGTTTAAAATACTATTTACAAACACAAAGTACAAGACATGTTAAGAGGTGAGAAGTACCACATTCTCCGCAGGACGCGCTGAAATCAACACAAACAGAAAGTTTCTCACAGCAGCTTTAAAGATTAGCAAAACAGACGTCCTTCAACACAACAAGACAACATCACACTTCAGTCACTCAGCTTATCTCCTTCAGACAGCTGCACTAAAATCTTACCCTCATACTGTACAGCACAGTATGTGTGTCTTTCTACGTGTGTGTAAGTGTTTGTCACCGGTGAATGGAAAGTATGCCAGCAACAGGGGTATCTGCCATCGGCGTGCTAGAACATGAGAGCATATGAGAAAATGTACTTCACCAAAGATCACTAATTACTGCTCCTAAATCCTACAGGACAGCAGAGTGTTCGCGTGTGTGTGTGAGTTTCTGGGTGCGGCTCATGACAGCACGTGGGTTTGGCTGCTTTAGCGCGTATAATCTCCTGTATGTGCTGGTGGTGTGTGCAGGTGCTGACAACTGAAATGTCAACAAAGAGCTAAATATCAGCCACAACAAAGAGTTTCATGCAACAAGAAATCTTGAGAAATCAGCCACTCAAACATATATTTTGACAAAACACTGTCAAAACCAACAGCACATTGTATCATCACAAGTCCAAAATAGTTGAGCCGCTGTAAAAGGTTGATAAAAACAGCTAATATTATTCAAACCCTACATTGTTGTGGTGAATAGTTTGGAAATTGTAACCATTGTGTTACGTCATCATTTCTATCAGTACCACTCTGTAAATATTTGGGAACCAACAGAGCAGTTTCTGGAGTTTTTAAAGTGAATTGTTTTCCCATTCCTTTCCTGGTGCAGACTTTTGGCAGCCCAGTGTAGCATAAGGACTATTCTACTACAGAGCCATGCTGTTGTAATTCCTGCAGGGTGTGGCTTGATGTTGTCTTACTGAAATACACAAGATCCTCCCTGTAAATCGCTGAAATATTCTAATTGCAGACAGTGCAATATTTCTTTAACCCCATATGTGTCAGAATATCAGATAATTTTATTTGCTGTAGATGTTTTATGCTTTACACCAGTGTTACACAACCCTGATCAACCAAAGAACCAAATTGTTGAAAACTACCTGTGCAAGACCAATAATTGAAGGGATGAAAAGCGGTAAAATGGCAAGAAGCAGCAATAAAAATAAGTTCAAGGTGGAAAAAAATCATCAAACAGCAGCAAAAATGGGTGAAATGGCCGTTGGAAAACAGTCCAAAAGTTGCAAAACTTTTAGAAGCTTAACATTTTTGATCAAAGTATTCCTTTTTTATCGATCTTATGTGAAATTCTAATTTTCTCAGACTTTGAATTTGGTTTTTTTGGTTTTTGCAAGCCATAATCATCATAATCATTTCAGGAAATGAAGGCTTGAAATAACATTAAGCTGGTCTTGTTGAAGTTGTAGTTGTAGTGTTGTCATCATCAAATGTCTAAAGGGAAAATAAATACTTCATCACAAGCAATAAAAGTAAGACAAAGAACCTTTGTTCGTATCTTTGTTTGTATTACAGTTGCTAGGTTGTGACTGCTTTTTTAGAAATGAAGATCTCACTGAAACTGACCCAGGAGTGTGTTTGCGTGTTTGTATTCAGCGGTCACACGGTAACTACATCCAGTAGTAAAAGGATTAGACTGCACTGTCTGAAACAGACCTCACGAGCTGGAGACTGAAGCTGAGGTTAATTCTACATGACCAAAGTAATCTTAAGCACAAAAAGGAAACTACAGCCAAGACAAACTTGCCTGGTGTGACACCCACAATCCATCTGGTACAAAAAAAACAGACCAGACCAGACATAAGTTACGTAGTGGAGGGTCAAGTCTGGTCCTGTTTTAGTCTGAGGACACTGACACAGTAAAGACTGAGTTAAATCAGATAAATAAGAGCTGATTACAAGTGAATTAATTGTCTTTTGTCACAACAGCCCCACTTATTAGGGCTCTAAACTTCACAGAAAATAAAGGATAGGTGTGTTTGGAAGATTATTTCCGGATTGAATGATCAAATTCGATACTAAAATACCATGTCACAATCTAAACTTAATGTTTTGTTTATGAATTGCTGGCACTTGTCAGCTGAAAGTGTTCGACAGTCAGAACATGCTGATACTTTACTTACTTTCTGTGAGTAAGTTCTCTGAGATGTTTAAATTCCTCCACCACTGATCATGAACTTGGGTTCAGCCCCTTCAGTTTAACCTCACACACCCTCAACAAACACACCACAAAGGATGTCAAACAACCCTGGAGATTAGGAACGGCTACAAGCTGCTCTCCTATGAAAATATCAAAAAAAAAAATCACTGAATACATCACCTTAAATTTAAGATCTGCTTTTGTCTCGGGAATTTTGGTGTCAATTTGTTTCATGACTTCATTTCCTTTAGGTCAAATTCCAAAGGATAAATGCAAGTTTTCGATCCAATGTGAGCACCAGACTGTCAAGCCTGACTGACAGAGAACAGGAGGAGCATTGAAAGAAGGAAAAAGTGATGAGAGGAATAAAACCACAAAATACTGAGAGGTGAGAGGAATAAGAAAGTAAAACCTGTGACCAAAAAGCAACATGAGGAGGTGCTGCTCGCCACCTCTGTGTTGAATGTGAAACAGAGTGAAGTATAAATAGCAGCTAAAGAAGGAGAGGAGAAGGAGATCTGATGCGGTTTCTGTAACGCAGCAACTACAAGACGTCTTAAAAAGAAAGCACAGAGATCTGGTTTGTCAAGTTCTGTTAAATGAAGGAGAAGTGAGTAGCTGCACAGAATACAGACCCGGACATAAATCTGCTATCAAATGAAATCAATGAAAATATTCCACATCTCAACTGTGTGTTCATGCTTGTTTTTTAAGGCGCGGCTGAAACGCCTCTCATCTTATCCTGTGGGGCTGTTTTTTTTTAATAAATACTCAACCACAAATCCATTATTTTTTTTGTATGACATGTTTTCACTTATTCAATCGGATCAGGTGATTTGCAAAATGCTTCCCCCATGGTCCAAAAACACTGAGCCAATCAGGCAGGATTAAAAATAGGGACATAATCTCTCATCTTCCAAGAGGAATAGCAGCAGAAAAGGGTGCTGCTGCAGCGGTGAAGCAGTAAAGGAGACTCACAGAGGTATAAATTCTTACATCTCCCATCATTTCTGTCATGAACATGAAGGAAATCAAAGCGAATGCAGTTTCTGTCTAATGACTGTCAGATACTCAAATCTCAACATCCAGCCAGTTAAATGACAAATAGTGTGAGCTAATTCAGGAATGCCCTGTTCAATGTAGAATATAATTTACCGTTTATGACTCACAGGTCTTGACTCTGGACCAGATGATTGCATGTGTCCTGAACCAGTGAAAAAAGTCGGTGAAAATACTGTCTCAAGAGATTGTGATACCAAAAAGATCTTTCTCTTTCTTTCCTTGTGATACTGTTTGTCAGTTATTCTTGACATCTTGCGACAGCATCAACAATTCATAAGTGCCTGCATGCATGCGTGTGTCATTACTGCTGTGTCTCACTCAACTTTATGCTTGAACACTGCACTGGTCCTCTCTCAGGCTGTTTTAAAACCTATACAGTTCCCAGCAAAAAGGAAAGCCAAAGTCAACACAATAAAGCAAAGAAATTCACCAGAAGAGTTGAGTGAGTTCCAGCCACACTGTTGAGACTGCTGGGGTTGGCTGGAATATGATGCAGCTTAAATATCTGCAAGGCAATGCCAAAGAGATGAGGTATATTTGTTTGGTATTGTAAAAATGACTCATTTCTCTCCTTCATATGTGCATAAATGAGGAGATCTGCCAACTCAGCTTACAGTATAGTAGCATAGAACTGCAGAATGAAAGCTGGGTATAATGGCTATGTTAGCATAAAACTAAAGCAAGGCTGACAGGTTATCCAACTGTCAGGTTAACCTTCTGATAATGATAGGCAAGTAAAAGTACATAATTGCAGTAAGTCTGTGAGCATTTTGCCCCAGTCAGAAAGAGGTTTTAAATCATTCAGTGTTATTTTCTGAATCAAATGTAATGTTTCTGGGTCAGCGAGTACAAATGTGGGGCCTACTGATTTTGAAATGTCAGTGTTAAATTCATCTCAATGTCAACCCCAGACTCCTATCATTGCATTATTAATAAACCTTTATTGACTGAAAAATATCCTTAATGAATTATCTATCTGGAAGGTAGACTTTGCCAAGAAAGTTGCTCCAAAACTTTCATGCAACAGACAAACAGACCATAATAAGCAGAAATCAATAGATATTGAAACAACACACATTTTGATTTAAACTTATAGGATATAAGAGGTATGAAATGCTGTCATGTCACCGTACTTTAAATGGTGTGATCTATAAATGTAAGAAAAGCTAAAGGAGGCGAGAGACTGAGATAAACAGAGACAGGAGAACATCTGAGTCCTTGGTTTGTGGAGAAATGGGTCAGGCCAGTGAAGAGTAGGAGGAGCAGAGACCAGCTGAGGCAGCGAGGGATAGAGAGCCAGGTCCAGACCTCATAAGCTTCACTGGAAACCCCACCATCATTAATCTGATTAATGTACAGCAACAGTTCCCCCGCAGCCTGGCTCCTTCTTTATGCTTCTGCATATCAAGCACGTGGAGGTCGACTCAAGTATTAGTCTATAAGCTCCTCTGCTATAGTAAGTCTGCATTCCAGCAGAGGTTCTGGGAGAATGTACTCTTCAGGGCCGGGAGGCTGCAAACATCTATAAACAGAAGCATTCTGAGATAGATTTTTTTTTTTTTTTTTGCTGTAGCTGCTGTTTCTGTGCCAGCAGCTGGCTGTGTGTCAGAGCCTGAAGAGCAGCTGTGCAGCAGAGAGCTGCTCTGTCTCTTACAGGAATGAGAGACTTGGTTCAAAATGAAAATAATCACTGTGCTCAAAAAGATGATTGCTATTGACAAAAATAAACAATGTTTCGGTCCACTCTGAAAAGCACCATCCTGCTTTGTTCAGATAAAATGGCTTAAGTTCCTTGAACTGGCCTAGAAGGCATCTCAAAGTTTTTTTATCAATACTTTTCAAAACAGTACGACTTTCAATAAGTCAGAGGCGGGTGGTATAGCATTAAAGCATAGCAGGTTTAACGATGGGATCATGATCAGGCTTATAAAACTATCCTCTCACATATTGATTTTCAAGACTTTTTGTTTCAGTAAAGTGACTCTTAGAGCATCTTGTGTTCACCATACAAAACTGTAAAGTGGGCCAAAGCTCACACCACTGCACGGGTGTCCATGTCATATCCTTTTTTTCCTAAGGCGTAAGAAAAAAGCCATCCAAATGGGTCATGCTGAGCACAGACTAGTTAATTTACCAAGGAAAAGAGTCACTTGTCTTGGTGCCATGAGAAGGTAAAATGCCTCATTGACAATCAGACAAATAAGTCTCTTTGTCACATGCCCAACACCACTCGTGAAGATAAAGAAATGATAGCACTGTAATATTGCTACACAGAACTCTTCTACTGATGATAAATTGTTACTAATACTAGCCCATGTCCATTTTCATGTGAACTATCATCTGTAATTCAAATTGCTTAACAGTTGTAATACTGCATGTACTTCTACTCAATGGACTGAAAACACACAGCCCCATGGATTGACTGGAAGTGAGCTGAGACGACCTCTGCATCAACGTGAAATTACTGTGTTCACATCTGTCCAAGCAACTTAAGACGAGGAAGGAAACTTCTGCCCATGATCCATCTTTAAAAGTACCATAAGAGTGCATTCAGCCTCAGATTTTTTTCTTAATTCAACGAAAGATGCTGGTAGTTTGTTAAGCTTGCATATCAGCCCATTGATTACCCTTTGTTTTTGAGATAGCATGCAGTGTTTGAGCAGCATCCAATAAAAAACTGAACAAACTTTAACTCATCTTATACATGAATACTTATGAATACTGTTTGTATACTTAAAAAGCCAGAGATGAACGTGAGCTGATATCGCTTGTAGTTCAGCTGGATGATCAACTCTGCTTAAAAACAGCACTGATGCCTGAGGAATCAACAGACTTTATAGCTGTGTTGTTGAGCTACATTTGAACTCTACAGAACATCAGCAACAGCTAATGTTTCTCACAAGTTGCCTTGCTCAGATTAACAGATATAGGGTTAATATTATGCGACTCAAGACAGGCTGAAGGGAAGCTTTTCTGACCTACTCTGCCATAAATTATTACTTAAGCACCAACAATTTTTCCAACACATTTGAAGTTAAATAAATATTGCACTGTCTGCAATAAAAACATTGCAGATTTGATCTAATTTTTGATTAATTGCCCAGCTGTAGGCCTGGGTGAGTTATCCCTCTACAGCAATTTTACCTCAATCTGTACCTGTTGGATGCTGAAACTATAGACAGCAGTTCTGACTCACAAAAGCAGCATTTAGACAAAACACCACAAGCAGTAAATGACAGAAGCTGATAAGCATAGATGTAAAGAGTAAATATACATCAGCAACAGCACACAAACTACATGCTACATCACAGTGACAACAGGACTTACCTTATCAGAGGCGAAAACAGAGATGGACAGACGTCCAAACAGAAGACGCTTTGTCTCCGTGGGCCTGAGAGACAGAGGGAAGGGAAGCAATAGCAAAAGAGAAACAGAGAGGTTTGTTAGACAGCGGAGCAGCATGCGGTTAGGTTGCAGTGATCAGGTGTGGCAGTGTAAGCGCACGGTTATAAGCTTTCTGCAGGCGGAGAGGTGGCACATTCTGGGAGTCGTGGTGAAATGCCACACGTGGAGTCAGGAGTGGACGGCTAATGAAACAGCCAGAGAGCAGCGGCCTCCATTAGGAAAGGTCAGAGCAGTTAGATCACACCTCTAAAATTACCTGCCTGGACAATAAGGTGGGATGGGAGTGTCGGGTTTAACCCTTTGCTCTCTGTAGTAAAATAAGAGCCCAGTGCCCACAGTGGAAAGTTTGATGTAATTTCACTGGGTTGTTTTAAAATCTTTACACGCCTACAATGGTTATCAAAGTCTTTGAACATCAATAGAAGTAATAGCATTCATTTACATTTTGATTTGCACAAAATAAAATTGCAAAAGTGTGGACGTTATTTCAACAAATTATATTTCAAAAGACCCTTTATATTACATTTTTTCATTGAAACAACACGTTACATTCAAAAGCGTAGATTCAATTTGAGATGTCACCTAAAAGGTGAACTTGTGACAGAGCACTCCCTGCTTCACTGACAGTAAATCAGAGGAACTGATGGAGAGAGCAGTTCAGGTGAAGAGCTGCACAGACAGCCAAGGTCGAGCTGACGCAGGCTGTGGAGCAACGCGTCAGACAGGTTGAGACAAATCTGCTGTACTCATCTGCAACACTGACAAACACATATCTATAACTTTTGAATGCTATAATAAGTTGTTTCTTCTTCAAAATCAATCAAAAACCTTTATTCATGATGTAAACACCTGATATGGAAAAGAGGGTTGGACACTGAGGGTCAGAGATTTGATCAAAGAAAAGTTGACTTGATTTAAAATAGCACAAAGAAGAGACTAAACTGATCTGTGTGAAGCAAAAAAGAGAAATTGTTTATGTTTTAAAAGCCCAGGCACTAAAGCTTTGAAAAACTTAAAAAAGTCTTCATATGGATGGTTGAAATCTAAGTTGTTGGAGGTTTTTTGCTGCAACACAGAAGTAAATCTGTAGCTTTTATGGTTTCCTATTCGATTATTTTAAGCAGCATTACACAAAAATCAATTACTGGACTTGGAGAGGTCAGTTTTCAAGGGCTTTACAGGACCACACCAGTGACTTTGTCTGAGGGGATTTACTTCTGATCCTGTTCAAAGACAAAGCAGTGAAACTCGGGGTGAGTGACCCAATTTTTTGAAACATTAAAGCCAGGACCACTTTATTTTTCATTCAAAACGACAACAACGGATGCTGGGAGTTGATGAATTTCATTGACAGCGAATGGGAAATAAACACAAGCTGCTTCGTGTCACGAGGTTAGATGTTAGTGCACAGTGAGAGAGTGAGGAAGGCATAAAATAAACCAGCTCCAAGGAAAACATACACCTTGTAAGTAAATACAGGTGACTTTGAGAACCTAGTTGTGATATTCACAGCTTTATAAAGAGCAGGCCTGCATTTCACACTTATTAACTTCGAGACCTCCCCTCTTTGACATCTGACAGTCATAAGTTCTGTTTTTAACCAACAACTTCTGGAACAGTCGAGCGAGGGCAGAACACAAAAACGAAAGCAGATCAGCGCGAGGGCGGAGGAAGAGGAGGAGGAGAGGCTGACGGAAAAGGACAACTCAGCCTTGTTCCCACACACATCCACACAGCTGCTCTCCCAGTTCTTCTCTCACCACAACCACATCACTGAGGCCATGTTGCTTCTCAATGCCAGCTTCTTTAGCGCCGCAATCGACAGGAAGGGCTCTGGCATGGACCAGCTTGGCACAATCTGTGGCACACTGCAGGCGGAGATTAACCCAGAACCTGCTCCGCCTGCTGCTGTCCATGTTTGACTCCAGAATGACAGAATTAAGCCCCACTTTCTAGACATGCAGAAATGATGACAGTCTTTTTTCCCACAGCATAGATCAGTTTGAAAATCTGCTAAAACCCAACCACAAAAACTAACATTTAAAGGATCCCGGAAGTTAACTTCAGAGTTTATATATTCCATAATTCTATGACTTTCTTCTTGCTGGGGAGGATTTGAAGCCTGAAGGTTTGGGAAAGTTCCTGCCACCTGCTCGCCTCACCCTTTCATAGATCCTCCTGCGATATTGCTTCTTGTCAGGAACTCTGATGAAACTTTTATCAGTTTGTCCTCTTACTTGTGTAACAAACTGTGTGAATTTTTTTTGAGGTGATTTCAAAAGTCAAAACTTTTATTTTGTTCTTTGAATGTAAGGGGAGCAAGATATCTCCTTCAAATCTAAGACATATTTATGTTTTATGCATGCATTCTACTTTTTTTTGTTTATTTTACTTTTTGTTTCAAACCTGTCATTATAAAACAGCTGTTGTTTAGGAAAAAACCACTTGTAGCTACACCCCTAATCATTTAATTCGTCAACCTGTTGTACTATAACTACCCAACTCCACTGAAAACATCTGAGCATTTGTGAGTACACAAAGTTAAAACTTAAGCCATATGCCACTTTCTTTATGCCATCTAAACCTAAAGTTGCAGATTTTAGAGACTGTATCTTCAGCATTGCACAATCCACACACTGCATATTTAAAGCTTGATTAAGTCAGCTGCACCTGTGATATCTGGCACACTTTCAAAACTGTTGCTTCATTTCTCCTGAAAATGAGGGGAAAAAAACACTGAATGCTAACATTGAAAACAATTTTACTTGATAAAACAGCTGTAGATAGAAAGGTAATGTAGAGCAGGGGTGAAGTCAGATACATCATCAACATCTGGGCAGATGCATCAAATGCCACCAAAACTTGGGAGCCAGTGTTAAAAGTGTCTTGCAAAGGCCAAGAAACTCCAGCTTCAGCACGTTAAGAACCAAAAACAGCTTGGCAGAAGTGAAAGATCCAGTATAACAGGAGGAAAATTTTCCCCCTTCTCTTTCCTGAGCCGTTTGTGTATGGAGATGGTTGCTAACATCATTTTGTCTCTGATTTATGCCAACCAGCTCACCTTTAGGGGAGTGCGAGTCAAGGTAACATTACAATCAATAACATTCAATAAATCAACACGTTGTTGCCACCTGAAGTGCGATTTTTACTTATTTTTATTTATTTACTTCCATAGATATCTGAATCCATTGACCAATTTCATATTTATACATAAACTCAATAAAACGTTGTTGACACGGAAACCTGTAAAGCTACTTTCTGTCCACAGGAAATTTACAGGGGGAATTGGCAAGGGAATTACTGAAGTATCAAATAGATGAGTAGAAGGGCATTGGTATCAATAAAATCTTATTAATACCCATTCCTATTGTTCATTGTATTAGAATAACTCCAAGTGTTTCAGGTGTGAAAGCCCCCAAAGGTATAAAACAGGACAGTGCTTCAATTAAAAGTGCTGCCCCCTAGCGGAAAAAAATCACTGAATGCAGCTTTAAAATTTAGACCCAAACTAGAATATAAAGCAGTTTTGGTCATTCAGCAAGCTTTGAAAACATTATCAGAGATATTGTGAAACAAGAAAGATATAAGCAGTTTTTTAATGCTAGTTAAGGCTAGTGGTCTAAACCCTTTGCTTGCTGCATATTTAGCCAGTTTTAGACAGGGGTGGAAGTAATTAATTACAAATACTCAGACTACTGTAATTAAGTGGTTTTTTGATGTACTTTTATGAGTTGACTTTCAAGTCTGTACTGTTACTTGTACTTAAGTAATCATTATGCCATGTTATCTACTTACTTTTAAAATCATAGATGAGTACTGAGTACAATTTTTCATCAATATCTAAACCTTTTATCTGCATTTTTGTAGCCTGTAAGATGATTTGATCGCAAACAAGTCGATGAAAACCAGGACATGTGGATGGAAAACAAAACAAAACAAAATGTTAATGGATGTTAATGATTGATCGCTAATTGATTTTGTGTTAAGAATTTAACCAGTTTGTTTTTTGTCTGCCTGAGACCTTTACTGAATAAGGAAATAAAGAAAGATAAAAAAAAAAAACAACCAATCAAAATAAATGAAAAACACTTGTATTCTATCTTATCAGTTATTAATAATTATTGATTGTTAGCATTTTACCTATTGGTAAAGCAAAACACAAAATGTAGAGCCCTATCTGTAGAGGTGTCAGTGACATCACCACTTAAAAGTAACTAATAATCTGAGTAGTTTTTTTGACGAATACTCTGTACTTTTACTTGAGCATTTTTCCAACACCAGTACTTTTACTTGTGATTGAGTAATATTTTAGCAATGTAACAGTACTTGTACTTGAGTGTAGATTTTCAGTACTCTCTCCACCATTGGTTTTAGATATCAGATAATGGTATTTGTTAGGTTCCTTTAGTGGCCTATTTCTTTAAAAATATATATATACAAAAGTAAATCAACCAAGACTGATGTTAACACGTTGGTTTAAATAAGGTTAAGAACCGTTAAACGCATTATATCAATGCTAACTCTGAGTTAGCTTAGCCACCAACTGTCAGTATTTGACAGATCTTCACACTGACAGCATCTCAGTACTCGTCACTAAAAACATATAAAAGTTGGTGTAAATGTGGATGTTTCTTAAGAAGTCTAAAGTTAATGAAGGTTTAATCGGGTGTTAGAGGTAACACGGTGTCAGCATGTGCTCGTAGGTGCAGACAGGTGAGATCTCTTACCTGTTTCGCTCCAACCTGGAGGAAGAACCAAACCCAGACTCCTCCAGGAGAAACCGCCTCTTCTCTCGGAGAGGTTACAGCTCCTCAGGTGGGTATCTCCGTGAAAAACAACAGCGGTTAGTCCGTCTTTTAAGCCTCAACAAACTGCGACATCTTGTAAGTTTACTCCACAGTCATCTGTCGGTCCCTCTCAGCCATTTATGCGAAGACAAGATCCGACCTGCGGTTGAGAAATTCTCCACAAGATAACCGAGTTTCAGCTGCTCTCCTCGGTTGAAAAGTTACTTTTTATTTCCAGAGTGAAATGCAAAGAAAGAAATGATCGTGTTGTTCTTCTTTAGGAGTAAATAATAGGTAGTTTCGACTGGCAGATAATACGTGTCGTCCCCCCTTCGATGCCTACTGGCGTCTGTGTGTAATCAGATGCTGCTCACCACAATATCCATTCATCCTATTACAGAGTTTAACCCTTTACTGTCTGCAGCAGCGGGGCTTTAAGATGCCTTCACGGACCGCAGGAAAAAACAACACCAACACAAATCACAGGAGCAAAACTGTGTAGATATAAAAAAATTATGAGGGAGAAACACGTTTATACCACGGCGCATTTCTTAGGATTTGGGTTGCTTTTGTTGTATAATTTTTCTAACCTTGTTAAGCACTTCTTCTACGGGGTGAAATTTTATGGGGTGAAATTTGTGCCACCAGAAACTGAATTTGAATTTTTGTATTGAATTTGAAAAACATGATCTGAAATTGTATTCAATGTTTAGAAATTGAATTTATCTGTTTTGAAATTGAATTGAAGTAAATAAATTCAATTTTAAAACAGATAAATTCAATTTCAAAAGAGATAAATTAAATTTCATAGCAGATAAATTCAATTTCAACACATTAAACACAATTTCAGATCATGCTTTTCAAATTCGATGCAAGAATTCAAATTCAGTTTCTAGTGGCACAAATTTCACCCCATACTCTTCATATTTTTTTTCTTTTTTCTCTTTTTTTATTTCTCTTCTCTCTTTTTTTACTAGACAAGACACAGACACCTATGTGAAAGCCTTTTTTCTTAAGTGGATAAGAGTATTTAGTAGCTGATGAATCACATATGACAGATTTCCCTGTTGATCATAGCTTTTTTTTTTCAAAGTTTAAATGTTATTGCTTTTTTTCTTTAAGTTGATAGGGTTTTTCTATTTGTGCTTTGAAGCGCAATCAAGCAGGACCCACTGATATTTCTTCATTATAAACAAGACCCAGTTATGTTTTTCAATTATTAGTAAAGACTCACAAGCAAATTCCAAATGGTCAAGGTTTAGGACATTGTTTTATTATAATGTTTGATATTCAGTGTCCTATCATTAAATAAAATTCTAAAAAATATGTATTCATTTATTTGCAACTCTCTTTATTCAGTTAATGAAAGAAAATCATAATAATGATTTAATATTAAGAACTAGCAAAGAAGCAAAACATTCCACATGACTATTTTATAAAAGTTTCAGCATTTGTGCTTTTTTTTTCTTAAGTTGATGAAGTGTTTCACTTGTACTTTGGAGCACAAATAACCTAGAACCACTGATCCTTCTGCATTACAAACCAGACTCTGTGATATTTCTACATCAGTGATATAAGTCACCAAAGGGTTAAGGTTTAGGAAATTGTTTTACTGTAATATTCATTGTCCTATTATTAAATAAGTTTCTGAAATAATGAACTGTCTTATTTACAACTCCCTTAAATTCAGTAAATGAAAATAAACAAGTCATTTGAGATTTAGCATTTAGCAAAGAAGTTAATTTACAAACAGCGCCATCCCATGGACATAATTGCAACTTTCTGATGACACCCAAATTACATCAGGCATTATCAACAGTTTTTCTCAGTGTATAATGTTGAAAATATATTTTCTTCTGTTTCATATTCAATAATAATGTATGTTTAATCCTCCAGCCCCAACAAAACCACAAATGCAAACTCCCTTTTTTCCAAAATAAAGTTTATTTCTTTGTGACAAGAAAAATCTTCAAAAAAATAATTTAGAAAACATTCTTTATCTTCAGGGCAAACAAATATTACTTGTTTATATCAAACATATTACATAAAAGCAACGCACTGATATTTCGAAAAGTGATGGACCTCACAGAAAAGGAATGCACATTAATAGCCTGAAATTTAAAAAAATATAACGTCAATGCGCCTTCAGATAGTTGTCTGTCATCTAATTAATTAGTATGACACATAATTAGTAAAAGCAGTCACTGTTATTGGATAGCTTTGTGAAATTACTATTATAACTATGTTAACAAAAGCTCTGGAAGGTTTTTGTAGAACATCTTTAAGACTCAAACCAAACTGACTAAGTGATATCAGGTTTTCAATGTGGTCAAAGCTTGATGCAAAACAAAATGGCATCCACAACTAAGCACAAACTGATTTGAACTGCATTTCAGCGTGATTCACAGGGCTGTGATCGCCCTTTATGCACCAAGCAGCATTTTAGCAAGTTTGCAGCAACAGAGTCAAGAAGTGACTCTATCAACATGGTCACCGCTCCTCGGCCAGCAGCGCTCTGAAGGTCTGCAGCTCTCTGATGCTTGTGGAAATCCTGTGAGATATTGGAATAAGAGGGAGTTAACTCATGGGAGTTTGCTTGTTTCTAGGGATTTAATGCAAAAAATTCTATTTTCATTTTATCTTCAGGCTTTATTTGAGTAGCTTCAATGCTTTTAGGGTTGAATTTCAAGCTTTGACAGTGCTCCAGACTGCACACAGTCCAAGGCAACTCAGTCTTTGTTTTTCAGCTTGCTACTTTAATCCAGGAATTCTTGGATAATAGTTAATTCAAAGAGGAAATTTGTTTGACAAATTTGACCACGTAACACTGACCGTCCAAAGGCGTTGAGCAGAGAGACGATCTCCTGTCGGCTGAGCTGGAATCTGGGTCGCTGGTCACTGGATGAGGGTAGAGCTTCAATCTGTCGCTCTGAAAACAAAATCTTCAGTGATGTTCCTAATCCCTGAGTCTGATGACGACAGAGAGAAAGAAAAGGATCAAAACAAAGCAGAAAATCACAAAGCTGCAGTAACAGCACACACGGTCCTTTTGTATCATTTCAGATTAACCAACAGATCATCAGTGGTCATTTGAGCCAGAGCTGATTCTGTGTCCGCTGTGTTTTCTTTATGGATTTATTTCCTGGATACTTCCCTCATTATGATTATACCAGAAGATTAAATACATTCTTATTGTTCGCTGGAGGTATTTACTTTACACATGATGCCAATGTTACATATACTTAACACTTATGAGAAAACTGATACAAGAGCAAACACAACAAATCAAGTGCACAAAACTCTAAGAAGAACAAGCTTAAAAATTCAACAAATATGGTTTTAGACAGATTGTACAAGAATTTAAAACATCAACATAAAAACATAATCATAAAATTTTAAAACCATTATTGCTGTTTGGCAAGTGGAAGAAAGTGAAAATAATTAAAAATGAATCATTTATGTGCACTTTTCACATGTATTTTTCCCTCTTGCTTTCTGATGAAGGACTAAGTTTTGTTTTTTTTGCTGTAACTGAAAACCTTCACCATTAAGTTTTATTGATGATTTAATAGTAACCAAGCCGGTAAGTGAAAGATGCTTTCAGGACTTTTCGTTTTATATTCAGTATTTTACTTTTTCGTATTTCAAATTATTAGACTTTATAATTTATGAGATAAGTTTTATCTTTAGAGAGAAATCTGCTGTCTTTTTTTCTTTTGTATAGCAATATCTGTATTCTCATATAGAGGCAGAGGGAGTTTTTCACTCTTTGAAACAGTAACTGAACTTTATACAGATTAAAATAAAAAAAATTCAAGTTCATCAAAGTTTCAAACAGACAGATCATGAGACTTGATTAGTTTTCTTTCCCTTACATCAGAGTTACTCTTGTTTTTTAGACTACTGATGTGGAGAAACCTTGAGACAAATACTCTGTTACTCTTGCTTATCACTTTGCATTCACAGTGATAAATTCCCAGTGTCATTTAGTTAGTACTTTCTGGTATGAAGCTTTGAAGCTCATTCCTTCAGTTGTGTAAAAGTCATTACATTGTACGCAGTTCAACTGTTGACCAGGTGATGCTGGTTGCTACACTGAAATGTGAATGCAAATGTTCTTACCTGCAATTTTCCCCACAGCCGACATTTGAAGCAGCCCACACAGTCCATGATCCTGGAGATGTTGAAGAAGGCCAGTCGGACATCCTCCTGATGTTGACAAAAAAACATAATAAGGGCACTTTAAAGGCTAGATATGTACATAAAAGTGGTTTGAAACACAATTTAGTCCAGTTTAATTATCTCAAAAGTTTACATAAGATAGTTTGAGAAGTTTGTCAATTGTCCTTGATCTCCTTAATTTAAAAAGGTCAGTTTAATTTTGATTGGCTGCTGACCTTCAGTTTGGCTGCTTCCTTTTCATCCCCAGCAAACAATGACGTCTCATCAAAGTGCAGAGGGAATGATCTGCAGAAAGAGGAAAGCGTACAAATTACCAAGGTGCACAACAACTATAAGAGCATTAAACTGGTCCCACAAAGTTTACAGAACAATAAAAAATGGCGAGATCCAAACCCAGCTTCAGCCTGACCTTGCTGTTTGCAGGATGTTCAGCAGCAGCTCTTTATGACTCTGGTCCTCCTCAGGTCTCCCTGTGTACAGCTTGAAGGACGGCTGCTGGAAGAATGGAAGAGCTTTGGCCAATGCTCGCAGCTCGATCAGGTACAGGAAGTAAAGGTTACGCAGCCTCTTTGGCCCCTCACCAAGCGTCAGCTCTGAATCAAAGCGCTGCCTGAATTCAGACACATTGTGACCCCATTTCTTCTCAAACCATTCGTCTAAAGGGAGAGAAGAAGAGGTATGCAGAGTGTGGTGAGTAAAAAACACAGGACTGATGGAGGTAAGTGTTATTAGTTTTAAGATCTATTCAAACTTAGTAAAGAAGGTTATATTGAGATTTAGTTTTACATTAAAAGGAAACATAAGCAATTCTGCGTCCTGTTAAGGTAGCTTTTGCACATAGATTTAAAAAAAGAGGAAACAGCTTGGCTCCATCCCAAGGTAAAAAAATTTGCAGCCTTACAGCGCGCTGTGTTAATGTGCATTACTGATATGTAAGATATTAACAAATTTATGCAGCACTGTTGCATGAAACCAGCAGAGATTTCAAGAAGTTACTGATCTTGAAGACAAGAATAGCAGCCAACCTGTATTTTCTTCAGAAGGAAATAGGATATACTGTTCAGTCCTCAGTTTTATTCAAACTGATGCATGTATTTTTTAGAAGGTAAATTTATTTTTCCTGTCATCATAAAGCACCTTACTAACAAAGCTCGTCCTGGTTGATTTAACACTTGCTATCCACACCCTGGTACATAACTCCACCTTGTTAAACACAGTTACTTCTTGCTTCATTTAACAACTACAGAATAAGTCAGCACAGTTTTATGTCACCATGTCTCACCATTTAGCAGGTATCTGGCGCTCAGGTGTATGTTGATGCTAGAGTGGAGACCTGAAATGAGCCGGTAGAAAGCCCTTTTCTCCACACACTGACCTGAGATACAAGCACAAACAGAGAGAGTGAACAAAAATCTGCGAATCAGCACTTTTTATCTCTGCTGTTATCAGAGGAAGCATCAACTTACCTTCCAGCCATCTGTGGAAGGTCTTTGCTGTAAAAATAAAGGTAATGTTTTGGAAATAGAAACAGAAATAAAGTCAATGGTGCTGATGTTCAAAAGTAAAATTCTCTTACCTTCACTTCCCGGGCTGCTGTTGTATGAGTTGGGAGTGAGTGGTCGCTTCACAGCAAGCGGCCTGGAATAAACATTTTCTAATCAGACACAAAATAGGTGAGGAAACACATTTGCTGCAGTATTATACAAAATCAAGGTACCATAATTTGAATACTTTTCATTCCTATACAGTGGCATCTAGCTGTACCGTTTTAACACTGAACTCTCTCTGGGGTACACATGAAATGGTTTTGGATGTTATAAAATGCAAAAACTGTCATCTTCAGATGTAACCCAGCGAAAATGCATTTTATATTCTAGCTACCCCTACATCTTCATGGAGCTCGAAGCTTTACTGCAGATCTGTGTATAAACTACATTTCTGCAGACAGTGTGACCTGATCAGAGCTGTAATGGTATCATACAGTGTGTATTTTGAAGCTTTACTTGAAACAGTTTTCCTCATAGATGCTGTTCCAGATCCTCCAGGCCTCAGGTCCTTTGTAGCCCGTAAAACGCTCTGGGTTCAGCAGCAGGTCCACATACTGAGAATCAGGTGACTCCTCATCTGGTAGGCAATAAAAAATATAGCTAACGGCATGATAGTAAAACAATCATTCCAAGAGAAAAATTCAATCTTTTTGTTTTGTCTTGAAATCTTTATTATTGAAACACTTATCCATCATGTTCACTACACCCCTACAATTTTGTTGATGACAGATTGAACACTACCTTCTAAAACACAAAAGCGCTCCGCCTCATCATCATGTTTGCTCCAGTTGAGCAGAGCCTCTCTGGTCTCGTCACTGCAAAATTAAGAACGTTCAGCTTCTTCTTTCACACTCCAGAGGTCAAATGTCACCATAGTGAGACGAACTACCATTATAAGTCTGATTCTTACACATTTATTTTGTGAAAAGTATTCATACCTTTTAGCTATTTATTGTTGAGTTACAGATCTGTATGTTATTTCACAAGCACTGTGCTTCATTCGATATTCTAATACCTTTCTTTATTGAAAGGACTCACCTTAGTGAGACATCCACAGCCCCGAGATGCCCGGCCCGCTCACACTCAGCCAGCTGCCCATTTGATCCTGCTGAATACTGAACCCACAGAAACAACACTGTCAAAGCTTACCTATTAGACTCTGATATCATTTGTTGTACATTTTCGTGGAAATTGGTCAAATGAGACATTCCAATAATCCTAGTTACGTGCAAGATACACAATTCTCTTTTCTCATGTATCAGTTTCAGCATCACCAAGATTAGTCACTAACTACTCCTTACTTGAGTAAGTAGTGAGTGAGTCTGTGATCTCTTTTGAAATATCATCTACAACTTTTTCAATTCCTGGTACTTTTTCTGTTAAACACAAAATTTCTTCAGCATCCCCTAGTTGGTTATTTCTTACCATCTTAAGTTGCAAATAATAAACTGTTCTTTAACAAATCCTCAAATAACCATTAATTATCTCCACTTACACATGCTTAAAATTTGCCCTTTCTTTGTGGTCTGATTTCAAAACTTTTGAAAGGCAACCACAGACACTCTCTCTCTGTACATTCACACAATATTCTGCCTGTTATTTCTCAAAAATTGAAACTAAACTCAAAGAAACAGCTGATTCAGACAGACCCACCTTGTTGTGGGAGGGTGACCTGATCCCCTCTGGTACCTCGTTCTGTGAACACAGTTTTAGTCATGATATGAAAATTGCAGTCGTAGAGACAAACAAAGTGTATACCCATTTTTCTGCTGCTTTCGATTTCAAGTTACTTTGACAACTACTTAAAGATGAGTTCTAGTCATACTTTAAATACTGATGATAACCATAAATACAAACACAAAATAAAACCATAATGATGACTCACAGGTTTGCAGGGCTTCACAGCACAGTCCCTCAGACCACAGTGACTGTTCGCCGTCCAAAACGGACACGGTTTATTCAGGTTCACCTACAGAGCAAAATCCAGCACAGAGACACACACCTGTTCACTTGTGTGTGTGTGTGTGAAAGGTACATGCATGTGACTTAGTAGCTGTCTTCACCTTGTAAAACCTGAAGTAGTCAGACTCCAGAAGTTTTTTAAGCTGGGGAAAAAGCTGCTCATTGTTGAAGCTGTCTATAGTTTCTACGTCGCAGGTACAGTCGTCCAGATCACCTGTGACCTGTGTGAAGAAAGAAGACACAAACAGAAGACACCTGTTTTAGAGTAGTTGAGTTAAACTGAGTGTTGTCTGTCATGTCTTATTCAATATTGCATCATGTGAGCATTGCATGCAAACTGACCAACTGCTCAAATGCTAACAATAAGCTTGTTTTTGTTTCCAGATGTGTAAATAAGTAATTTATTTCCTATGTATTCCAATTGATTTGGCATTTATGGTGCTCAGAGTCATATCTAATGTTTGCTCCTCATTAAGTTCTGTTTGTTAATGTACACAGTGTTTAATAATATCATTTCCTGATGTTTGCCTTTATTAGTTTTAAGAGGGAACCAATTTCCCCTGAAATAAAACAGTCATCATTTATAGGCCATAAACTTTATATAACATCAAAAGAAGTTAAGTTTTCACAAAGACAGCAACTGATATTGTGTCAGCACTATGAATTTGTTTGGTTTATGAATAATAATGATATAATTCACTTCGGATCGCATGAAAATTACATGCCTTTGTTTTGTTTTGGTTCCCAGAATCCTCCAAGTTATTTTATTGAATACGAATTATAATTGTTGGAGTTTCCTTGCCCTTGTGTTATTACTTGTGTAACACTATTTGCTTAGATATGTAATGAAGTGTGCTTTATACACAGAGCTGCTCTGCCTTCCTCTTCAAGAGATGAGTGTTTTTCAGGACTGCATTTTTATAAGATATGATGGAAACAGCTCAGAATAAAGTAGAATATAACAGTACAACACTGATCATATACAGCTGTAAATGCAACTTGAATATTTTAAACATAAACCAATCTTCACTATATAATGGAAGAACAATGTTTACATCAGTCAAACTCTCTGCCCCCATACTTACAATCTGACTTTAAGGGTTTATAACAATACAGTGGTGTATTTTTTCACTGTTTGGATTTGTTTTTAACCTTTGCAGCATTGTAAATAAAAAATAAAAAGTTTTAGAGACAGTTATGGAGCTCACCTGACAGAAGCACCTGCTCTCTGCGGATCTGCTCAGGAGGAGGAGGAGGAGGAGGAGGGAGACCACCATCTTCATCACGACCTCTTCTTTCAGTACAAACCTTTCTGTGATGCTCTGTATGTCCAGTCAGTTCAGAAGTTGTCTCACTTTTCTGGAGAAGTTTTTTGTTGAATGCACTTATCAGACGTGACGTTTTACTTCCTGGTCTTGCTCACCTCCTACCCGCTACGTGGAATACGTGACAAGAGGATCAGCAGCGCTGATGATAAGCTGTCAGAGTTATTTAAGCCGAAAATTGTATTAGAATTAAACAGAAAGACGTGTTTCAGCTGTTATTTTGATTTTTAACTATCCAGGGCGGATTTTGTCCTTCCGACTTGGACTCCGACTTAATCAAAAGTAGGTTCTATGTAAACATTCAGGTCTAATTTAACTCAAAACTGGCTAAAATAAAATACAAGCTATGCAAAAATTTCATATATATGTGTAAAAATAAATATTAAAGTCCTCTGTACCTTTACGACGTGTTTTCTTGATGAACTTAAATGGTAATATTTCTTCTCGTTCTTTTTTTAGATTTATTTATTCATCTATTTTATTAAAGAAAGAGTGAAGTCTAAACATGCACAGATAACCAAAAATAAATATATTTTCAATTTTCATCTTACAAAAACGTTTTTCTGTAGTCCAGTCAAAATTTGTGTATGATGCCATAACTACAGTCAGCCACACGAGGGAGCTAAAACGCTTAACAATTCAACATTATTTCTCAATAGGATACTTTGATGAAAAACACGCAGTAAACATGTTTAAAGACTGGCATTAATACGGAAATATCAAATCAGTGTTAATTCCCCCAGTTTTATGGCTAAAATAGTTTCTTCTCTGTCCTCAGTCAAGTTTTTGCTTAGATTTTTTTTGTGTGCATTGTATTGTATGTGCAACCTCCAGAATGGGGTTTCAGTGTATGCTCAAATGTTTGAGAATAACAAAAAAAGATAAATAAAAAAAAAAAAAATTTTTTTTAAAAAGTAGGATGAGAAAGGAAATATATTTGAGAGGAGCTAAAACCTGACTTTGAACTGTTTGTCTGTTTGAAGTACGACCTTAGGGCCATCTAGTATTTTGTGAGCATGGAATTACACAGATTTTTTGATACATTTTGTGATTTTATGTCTTTTGGCCTGTTTATACTCATAATTATTTTTCAAAAGTTGTTCCATTATTCCTTCATGGAGTTTCACACTGTGCAGTGTCTTTGCAGTAGTGTTACACTGTGATGATCAACCACTGCTTTTTTTTTTTGTTGTTTATCCAGGATTACATTTCTTTCTTATGTTGTTCTTGTCTCATATTTTTTAAAACCAATAGCAGGAATCAAATTCATCATGAGATATATTTCATATGTTGTGTTTCCACTATTCTTACTGAGGATAAAGAGATTTTTAAACCATTAGATCCTGTGGTACTAAAATTTTATAACGTTTGAAATGGAGTTGTGTAAAAATGTAAAAAAAGATTTTATTTATTTTTATGACGTACAACGATAAAGTGCTGAAGTAAAACTAAAAGTGTTTCATTTTAACTGTTGTCATCTTTTCAACTCAGCCGTATCAGGATTTTAATTTCATCATCTGTGAGATATTTCGTTTTCATTTTCTCAGATTCGTCTTCTCTCTCTCTCTCTCTCTCTCTCTCTCTCTCTCTCTCTCTCTCTCTCTCTCTCTCTCTCTCTCTCTCTATTTTGGTGCTTCCTCGCGCTGCCAACCCCCTGACGTAATGCTCCGCTGTTAATGATTAGCATGTGGAAACGAGCAGCGCGAGCCTCCCTCTGTCAATTTAAACAAAACGTTTCCGGAAGTTGTTTGGTTTTATCTCAAAAGTAAAAGCGTTCACTTCACAAACAGTTGGCGTCATTGTGAAAAATACATGAACGTAGTTTTTTCAGTGGAAATATAATCGTTTGACCATCTTCAACATGCTTCTTGGTTTGTTTGTTGGGTTTTTGTAATCAAAATTAGAATTAATTTGATATATTTGTAACAAGATGATTGATTTTCCATGCCGAACATGGGCATGGGTTATGTTGAACTCGGTTTTAAGTTGTGCATTATTAAGAAAAAAACACTGCTAAATTATCATGAATTTATTAAGTAGTAGTTCATTTTAGTTTCATGTTAAAGAAATTTGTTACACAACTGCAGTATTACAGTTTCAACAGTTGAATGTTGTTTTGGTATATTGTCCAGGCCTTGACATGCTGATGGGTTAAGTCAACTTAAGGCCCAGGGGCCACATACGGCCTTTTGTGCGTCCCCCTGTCAGGCCCACAGGAGGTTAATCATAGGTTAAAATATAAATAAAATAAAAAAATTTCAATACCACTGTGTTGCCTCTATTGTCAAAAGTGTGACGTATCCATTATTTCTATATGGACGTACTTGTGCATGAGCTCTGTGTAAACAGCAACAAGTTCAACAAAACCAAATCAAGACCCTCCTTCATGATCCCCACTTATCCGTCTATGAACACCTCTAGAATTCATCCAGATTTCAATGTGCTAGTTCAAGCTCAAGACATAAAGACTTTCTCACCGTAGAGGCAAAGTGAAGCAAAAACTGTTACTTGTATTATTTTGTATTTACATTTATTTTGTTTAAATTTGCTTTGAATTTCACACTGTGTGTGTGGGCACTAACATGCTGAACTTGAAATGAAACTCAAATGCAATGATCATTATAGTGTTTTTACTGTTTATCACTTTCATAGGAATATTTTCCTATTCGACCAACACCAGTTTCACATATTTACAGAAATTCCCTGTTTTTCTGGCTACCAGTGGCAGATAATCAAAAATATGAGTGAAAGCATTTTAAAATGGGGGGAAATGCTCATATTGAGCAGAATCAAGTTTGCGTTCTTGTTGGTGTGGCCCTCTGAACCAATCAGGTTTCACATGTGGCCCCTTGTAAAAAAAAAAAAAAAAAAATTGCCCACACCTGGGTTCAGTGAAGACTAAATCTAAAAGCTTTTTCAACTCTGGAGATACAATTTGTTGAGTCCAAACAACCAGCATTTAGTTAGTGCAGGAAAATGCAACAAACAAAATATTCATGGCTGATTGTGGCTTCCTTATACTGGTCTGGATCCCATCATTAAAATTAACCATTGAAAGCATTTTGCACCACAGCACTCAGCACTCAGCTTTATTTTGAAGATAATCAACCAGAAGTTACGCACTGTATCCCATCTAACTTGACCGTGTCTGTTTGGAGCAGAGCAGTGGAGCAGCCTGTCTGCTGGAGAGAGACAGAGGAAAAGTTAGTCAAGATGGCAAATCTCACAGACCCGGAGTAAAGGGGCACAGCTCCCGAACCAAAGCTGAGCCCGACGCCCGTTGAGACAAAGCCAACGATGCTAACCGAGCCAGAAGGTAAGGATTGAAAACTTTTCTCCCTAACAAACCGTTTCTCTAACAATTGAAACACCGATAACAGAAGTTTTCTTGTGTGTCTTTATTACTAGTGTGCCCTTTCTAACTACAAGGGCTGATTTTTTTGTGTTAGTCTGAATGCTGATGATGCACTGCGGGATAACAGTTAAAACAGTATGAGGGGATTCACAGCCGTTAATGTCAGTTACGGCGCGGACCCACTATTCGCTACCGCTTCGCTTAAACTCGCGTCCGCTCCTTAACGGTGGTCACTTATCGACGTGAATTGACTCGTGTTTCAACTCAAACGCCTTCCGTTAAGTGTGGTATAGTCCGGAGCACACCCGCGCCTTCGTGGATATGATTATTAGGTCAAAGTTAATGAGAAAATATGTTAAGAAATTGGCGCCGCCGGCTTGAATCGCGCCGCCAAGTCCCGTAGTGTTCCCAGAGCAGCCGCTTGCAATACACAATGAACTGAGGCGAACTCTTCGCTGCATCAGTTCGCGTTTGGTGGATTCGTACCGTTAGTCGCGGTGATAGCGGTTCTAACTTTACTAACGCTATTTTCACACGTTACGGGCAGAGTTTAACATGATTATTGGTTGAGAAAAACAGAGTGTAGAGGTTGAATCGAGTCGTTTTCTTTGTACAAACAGCACACACATATGCAGACATTCACACTCGCATATCCGCCAACGGTCATTCCCTGTGTGTGTGTGTGTGCTGATGAAGCAAAGTGACAGTTTTAGACAGCGGCTAATGCTCTGCCCCGAAACCCGGAGTCTGCTCCCAGCTTACTGCTATTCGACTACTACTCACGGCTGCAGTCCCCCCCTCCCCGTTCTAAAATAGAGTTTATAAGTGTAAGCTGTCATTATATTAACGGAGCGGAGTCGCTTCAGCTCACAGCCCTGTCAACAGCGTCGATAACCCAGCCTGGCGTCCTTTCTTTGGAAAATTCCAGGATGCAGTGCTAGTAGTACCGACAGCTGTATTTTTAGGAATGGGTGGATACCAGAAACGAAAATTATTTATTTTTGTCCCGGTGGTGAATGCCACAAGCCTATGCGCATAGGAAGCAGCAATGAGGCGACCTATAAATGCATGTATGAGTTTTTTTCAAGGCTGTTTTCCCCCTCCATTGCAGTAGCACAAAGTCTGCAGAGCTGAAGCAACAGGGAGACTGTCGCATTTCTATTGTGGCTGTCTTCTCTACTGCGCTGTAAAAGTCTGAGACATGAAGAGCTACAAAGAGCATTGTCTGTTCAACATATTTTTTTCCTCCCTCCCCTAACTTCTAACATCCTCCTGCAGGCTTAAGAGGGATTCCCTGAAGAAAAATGCCAGTGAGGCTGAAGCTGATGTGACAGAGTGTGCTGGAAGAAGGCTGACTCATCAAATATCAATCCCTCTGGGACCTGACAGCCAAAAGCAGCTCATAACAGCTAATGCCGAACTAGAAGAGCACCACATACCCCCCAAAGCCCTCACAACAGAGATTATCAGAGAGAAGAAGACGGTGCAGAAACGCTGCCAGCAGGAATATACCCAGAACCAGCTGCGGTGAAACAGATTTTGAGACTTCTGATTTGCTGCTGCTGCCAAGAAAGCTAAGAATGGCATTACAGCGCTTCAGCTGAAACCTCAAGAACTGCTTTATCCCTCTCTGCTCTGCATATTTAAACATCAAAAGTCAACTGATACGCCATCCCACCTGCATCCACACCTGAAGTTTATCCAAGACATCTGTGTGAAGTCAGTCCCCTTACAATCCCGCCTTCACAGACCATGATGTTTCGTGATCAGGTGGGAGTGCTTGCAAGCTGGTTCAAGGGATGGAACGAATGCGAGCAGACAGTAGCTTTGCTGTCTTTGCTGAAGAGAGTGAGCCGGACCCAGGCCCGCTTCCTGCAGCTCTGTCTGGAGCACTCTCTCGCCGAGTGCACGGAGCTGCAGGTGTTGGAAGGAGAGGCGAACAATCCAGGTAAGCTGCTCGGACAGTGTCAACATCCACTTACATGTGATGAAATTGTTCTAGAGGTACTGACAGACCAGACTCATCAGTAGTTGTAACTAGAGCCTGTCTAAAATGTGGCTTTTTCAATGCAGATTTGCTTCAATATGAATTAGCTGTACTCAGAAAGTGTAGATATTCATGTCCCTGTTTCTATCTAATCATACTTTATGACGGTATATTCATTATGCTTCTCTCCAACTTATTTTAGTGTTTTCAAAAACTTTGATTTGCAGATGTTTCTTTACTTTGAGCTGTATTATCCCTTTACCTGCTTTATTTCACACACACAACTCAGTCTGTGTCCGGCCTTTCCTATTATCTACCTGGCTTGTGTATCTTTTTTGTTTGATTGTTTGTTTGTTTGGTGCCAAAATTATTGAACAGCACATTTTATGCAAGCATCTAGAGAAAGAATTTGGTTTTTGAGATCTGTCACCCGAAATAACAGATTATCTGTATGTGATCAGGGCTTGTTAATGATAATCAGAGTTTTGGAGTTATCAAAACTAAGATACAGCATTTCATTTAGGAGCAAGAATGTAGGGGTGGTGAATTGGCCTAATTTCCCGATTCGATTCGATTCGATTATTAAAGTCCCGATTCGATTACCAACCGATTTTCGATTATTGCCGATTATCGATTATCAATTATCAATTATTGCCGATTATCAATTCGATTTTTGCCGTTTATTGATCTTAAATTTAACATCAGTTAGTTGTTGAATTATTTGACTTCTCTTTTGAGTAACATGTCACAGCATCTTCAGTATTGCAGTGTAATTGTAATATCCAGATTAACTTTTGTTTTACTTTGTTTTAAATGAAGTCTTTCANCACATACCCCCCAAAGCCCTCACAACAGAGATTATCAGAGAGAAGAAGACGGTGCAGAAACGCTGCCAGCAGGAATATACCCAGAACCAGCTGCGGTGAAACAGATTTTGAGACTTCTGATTTGCTGCTGCTGCCAAGAAAGCTAAGAATGGCATTACAGCGCTTCAGCTGAAACCTCAAGAACTGCTTTATCCCTCTCTGCTCTGCATATTTAAACATCAAAAGTCAACTGATACGCCATCCCACCTGCATCCACACCTGAAGTTTATCCAAGACATCTGTGTGAAGTCAGTGCCCTTACAATCCCGCCTTCACAGACCATGATGTTTCGTGATCAGGTGGGAGTGCTTGCAAGCTGGTTCAAGGGATGGAACGAATGCGAGCAGACAGTAGCTTTGCTGTCTCTGCTGAAGAGAGTGAGCCGGACCCAGGCCCGCTTCCTGCAGCTCTGTCTGGAGCACTCTCTCGCCGAGTGCACGGAGCTGCAGGTGTTGGAAGGAGAGGCGAACAATCCAGGTAAGCTGCTCGGACAGTGTCAACATCCACTTACATGTGATAAAATTGTTTTTAAGGTACTGACAGACCAGACTCATCAGTAGTTGTAACTAGAGTCAGTCTAAAATGTGGCTTTTTTGATGCAGATTTGCTTCAATATGAATTAGCTGTTCTCAGAAAGTGTAGAAATTCATGTCCCTGTTTCTATCTAGTCATACTTTATGACGGTATATTCATTATGCTTCTCTCCAACTTATTTTAGTGTTTTCACAAACTTTGATTTGCAGATGTTTCTTTACTTTGAGCTGTATTATCCCTTTACCTGCTTTATTTCACACACACAACACAGTCTGTGTCCCGCCTTTCCTATTATCTACCTGGCTTGTGTATCTTTTTTGTTTGATTGTTTGTTTGTTTGGTGCCAAAATTATTGAACAGCACATTTTATGCAAGCATCTAGAGAAAGAATTTGGTTTTTGAGATCTTTCAACCGAAATAACAGATTATCTGTATGTGATCAGGGCTTGTTAATGATTATCAGAGTTTTGGAGTTATCAAAACTAAAATACAGCATTTCATTTAGGAGCAAGAATGGGTTCATAACTTTTGAATTAACGGCGATTGTGACATTGCACATCAATAAATACATTACAGGAAGGGGTGTGCAGTAAGACCTCTCTCTCTCTGTTTTTATCACCTACAGCACGGTGAGTCAGTGGCTGCACAATATGTACATTTCATCTTTAAGGCACTGATATTGTGAAATTTGATAGTTTGTTCCCTTGTCTGCAATTTCTTTCATATTTTTCGAGGGTTTGTTTTCCCATAGTCCCCGCAGTTCCTGACCCTGGACCATACACAGGAGATCGCTTACATACAGGCGTCTCGCTGGCATTAGAATACATTTCCTGCCCCAAACATTCCTGAAACTCCATCAAGAGAAATAAAAAGCTGAATCACTGCAGTTATGAAACTGTTCATAGTGTGGTGCTGAACCATAGCCAGTCACAGAGTGAATGTGGAAGGATCCTGGAGTTGTATGCAGTGTTGGCTCAGCTGGCACTGTTGCTCGTCGGAGACATCAGTCAGTCAGTCAGTCAGTGTGCCAGTCTATAGCGCTGTATCGCTCTCTGGGCTGGAATTATGCCAAGGTACCCAGGGAGGATGGGTGGGGAGGGGGTTCTGGCTGGGTTTTGTTGCATCAGACTGCAGCGTGGCCATGGAAACAAAAACCTTGGCAACCAACTGGGCTCATGAAAAATAGAAAGAAGTGCTGCTGCTACTGGAGAGCAGGCGTCAGTGTGTACCTATGGCAACATCTGCATTCAGCAACACATCTGATGGCTTACACTGAGCTGATATAATGGCCCTGCCCTGCAGACACACACTCACACACACATACACACATTACACAGAGTTTCCATCAGGGTTTACAATGGGCAGTGGCTGTAGTTAATAGTGGCTGCTCTGTGTTATTGTTTAATATAAAGTCAACATCAAAGCAGACTATATGAAGTTTCCTCAGTCGACCCCTCCCAATGTCAGAGTGGTTCAGGCTGTCAGAGATCAAAGCAGATTGATGACGTGGGGAGGCAATAGAAGGGGCTTAACGTTCTCAGCATCAACTCTTTGCTTCCTTTTGTGAACATTTCAGAGTTTAGAACATGACGTGTGAGTCAAAAACAGCCTGTCTGATTATCTTTGTGGTAATCCTGGCGTCACAGTGGTAATTAAATCTCCTAGCCTTTATGAATCTCTGTATTTCCTCACTTGGGAACTCTGATTCAGATGAAAAAGAATAATTTTATTTACTACTTAATGTTTGCAGCAGTAGCTTTTTACTTTATAACATGCTCAGTGAGAGGCTTCACAGTGGCTGCCTTGATGCATCTTGATATAAGCTTTAACGGACCCTGATTTACCAATGCTGTGTTCAGCAGAAGCTTCAAGGATCTGTGAATTTAAACTGGTTACAAACAGCATAAAGGAAAACAACAAATTTAAAATGATTTACAGTGAAAACAAGATCATTTGTGTCCTAATCAAAACGGTAAGCGCTCAGAAAGGATTGAACTGAGGATTTTTGCAGAACTAATAAGTTAAATTCAAGGTCAAGATATTTATCATGCGGAGGCAATCGATTCTGACACTACAAAACTTAGCATCCAGCCTCTTATCAACAAACATCCCAAATAGGCATTCATAGTTGAATTGTCTTTTTTATGGCTTGTTTAAAGCTTTGGCACCTCAAAATGCAAAACCTGGCTCAAAGTTTTACATTTGATCACTTTAGACTTCTCCTGCACCAAGAGAGCTCTTTTTAGTGAAATCCTGCCTTTTTTAAGTATTTAGCATAGTTAACCCACTGTCTTGCTGTTGAAATTGTAAGAGCCTGCTTCTTCAGTGTGCTGAGGGAATCTGATCAGACAAATACCCCCACACAGTTTATAGCTTTAAAAGGTCACAATAAAGAAATTGTCTGGTCAAGTGGTGGTCCTGCTTGCCAAAGGACACATAGAGGCATAGTATCACTATCAGTCTGCTTGAATTTGTTGAGTTCACGTTTATAAGAACTGCTTTTATTTGCCTTTTAAACTTCAATTTATATTCATTGAATTGTATCATAAATATCATGTATCATATAGTGCAGCACCTTTTTTACGTATTGTTCCTCTTCGACATTGAACGATGATGCACAGTGTTTCTTTTGTTAAATTAACATTTTTGACTGGGCACTGACTGTCAAAAGTAAAATTAAGTCCAGCTATTCAACAAACTAATTTTTTTGCTGTGTGTTTTAGCAAGTTTGATCTCAGCTTGATGCTAATCTTGACAATGAGCTTCTTTCTTTTCAACATGAAGGCATTGAAAACTGTTTGTTTCAGAGGTTCAATGAAACTCACTCCGTCCCAGTGAAGTGCTGCTGAAGTAGGTTTTTATAAGCCCCTACCTTTAGTGCTTCTAGATTAAGCTATGGGCCCCACCCTTGAGTTTTTCTTCCACCTGTGTCAGCTTGTGGTGGCCTCGAGTCCACTGACTCAGCTGAGTGAGCTAGAGCTGGCCTGTTTCAGCTTTCTAGACTTTACATTAGGACACATGCTGCTGAAAAAAGAGAGATTGAGAAGGTTTTTTCTGGTTACGTGATCCCTTTGGTATGTTGTGGTGGCTTGTTTGAGAGTGTACGTGCTTGAGAATGGCTGATGCATCAGTCTGCTGTTTTACTGGAATAGTGCAGAACTCGTATTGAATGAGTACCTCAGACTTTGTGTAAGATATTGTATGTCTTCACACTCTGTGGTAACATTATTGTACAGTTCTTGAAAATCTTTGTTTTGTTAAAAACAAAAATAAGTGCTGAATGTCTGCATTTTGATCAATTCTTCCAAGTTGTTCATCCATGTCTAAAAATAGACCTTCAAGAACAGTGAGAGTGAAATCTTTTATAGTGTTTGCTTTGAGCAGATAGTCACCACACACTCAGTGAGTTTAATAACAGAACCAACTCACAGTTTGATGAGTTTTATCAGACTGAAGCTCATCATACAATGTTGAGATTTCCCAGTGTGATTGGTCTTAGTGCTGTTTGGTTTTTCTATGAGTGCAGGGGTAAGAGCTACAGGCGGCTAAAGGGTTAACATGCAGCTGGAAGTCTTAGGCTGAGTGGAAAAGCGCAACTATTTGGAAAGCGCTGTACAAATGAATGGAATCCTCAGTGACCTACTTCTTCGAGCGGCTGTGAGGCTGCCTTGTTTTAGGACCCAGCGAATGATGCGACTTTATGCAACAGCAATCAGAATCAATGCAGGATCACTGTCTCAGTGAAAGAGAGGCAGAGCTCCACCCCACATGATGAACTTGTCTTGAAGTGTTTAAAGTTATTTTTAGATTGCATGATACTGTTTTATTCCTGGGAGTTATTTGGTGCCATTAAGTTTGTGCTTTTACAAATCAGAATATCGCCTTAAAAACAGCATTTAAGTCGACCAAACATATCCTTCATGCAGAAATCTTTCGAAAGTGACTTTAAATCCTGGTTTTTGTTTGGTGGTTCTTGGTAACAGCCGACAGCAGCATTTCAGTAGCGGATTGAAGAATGTAACTTCCTCCCCCCCCTCTCAAGGAGAACAGAACTTCTTTGAAACAATCTCAAGAGGGACAATATTCGATCAACTTGATGGGACATGAGAAGAGTGAAAGAGTGCCATCTGACAGACGACACACACACAAGCACATTCAAACATATGTGCATTCACAGTCTCACACACACACACACACACACAGGGTGTAGAAGAGTTGGTGTAAGGGGTGGGGTAGGGACAGGACACAGGGCCTGGTGTTCTGAATGACTAACTTCATTTTCCTGTGGTGTGGTGTATTGCTGACCTGGCCTGCACAACTATTTGAGCTGGAAGGAGGCAGCCAGGGATTCAGTTTGTACAAGCAGCTGTCCTCAGAGCTGAAGGGCAGAGGTGGCTGGGGCTAATGTTGCTGACCATGCTGTTATCAACAGTCCAATAAAAGCTTTAAAATATCTGCTGGATCAAGTTAGAATATGCTTGTTACAATATAATTTCCTCCTCAATATTCCAACCTATGTCTACAATCTGTGTCTATTTAACAATAATGTGATAGTTCACTCCTCACTCTTTTTAAGGCCTGGTTTTAGTTAAACCCTTTGTAATCATACACATAAGAGCAGAGGCAAAGTCCCAAAGAACATATTTTTATCTAGTTTAATAATCAGTTGAAATACATGATTCAAAAAGTCAGAATAAATAATGATTCTTTTTTGTACATCAAGGAGATGACAATTTCAAAGGGACTGTGAGGACTTTCTTTGTGATCTTGGAAAAAATCTCATCTCTAGATACATGCCTGACCATAATCCCAAATTTAGAATGAGATCATCAGCAAATAAGTTATTTCTAAATGCAAATTTCTAGCTGTTCGATCAAGTGGGACTGGATCAGATTAACTGGCAGGATATAACAAGAGTTCACTAATATCATGTCTCAGAGCACCGGGCTGTGAGTCGCGCTAAATGTAGCCAGCTACTTCACTACAGCACCAACGTACAAAGTTTGGTGTCATGTTTCATACAAGAGCGCTGCATAAATGTTGATAAATACATTACCTCAAATTACATTAAAGAAGTGTTAAAAGGAACATCAGCTCTCCATTCACTTTCATTTTCAAAACAAATGGAGTGACAGAGTCACTAAATCCCACTTCATATAGATTCCCTTCACAGTTACTTCAAAGGTTTTAAATCAATTTTAATTACCAGATTTGCCCACTTTTGAGGGAGAAGATCTTTTTCAATCTGTTATAAAGCATGTGAGCAAAGGAACTTCTGACAAATTCTGAGCTAAACCTGAGGAAAACGTATAACACTGCTCTTGAGAACCCGAGTGAGTGTCACCATGCTTAATAACCAGATTTTTTATAAATGTCACAGCAGAAAAGTTGATTTGTTTGAGAATGTTTGAGAATCTCATTTTCTTTGGTATAAGAAGTTTTCCAATATTATCAAAAGTTGCTCCCCATAAATCAGCCACACCGTTAATGTAGAACATCAGAAGTGAGGTTTTCATTGTCTGGCTGATTCTACTCTGTATTAATTCTTGGAATTTGTTTCAACAGCCTTTTCCCCTGGATATTTGATCTCATACTCATTGAAGAATCTCAGTTTGAAGTTCTATTTCAATCTAAGTTAAAATATGACACTCAGCAAAATTATGACTTTTCATTGAAGCTCTGGGCCAAGAGTGGGAAAGCACACCGCTGCATTTTTCTAGAGTAAGATGACTGACATGGAGGGAAAGCAGTCATTATATAATGGTTGATATTACTCAGTGAATTCCTGTTGAGCTCTCTGCCTGAACTGGGTCTGATGAAAACCCGGGCTGGAGATCAGCATTCCCGGCTGAGGCGGTAAACGGTTCCGGTGTTGGGGATACTGTCTAGGAATGTAGGCACGTTGGAGCACACTTGAGTCAGGCCCTCAGTGAGGCTGGATGGGGCTTTTCCAGCGTGGGGGGAAAAAGACACAGTGGAAAAGGAAAACTGATTCCACCTTCAGTGGAGCTAAGGTCTCCTGAGTACACCGCGGTATTGGAGAAGGGAGGGTGAGGAGAAGGAGGGGGAATGGGTGGGTAGTAGAAAGGAAAGAATGGAGGCTTAGAAAATGCTGGTACCATTTACAGTGGAGATTCATTCACCACTTTCTCTGAGTCGTCTGGCTTTCCCCAAGACTTTATGCTGTCAAATAGAAGCTGCCCTTGCAACACCCACTAAGGAATCATTTGTTGAAGTGCGAACTGGCAAATTGACTTTTATTCTGTACAGGTTTTCACAAAGATTTTGACAAATGCTTATTAAGATGATTGACTTTGTTACAATATCCAAACGCTTAAACAATGAAAGTTTCTAGGAACACGCAAAGAAAAGAAAAAGTCACTGTCCAATTGAGACAGACGTGACAATAATAAAACCCAGGTGTAACAATTGAACTGAAGCCTTGTGTAGTCTAACACTTACTCTCGTTATATTTGTCAACATCCTCTCTAAACATGTCATTGGCCATTCCCTGAGCGAGAGAGAAAACTCCGTCTCTGTCCAAACTATTTCATCGCACCCCCGCATGAGCAAACAGTTTATTTCTGGAAGTTGACGGCGTGTTCTGTGAACTCGTTCTGAACCTCAGGAATGGGGACAGACGACCTGCCAAAACGAGCAGAGGGGAAGAAAAAATAAAGCCTGTCTTTTCCCTTCAGCCTCTTCAGACTCTTCAGGCTTTTCATTTCGCTTCCCTCTTTCAGGTGTTTGTGTGTTAGTGTGTCTGTAAAAACAAGAGGAGAGACAAACTAGAGTCATAACAAGCTGCTCAGAGAGAACTACAAGCTGATGGAAGCTACTGGAAGCCTCAGACATGTGAGGCTCTTGTTGTTTTAATCCCTGAGAGAGACGAACGATGTTCCACTGATAGCGCGGATTATGCAATCAAGCGCTTCATAAACCCTTGTGGTTTCGTTTCTCACTGAACTTGTCTGTGCTTCTTTACAGCTCTGATCCCAGCTTTGCTTTCCACCAGCTAGTTGGATCGCTGCACCGCGTGTATCTGTGTATGTTTTCACTGAACCTCAACCTATCAGACACACTATCATCAGTCATGATTGAGTAGTCAGTGTGCTGACATTGGCCAAGTGTTACAAACAGGCTGAGGACACACTGAAAACAGAATAGTAGGGTTTTATGGTACACACAATGAAAAGTTTGACACATACTGTGGCTTTTGGGTGTGAAGTGGGTGTTGTATGTTTTTGGTACGGAAGGGAAGGGAAGACAAACATCTTTTTATAAAAGCCAGAAAACACTGAACATTCACAGAGGGGCTGCAGTAGTCTCCAAGTCATTCATGGTTACTGAGTAGTTTATAAAAGAATAAATCTAAAATGCAAGTACTAGTCCAAACTTTGTTTTGATTTGCAAATGAAGTAACAGTTCAGTTCATCCTAGTAAGGCTCAACCAATGGAAACAGAGTTTGGAGGCATTTCTTTTTGTTCTTAATTTTGTTGCTGATGCCTGACCAATACCCGATATCAGTATAAATCGGGACACCTCTAGTTGGAATAGGGCGGCCTTGGTTTTCATTCAACATTACTCTTTTTTTATTAGATAGATCAGAGATAGCACAGACCCAAAGTACTTGAACAAGTGAGAAAAGAAAACAAAAATGCACAAGAATAGAAAACAGTATCAACTTACATTTTGTGCATCGAACCAGTGGTGAGTCATTGGTGGAAAATAAAGTTGATATCTTCATCTGTATGAACTTGAATCTAGCAAAGATAAATTAGATATATTTGAAAATGAGATTCCTTTGCCTTTAAAACTTTTGAAGCCTGACATGCTGACTCTACCAAATTTTTAAACCAAGCAAGAGGCAAAGAGGCAGAGTTAAAGAAGGCCATAGCTTCCATGCAAACAGATATACATGCCCATCTATTAAAATTAGTAGTGCTCTTGATAATGCAAAAGTCATAATCTTAATGTCTGAACTTCCTCTGATCTATAGGACATTTATCCCCCCTTTTAGGGTGGGTGATTCCACAGAGGAGCCATTACACCTGTAATAATTTCTGTTCCAGGCTGTAAACATGTTTATTTTTTCTGTAAAGATTACATTTTCTAAATAGGTGTGAAAGTGGTTTCTGGTACTCCCAGAGACAGCCTTGAGTGGACACTTGAGGAACTGCAGTTTCTAGCACTTTTGCATCATCTTCATCTCCAATGGCAGGAAGTTGCGGTTTGGTTAAAATGCAAGCAATGCATACAGGCTGAATAAGTGTGTGGGGGGGACAGTGTTTGGTCACTTGACTGCAACAAGTATGGAATATAATATTCAAAGTCTGTACTTTTTTGTAGCAATCACTTTAAATAACTTTTTTGTTCACTGTCAAAACCTTGAATGTGTGTAAGTGGGAGACGGGGGGCAGTATTTATAAGAAAGAGAGAGAGACAGTATGTGCATGAGAGAGCAGAAGAGGGTGAGAACAGGTGAGGGATACCAGTCTGTCTCATAGATGACCAGTCAGTCTCGCCCCAACCAGAGCAGACATACAGGCGTATAATGTTTCCCCACATAGCCGTCCAGACCCTCAGCCCAGCCCTTCCCCATCCCCGCCCGCTCCCAGGCAGCTGGCTGAGCTATACACTGCACTTCTTGTGCAAGTGGCTGTTTAAGCTCAGGAGACATCCAGTCTTAGCTAAACAGACAAGCAGGTCTTTACAGACAACAAGGCTGCACACAAAATAACATAAGTTTGACTTGGAACAAAAAAACAAGATGGCCTCTGGCTGCCCACCCAAAGACTTTGATAAATCTCAAAGAAGCAGCAACTCTTCACATTTATGAAGCTACAACCACCAAAAGTCTGGATTATTCAGACTTTTGTTTTATATTAAGTTAGATTGCAGTTCTTTTTGCTGGGGAATTTTTATGAGTGGGCCACTGAACATTCATTGTACTAAAAATACTTCATGACGTTGCAAATAAATCTGTGACTCTTCCACTCCCCCTCATCTGTACATAGTTGTTGAAAAAGTCAAAGGAAGTCTAGATGCCAGACGGATTGTTGTCAGAAAGAGGAGTTATTATTTGGCCGGTCCACTGCAGTTGAGCCAAAACCTAAATGTGTGACTCTGCTTTGCCTCAGCTGTGTCTCTGACTGTCCTCTCTGTCCTCACATGAATGGACACTGACAGTTAAGACACAGCATGGCGCCGCCAACCTCACTGGTTTTCCTCTGATCGGTCAACACTGTTCTGGCCGGGACCACAAACTGACATCAGCAGGACCAGCCGGTGAGAGAGCCCCGTGGTAACAGTTGCCGCGGCGGCATACAGCAGCGGTCTTTGAATCCTCCCTGCGGGTGGAAATGACCTCACCAAAACTGATCATCCAGGAAGCTGAGTTCACCGCTTGCTTCAAAGACTCAATAAGTTGGGCACTTCCAGGCCAAAGCATCCCTGATAAAGCTACGTAACATCCTTATCTATCCGCTCTCAAGTGAGACAGCTTGCATAATTCATCTTAAAACTGGCTCTTGTTCACGCATAAAAAAGAGCACTCGTTGCCTCTAGCTGTTGTGCTGTTGAGTTTTTGTGAATGGGCCTCTCAGTGTTTGCACTGCATCAACTCATGTGATGATATAGCCAAATGCTAAAACTTAACCCCCTAGGCTCTGGAATTGACAGGATGAATGGTTAACCAGTTAGTATCTCATCTAGGTTGCACACAACACATTTATCTTAAATATTTATCACAAGTTAATGCTTACTGGATCAAAAGCTTAAGCATAAAAATGTATGCAGACAGACACAGGACTGCAGGAGTGACCAGGGAGTGCAGAAAGGAGGTTCAACAAACTCAGAGACCAGCCCTGATTTCTTAGTGGATTCACAGTTGGGCTGCATGATATTGGGATAAAAATGATATTGCGATATATTTGTTTCCTGAAATATTCTGTGATATTTTTCAAAGGTTACTGCTTCACTGTGTTAAGCTGAATTCTCCCTTAAATGATGATTGCAGACCCTCAGATAAAGATCTGGAAGCTGCTGCCTTTAACAAAAGTGTTAAATAAAACACTTTATTTAATATTAACTATAAGCAAACAGTCAAATCTCTGCTATGCTCTGATCACATTCACCGCTCCCTCTTTCTCAGTCACTTGACCACTCATGTTGCATATCACTCTGCCTGACCCTGATAACAGCAGGTGACATGACAGACAGCAGAGACAGACATATTATGTGGAAAAATATATAAATGCAAGCTCATTTAGATCTATTAGTAATGGGACTGTTTGTAGACGGGCAACACAAACTTAATTGAAAGGCTCAGATATTTCATGGATATTTTATACCTTGGAATGAGAGTAGTGCACATGCCCATATTGTGATGACGATGCTAAAACGATGTGTTGTGCAGCCTTTTTTCACAGTCATATGGGATAGTTTGGTTTCAGATCAGCTGCTTAATCTACTTTGAGCAAAATTGAAAGAACTCAGTTTTACTCATCTACTTAGGGTTATCAAACTCAGGCTTCTCATTAAACCTGCCCTCTGAAACAGGTCTTAAGAAGACTGATGCTTCGATCACATTTCATACTGGAACACTTCTTGTTTGATAAAACCTATTCCTTATAATAATAGGGTATGTTATGAATGTATTGGATAATAATAGAGATGAAGAGAAGCATTTATCACACTTGGTTGGGAAAATTTTGATAGCTCATATTCAGTACACCCAAGTATATCAAGTCATTCCTTTTCTTCCAGTCTTAGTCTTCTCTCTTTGAGTGACTTTTAAAACCTTTGTTATTTGGTCCAGCACATAACACTAAAATAGTTTAACAGGACACATCCTCACAAATAGAGGATGTGTCGTACAAATGTGCGTGTGTCTGTGTGTGCACCTTTCACTTTGGTGGCGTGTTCTCCTTCTTCCCAGCAGGTACAAAAATAAACCTTTCCTGCACAAAGGAAAATAATTATCATTCTTGTACTAGAAAGGAAGAAGGGAAGGGGGGGGGTGTTGGAGCAGAGTGAGAGACAGACAGAGAAACAGAGAGGTTGAGAGAGCGGCTGATGGGCTCCTGACTGCCATTTCCTTAAATAGAGTTGTGGGCTTCTCCGGTCCAGCCCTGGCAGAGCTGAGGCTCACATTCCCAGCATAGCAGCGATTGCCACATTCAGAGCTTTCCAACGCTGAAGTGTTACACTTCCACAGGTAGGCTGAGAATCCTTTACCCTGCTTCCACCCCTCACCCCACTTTTCTTCCAGACCACCAGCTCGTCCTGCAGCAAGGGAGAAGAGGGGATGTTGATGAAAGACTGTGGAGGAAGTTGGAACGGAGGGGGGTTGGAGTAAGGGATTGCAGTGAATTGTTCTCCATTCATACAACAGACGCGTCCTTTACCAGGAAACCTCCCCCACTCCTGGGAAATGGATGGGACAATAAAAAAAAACTTGTCTATTCATTCACAAAAAACACCCAGAAATTAAGATATGTCCTGTTGTCTGCATGGAAAGTCTAACAGGGTGAGAACAGGTATTTGTATTGTAGATACAGTTGTGCCTAAAAGTTTACACCCTCTCCAGCAGAATTTTCTGATTATTTGGCCTTTTCTCAGAAAATATGAATGATAACACAAAAACTTTTCTGTCACTCATGGTTAGAGGTTGAGTGAAGACATTTATTATCAAACAACTGTTTTTACTCTTTTTGAATCATAATGACAAAAGAAGCTTCAAAATGACCCAGTTCATTTGTTTTATACACACATACTGATTACAAGCAGATAAATCACAGGTGAGGATGGTTACCTTTAGTAGACATTCAAACACATTTGTGTTAACTTTTGTGCATTTATCAGGACAAAACCACCAAAGTTGTGTAAACTTCTAAAAAGGGTCATTTTTGAAGTTTCTGTTGTCATTATGATTCAAAAAAAGTAAACTTTTTTTTTCAATGAATGTCTTCACCCAACCGCTAACCATGAGTGATGGAAAGATTTTTGTGTTATCGTTCATATTTTCTAAGAAAAGGCCAAAAAATCAGAAATCTGCTGAGGGGTGCAAACTTTTGGGAACAACTGTAAAAGACAGAAGAAACTCTTCATTTGGGGCTAAAATCAAAAACACCTACTAGGATTTACCATAAATATTGTGACTCAAGCTGTTTCCTTGGGCTAATTTTGAGGAAAAAATTAGTATAAAAAGCTGACAGCAACTATAGAAGTGGACCAGTGCTTTCTGGACTTGGCAGTATGAATGAGTCTGAGCGTAGAAGTGGGATGATGTCAGACATGAGGAGGATGCCACCACCACAGAGAAGCAAACGTGACTGCACGCTGATGAGAAGCTCTGATGATGCTTTTCCTTTTCCTTCTTAGGGGAGACACGCACACAACCAGGTGCTTCCCTCACACACTCATATCTTGGCCGCTGTTTAAAACATTACTCAGTATAAATAAATACGCACGAAAGAGGAAAAGACCTACTTTACACATACTGTACAGCCGCACTGCTGCAGCACAAACACATTCACAGAGACTCACACAATGTGGAAACCAGATGAGAGCTGAGCTTTTTTTAATGCTCTCTAAATTGAGCAGGTGTGCTGGCTGTGATGATGCCAGACTGCTATGAAAAGGTATTTCTCTTCCTGTTCTATTTTAGTCACAGGAATCTCTCTCTGTCAAAATGCCCTGGATACACGCTCCATATCAGTGATTTCATCCTGCAGAAGTAACTCCTTTGATACACACACATGAGGGACAATTAACGTCTTTATTTTTGCTTTTTCTTTAAATAAAACAGAAGTCTTGTTCTTACAAGTGAGTCTGTTTGTGTCTTGCAAAAGGGGCCCAAAGTCTCAACATTAATGCGTTTCCCTTGAGTTTTTGTCTGTCAGTTTTGCCAAACTCTGGGAGCTTCCTGTTCCCCAGTTTGACAGAGACCTGAGAAAACTATCTGATAGATTAGGTTTAGATATTTAGATCATTTGAGGAGTATTTTGATCTATGATATTCAACTCAGCTTCCCCTTTTAATGTTTGTGATTCTTGACCAGGTCTCTGTTGTAATAGTGATTTTTGATCTTGAAGTGACTTCCTGCTTAAATAAGATATATGAGAGAGTAATTTGCGATACGATGGCTGATTTGAAGGTTTCATTTTGAAATCCTTGTCTTAATTAATCCAAGTGCTCTCTCCTCGACTTTGGTGTGTCAAATAGAAACACAGTGCCGTGCCCAACCTGCAGATGGTAAAGCTCTCAGGGGTTATGTTTACCAGGCTATCAGCTCTGGGCTGCTGATCCTGTAAAAATAGGGTGAAATTTATCCAAATATCAAGGACTTAGTAGGAATGGGTGTCATTTCATTTTTATTGATTACAGTTCTGCTTATTGTTCATTTTGATTCCCATTGATTTCTGATTCCGATTCCATGATTTTTGGACAAGTGGCTGTGAAACAAGCAAAGATTATTACAGAAAAAAAAAGATTCTGCCCTGATTGTGATTGGATATTGACTCTCAAAGTAACCTGTCAAACACACCTCTTTATCAATACAAACTGTGTTATGCGTTAAACCTTAGATGAGACGTTACCACAGCTGACTCAGGAGTGTTTTAATATACAGGATACTGCAGAACATTGGACCATTTCTTCACTCACTCTGTGTTGAAATAACTGTCATGTGGACATGCTTTCTCCTGTGCTGTATCAGTATCATTTTGGCCAAAGTCTGAAGAGGTTGTTCATTCCAAGTATACATGAGCACTTTAATCTTATGTGCACTGCAGAATTCTCATTGAGGTATGACCCTGAAGTATTTATTTTCTCATCAGGAACTGATAATTGGAACTGAAACACACACAGGGAGGGGAATTGGGTACTTATTTAGGTACCGACTGAATTCCGTAAGTAGTACTGAGTAGGTGATTTTCCATGCCAGACATGGGTGTGGAAGATAACCACAGAAGTACCTTTGAGTAGCAATTCCAGGTACCCAGGTACCAGGCATCAGTACCACATTGGATCAAATGTGAAAGGTACCCAACCCCAAAATGCATGTGTCTCATGGATTTTTACAAACTTTTGAAATTTTAAATGGAACTGACCCTCAATATCAGACCAAGTGGCAACCTCCGCTCCAAAAATATGAAACAATGCAAAACTGCTCAAATCTGCTGTTTGTCGAATGTCTGCTTGAGGCCGGCTCCAAAAACACTGGAAGTCACAAACACACCATGCCAAAAACCAAGAACCCAAGCCCAATCAGAGGCACAGCCCAGGTCATGTGACTGACCGACACCCTATAGCTGTTCACGTGGAGACTGTGGTTATAGATGTTTCTGGTTTCTCTGTCAAAATATGGTGATGCTGCTGTTTAGTCTTGCTATGAAAACATTTGAACATTGATATATGGTTAGAAAAAAGTGTTAGAAGTGCTTTAGATGGTCCGCACTCTGTGGATGTGAATGTGAATGTGAATGTGCTTAAAAGCCTGGGTTACAGTCACAGCTGCTCTTGGACAGACGTGATGCACTTGATGTAAGTTCAGACTTACAGACTTTGTTGTAGAATAGTCAGATAGAAGAGACACAACCAACTATTGGCCCCTGCTGATTTAGTTTCCTGATAGTTCTACTTGTCAGCTCCACTGAGTGGCACATTAAAAAGTTTGATAAGAGTTCAGGAAGCTTTGGTGGGTTCACATTCTTTCTGAGCTGACTGAAACCTAGCTGAACTTTCCAGAAGCTTTGCTTGATGACCTCATGTAGAAAAATATGTTCCATATCCCTTACCTGCTTCAACAGCTGGAGGGCTCACATGAACAGTTTTTCCTGCTCGTTTATTTGTCCCAAAAATGGAAATAGCATTTCCCTCTGTATTATTGAGTAACAGTCTGGGAAAGAGCTAAACTTTGCTCAGAGGTTTTTTTAAAAGTAGACAAGACGAGTAAACAGCAGTTCTCCTTTCCTCCTGCTGCTCCTCCCCCCTCAGTCAGTTATGTGTCAGTAGGTCAGTATGAGGCCAAGGTCAGGCTGATCTCACTGCTCTCTCCCTCTCTCTCTCTGAGACACTTTCTTTGCTCTCCCCTTTTTCCATTCTCTCTTGGTTTATTTCCTTTCCATTATGCTTAATAATCTCGTCTTGTTGATTTTGCAACCTCCACTCTTTCTTTTCCCTCTCTTTCTCTGGAAACCTGTTGACACCAGTGAACTCTCTAGTCTCTTACTAAATCTCCTCCCCCTTCCTTTCCCGCCCCTCGTCTTTCAGCATACACATTCACATGTGTGTGGTGAGTGTACGCACAGGGCCCCAGAGCTTGTGTTGGGGCCTGTGGGAGCCTGCTCGCACTTCTTGTTGGGACATGGCCTCTCTCTCTCTCTCTCTCTCTCTCTCTCTTTCTCTCTGTCTGTCTGTCTGTCTCTCTGACAGGGTGGGGTGAAGCTGTGCATAGCATTAGATCATATATTTTGTGCACCACACCTCTCTCACTGTTACACTGTCCCTCCAACTCTTAACTTTCTTTCTGTAGTGTGATTATCTGTTTTTGTGTATCCTTAAAATATTTCTGTATAACTTCAATGTCTTTTCTTTTATTTGCTTCCTGATTTTCTGCTAACTTTCTTGCTTTCCTCTTGTTTTTGTAATATTTCTTGCTACACATATCATTTTGATGAACGTATTCCTTTTTGATTTTGGTCTGATAGCTTAAAGTGTGCTGATCGTTTTTCTTTAGGTAACATTATTTTCTGATTTTGCTGCTCATTTTGCAGTTTTTACACTCAGGCCAGAGCCCCTCTGTTTGTGAAACGAATTAATCATGTGTCATCTGCGGAATCACTGACATAACTAAGACATGGTTCAATCTATCAACATCATTCACTATTTTCCTTAACAATTGTCGTATTGATTCTTCACATTACGCTGGACCAGATGGACCATAAGTTGAGTATTCTGCCCCAGATCTTAGCTTGGCAGGTAGACAACAGTTAACCGAGAAATCTCTGATTCAGGATTTTCCACTTAAAGTTTGACTTGAGAAACTATAAAAGTGAATATGCAAAGAAATGTACGTTACTATATAGAAAAGTGCATTGATATGCTGGCAGTTTGCAAAAAATATCAAAATCCTAACAAGTAAATGTTTTCCAGGCAGGAAGTGCTTGCTCATGGCTGACTTTGGTATAACTACGGCAAGCTGAAGGCTCCAAAAAAGTCAAAGCTTTGCAAAGTAGCCCACTTCAGTCAATAAAAATAACATAACAGTAAATTGATGTCAAATATTTTTATTCATTTATATCCAGAGGTATTTAAATACATTGATCAATTTCTTATTTATTTACTTATATACTCCATAAAATGTTACTGTCACAGAAAACCCGTAAAGCTACTTTTTGTACACAGAAAATTCACAGGAGGAATTGACAAGAATCAGATCAATAAGCAGATTTCAAAAAGGACATTGGTATCAACAAAATCTTATCATTACCCATCCCTACATACGTGCTTCTTTCTCAATAATACCATGAATTTTTAGGTCTTTTGCTTAAACCCCTTTCATAGAGAAGCAGCATAAAGTGATGCTCCCTATTAGTACATATGTCACCACTGTAATGTTGTCATCGACCGTATGACACACTGCCTGACCAGCATTACACACCAGTGTTTTGTGTAAACCTGGTCATAGTGAGGTTGTGGCTCATTATATGTGGTGTGTGAAAAAGACCAGTCTTACCTAATGCTGAGCTTCAATAAAAAAAGACTACGGCTCAGGCTTGGCCTTTGTCTGAATGTGTGTGTGTGTGTGTGTGTGTGTGTGTGTGTGTGTGTAAGAGAGCAAGCTGTGGCTGTGTATCCATTAGGAATCACTGCATTCTTCAGCAGCAGGCTCTGTGGTATGCCAGCACATTCCCCACTGCTGAGCTGGAGAATCCACTCGGAAAGCAGGAGCGGTAACTTTTCCTTTCTGCACCCTCCCACCCCTCACTCCACCCAGCTATGACTTGCTCTGTCTCTACCGTTGTTCTCAAGAACTTCCCTCTTTTCCGTTCACAGGCTCTTGTGAAGTTGCCTGGTGTATTTTTCTGAATTTCTTTGCACTTTGAGTGTGTACGTATCAGATCCGTTACCAGTGTGTCTCTATTCTCCCTCTTCAGTGTTTTCTTCTTGCTGTCATCAGCCACCTTGGCAGGATCTCTGCTAAATAAAGCCCTCTACACTGCGCATTGTTAGTCAGCTCTCTCTCGCTCTCAGCTTGGTGTCGGGAACACGCTGTGTCAGACGTGGTGTTGAAACAACAGCAGCTATAGTGATTTGCGGGTAGTGTGACAAAGTGAGCCAGCTTCATGTTTGTTTTGCTAACAGGAGAAGCACAGGACGGAGGTTTAGAGGATACACACACTGAGACGCACGGGACACATACCATGGACTAGATTAACCCTCCATGGTTACACCTCAGCTAAAGCGTCATCTTTAGCTGAAACCTGATATGAGGAGATTTGAGCTGGTTATGAAACGGTCTCGATTTAATACTGGTGCCTCTATATGATCTAGAACAGCAAACAGGACCACAAGTGACATGATAGACTATTTCTGTGTGGTTATTCTTAATGCTCGTCTCCCAGAGAACCTTTTGTTTGTTGTGTCCCAAGCAAAGTTTGTCAGTGAGAAAAACATCAGCAAGTGTAAAGGACTCAAAGCTTGGCAACAACGAGCAAAATGTTGGATGACATAGCAAGAATGAGAAGTAACTAAACAACCCAACATGACCTTTAAGATCCTCATAATGGATATCATCGAAGAAGTAAAGGAAGTCATGTCTGTCAAACACATCCTGGAGACACAGCATTCACAGAAGATCTCAAAACCAGTGTAAAAAAGTTCCTCAAGATTTTTTTCAATAAGAATTATAAATGTGATCATCTTTATTACCCAAACCCCCCATGACTAAGGTTTGTTGATCACCCAATCCACTCAATCTACTTTTCAGTTAATTAGAGTTTAAACTGTTGCTCTTTGTTTGAATTTAAGACATTTTTTCATTAACTTCCTATACATTCACTCTCTTGGTATCTCTTTTGCTCTCTCTCTCTCTTTTGACACAGGAAGCCTGTGGCACTCTCCGTTTATTAGGAGTTACTGTGTTCCTTTGCCAACCACTACGATGGACTTATTTGCTTGGTAGCTGCCTTGTTGTGGCTTTGTGGGCTGTTGATCCATCTATAATTAGAACAAGAGGAATCATGTGTCCTACAAACAGACTGTGTGTGTGTGACTTGGGTGTGTGGGTGTGTGTGTGTGACTTGGGTGTATGTGCACACACTCTCATCATGTGTATCAAATGCACTCAAACAAACTCATTGTTTCCACTGCTGGTCCTTGTGTCTTATGATCACAGTCGGATGTTAAGGGGTCACACAGCGACCAGTTTTGAGGCCAAAGTGAATCTCAAAAAGAACAATTACTTTCTTTTACCTTCTTCATGTCAACTGTCATAACTTAGCCCTAGCTTTCTTTCCTGTTTGCTTTTCCACAGCCAACTGTGCCTCTCTTGGTAGGCAGCGTAAAGTGTGACAGCAAAGCAGCACATGTGTACCCCGCTTAAAATCCAATGTAGAAGAAAAATATATCACAGTTAAGGCTGGGCAATAATTCACAAATTAGATGAAATCACACTGTGACTTGCTGCAATCTTTAATTGCAGACAGTACAATATTTCTTGAACCTGAAAAGTGTCAAAATACGAGATAAAAAATGTTTGCAGTAGATGTTCTATGCTCATCATCAGTGTTGCTCTCAACCCTGCTCATCCAGAGAGACAAATTGTTGATAATGACCTTTGCACGGGAACGATCTAAGTCGTGAAAAGTGGCAAAAACAGCAAGAAGTAGCAATACATATAAGTGTAAGGTGGCAAAAGGTCAAGAAGCAGCAAAAAAATGGAGAGAAAATTGGTAGAAAAATACTCAGAAAGTTACAAGAATGGCCCTGAAGTGGCAAAAAGAGTTAGAAGTAACTTTAATGGCCAAAAAACAACAAAATTATCAAGAAAATTTGAAGAAAACTTGGAAAGTAGTCCGAAGGTAGGAAAAAAGGTGAAAAAAGTGACAAAAAACAGTGAAAATTGGTTAAAAATGGCCAAAAGCAACAAAAATTGGCAAGAAAGTTGGGATAAATCTTACAAACGTTGTCAGAGGGTAGCAAAAAAAGAAGGCAAGAAAGCGGCAAATGTGACAAAAATGGGCAAAAAGCAGCCATGGGTTCTCATTGTGCTAATATTAATGTCAGTGTTCATTTCCTACAGCGCGTTTGTTTTAAAGCACAGAGGATGGAAAATTTGCAACAGCACCATGGGAAACATAATTGCAATTAGATTATTTTTGCAAATCATTCAGCCCTGAACACAGTAAACTAAGAGCAATGATGGAAGACATCCAAAATGGAGAAATAATAATACAAAACAAAAAGAAAGTTATCTCCGCTAATCGACTGAAGATTTGAAACACGACAGGGTTATGAGTCGTTTTTATTACCACTGGTACATGGGAAGTGACGATGCTTTCGACCATTCAACGAACTGCAGTCTCCACCATCTCAGGTGGGATTGGTATGTGTAGCACCCAACAGAAGGGGACTAAAAAGTGGGATGGTATTGGTCTGTAATATGGGGACCAGTCCTGCTTTTAGCCAAAGGAAATGCCATAAAACATGTGCCATACAGTGACGAACCAAACTGAACCACCTGGTAGAAACAGGGCTTTTGTGTACCCACGTTTGTTTCTGGTTCTTGTTACACCAGTGCTTCCCAGATCTGCGCTGACCAACCCTCAGAGAATGACAGTGATCTCATTGTAGTCAGCTGTAGGCACAGTGTTGGTGGATGGTGATACTGGCTTTAATCGCTGAGTGCAAGGTCACACCTCTTTCTTTCACCTCAAATCTTGAGTCTTGTCTTGTTTCCTCGCTCTACACTTTTGAAATTCTGCTGGTTTTTGCTCTCTGATAAATGATCAGATCAGCTGCTCTTGAGGTAGGATTAAAAGTGACTTCTGTGTTTGAAGTTGTAGATGGACTTGTCTCCTAATTACTCATGTTTGTTTGGCCTAAAAAAAGATTCTCTGCACTCAGCAGCTGACACAAGAGGAATATTTCTGGTGAGGAAGGGTTTTCAGTCAGCTGGGATCAAAAGTCAGTGCACTTTTGGCTTTTGTTGTGTCATTTCATGTGGAGTTCTTCCTGAATCAGCTTGATTTGTGTAACTGCTGACTGTAAAGTTAGTGTTTAGTCTTCACCGTCAGTAGAATATGTTGAAATCAATGGATTGTTTGATAGTTTGAATGCACAGTGACCCACTAACATCTACAACAGAAACAAATAGTAGACAAAGAAGGCAGGTTATCGCAGCATCATGAGCAGTTTGACGCAGGGCTCACAGAAGACGAGTTATACTCGGAGAGGCCTGGCGGTGTACAGCAGCACCCTTGTCTTGGTGCCAGAGAGGGTGTCAGAGGGCAGAGCCAGGCCAGGGTGGCACAGAGTTCAACAGCAGACATTGTCTGCATCAGCAAAATGCTGCGTCAGCCCCCAAACAAATGACTCTCTCTGTCTGAGGTTTTGAAAATGTCTGACTTTCTTTTTCACTGTTTCTTCTCAGTGATGCTGGTGTGATTCATAACTTCCCAGCATGCCCCTCTCCCCCCTTGTAGCATTACTGAACACAACTGAACACTCATTGAACACCTGACATTAGCGTCTTCTTTCAGATTGACTTGATCACAGTTAATAGAGAGTTTTTTAAACTCCCAGTAATATGTAAGATATATTCTCTTCTACTCATATTCATTGATAAAAGGATACAAATCATGTAGGTGACTTAACCATCTAACAGATCCCCATTTCCACTTGGTACAATGAATTCAATGGAGCAATCTGGCATTGAAGTACAGAATGATGAGTCAAATCAGAAACTACAAAGAAACTAAGAGGGAAAGGAAGTGTTCAAGTGTTCAATATAGACACTGTGTTTTCAGTGGTTGTCTTTTGGTCAGGTGGCTGCTCCTTATTTTTTAGTCCTCTTCCTCTCAGACTCACTTCAGTTGGATGAATTTAGCATTTTTCTCTAAAGGTTTAGATTGGCGTAATCACAATAAACACCTAGTAAGAGAGAAAACTCTGTTCTGTCCTGTTTGGATTTGCTTTTGGCTCTCTCATCCTCTCATAACTTTAGATTTGTTCATTTCTACCATGTTGTTTGGATTCTGTTTTTTTCATCCAGTTTTGTTTTTCTTGTTTTTCTAGTGGTTGAGCTTTAACCTGTGATGGATGACGGATGAGTCCACTTAGTTACCCCTCTTTCATCTGAAAGAGATGCTGCGTGTTTGTTCAGAGTTAGAGGAACTGCTCCAAGGCTGACTCACTGAACTTTAAACCACAGAGTCAGAGGTCAGAAAGAAAGCCTGGAGTCGTTTCCTCACATACAGGTTAAGATATGCCTTGGTCTACTGCCATTCAGTTTCGAAATTAGTCTCCATAAGTTTCTTTATGATCCATTTCTTTGCATGTAGTTATGTAGTCTTATCAGCATGGACAAAAACAATCAGTGCTTTAGAAAAAATAACTTGGAAGGGGCTAAGAGGAGTCTTTCATAAGTAGCTTTTGCTGAAAAACTGAACCTGTAGCAAAAGCGAGGAATGATATAAATATTAGGGCTGGGCAATAAATCCCAATTTGGATTAAATTGCAAAATGGCCAGCTGTGATATTCTAATCCCAAACAGTACAATACTTCTTTCACTTCAAATGTGTCATCATACCAAAAAGACATTTAGCAGTAGATGTATCATCTTGTACACCAGTTAAAGGTAGCAGTAATGATCAAAAAGCAAGAAAACTTCGCAAGAAAATTGGGAGAAAACGTGGAAAATAGTCAGAAAGTTGGAAAAAAAAAATCCAATCAGTTTTTCTTTTCATTCAGCCCTAGTAAATGATAGCTTGAGGAACCTTTTTGAAAAAGAGTTTCACAGCCTCAAATCTATCATCACAGCTCATTTAAGTCTAAAATATTTATTGTTTGATGACATGTTTGACATCCAAATATACTAAAAGCTTCATATTGGAGTCAGTGCTTCAAAAATGCTTTGATGCTCGGTTAAAGAAACGCCTCATACAAATTCTCCAGGGGGGATTACTTGTTTAGACATTGTAGTTCGAGCAGATAATGGAGCTTTTGTCATCAGTAGTGATGAGCCCAGCACTTACATCTCTCTCTGCAATTCTTGAAACTAAAAAAAAAAAAAAAACTTCATAGATTTTGAGAAGCTGAAAAGTATTTTGCAGAATGTCTGTGTCCATTTTCTCCTCTTCCAGTCATTCAGAAATATATAAAGTTTTGATCATGGAACAAATCCTGTCCTTGGATGGACCTAGCCTTGCCTCATTCATAGGAATGAAGGATTACATCACCTCTGGAGCAGAGTGGAGTAACTCCCTGGCTCCTCTCACAAAACTCAGCCCCTCCCTCATCCTCTCCTCAACCTCACATTTTCTCCACCTCTTCATTCCTTGTGCTTCATGTTGGTCTTTGTTTAAATTATCTACTGAGCTCTGGGACAGTTTGGCCTTGTTCAGTCTGACTTACTACAACCTCAGATCTGTTCTTTATTTCAGAAAAGTTCACAATTGATGGTGTTCACACAAACACACACACACACACACTCACATACATACACTCGTCTTCGGCAGCTTTGGGAGAAATCTCCCTGAATTATTTCTGATCTTAAGATGAGTCATAAAATCTAAACATCTCTGTTGTTCAACTGCAAACTGCAAGTTTTATTAAGGCTGGTACTTAAAATGCATAAAAATAAGTTACAAGATGTTCACAATGCAGGTTTTCTTGTGATGGAAAAGGCCCAGGACTGTATCAGTTCATGAGTAAGCTCATGTCTGAATTGTTTAATCCTTCAGCCCTTGTCATCTTACACAGAAAGACATGAATGTGAACCTTGTTTGAAAGGCTTCAGGGGTCTCTGGTCTTCCATCTGGCTGTTTAGGACTGCAGCTGTCTGCTTGACAGGGCAGAGAAAGCTGTACATCAACACAAAGTAGACTGTGACATTGGGATATCTTTGGACAGAAGGGCTAACAGATGTATTATCTAGTTTCACCTCATGTTGGAATTAGAGACAAGATCCTGAGGGTCAAGTATGACCCATCTCCTAAGCAGGAAGTGACTCTGGCCTGGGTTCTGTCTCTATTTGTGTGTCAGTCCAAAGCTGTTGGCCTGACCCATTGGTATCTATAGCGCTGGTCCAAGATGACAGGAATGAGTTCCTCACGTCAGACTGACTCTGACAACAATAGAGCTTCATGACCTGCAGTTATGTATAGATTTTAAAAGTGTTTGGAGCAAAGAGGAAAATAGAAGGATGACAGTGCAGAGGGTCTGACATCATCTCTGTGACGTCTATTTTTAGCCTCAATCCATCAGTTCATCTATCAATGGGTGTCTTCTTTGCTTGAGCCTAAATATTGTGCAGCAGTTCTCTGATTTGCTGAGACCTTGGGTTACGTTTCACAAAACAAGATGCTTCCATTTAAATTCATTCAGGAATATGCCTTTTTAATGCACAGTAGGCTGAGCCATCATCAATTTTAAGGTTACAGCTTGATAGGGTGTATAAATTCTGGCTTTTCCTTTGGATAACTGCCAGGTCAAGGAATATTTAACAGTCATTTTTGGACTCTATGTACGAGGGCTAAACAGTATGCAGAAATGATGCAATTGCGGTTATTTTTCACTGTATTGCAATTGCACTTACTCATTGTTGGGTGAATTAGTTCAAGCCTTTATTTCTCTAGATGTTGATGATTATGGCTTACAGATAAGGAAAATCAAATATTCAGCGTCTCAGGGAACTCAGAATATTATGTAAGATCAATCAAAAATGGATTTTTAAAACAGAAATGTCCTCTCTTACATTTTCCAAGAATTTCTCACTTTTTGCCCCTTTTCACCCATTTTTGTGCTCCTGGACCATTTTTTACCTTAAACTTATTTTTATTGCTATTTCTTGCTGTTTTTGACACTTTCACCATTTAAATTGTGACTCTTCCGCATCAACTATAAAATATGTTTTTGATATTCTGACACATGTAAGGTTAATATAAAAAGTTAATATTGTCCTGCCCTCAAGCAGCTTTTAAAGAATTCATGAGTTTTAACTTAAATTTTTGTTGATATCTCTAATATCTCTAAATATTGATTTTCAGGAGCATTAGTTATGATTGTTGAGTAATGCATTGGTTCCTTTGTCTCCTTTGATAGGGGTGATTAGCCAGTGGCAGGGTGAGTCGAAGGAGCGTGTCATCTCTCTTGTCCTTACCCATCTCCCACTGCTCAAACCCGGCAATGTCGAAGCCAAGAGCGAGTACATGCGCCTGCTGCCACGCATCCTGGCCCACACCATCGAGCACGGCCACCACCTGGAGGAGTCTCGCCAGCTCCTCTCCTATGCTCTCATCCACCCCGCCACCTCCCTGGAAGACCGGGCTGCTCTGGCTCTGTGGCTCAACCACCTGGAGGAGAGAGCTGCTGCTCGGGGAGACTCACTGGAAAGACCTCCCCCATCTGGGCAGCATCACCACCACCACCAGTCCACTCCTCCATCCACCCTCAGCTCATCGGGATCCTCCTCCTCTACAAACACGTCTTCATCAGGCAACCTCTACTCGTTGCACCACCATCGCTACGGCTCGGACGACCGCCTGAATGGTTGGCAGGGCTCCAGAGATTCAGGGCTGGGTGGAGGTTGGCATCAGCAGCAGGGCTGTGAGAATGGACACCTCCTTCTCTACCCATCATCCTCTGTGCCGGCAACCATCAACACGGTTGGAACTGGTGGAGGTAGCACTAGTAAGTAATACCCTGAATATCGAGTAAACTACATCTACTTTGTTACACACATCATTAACTGTCTTGGGACACAAACAGCTTAACACATGAGAGCTGATAGCAGACCTCACTTACTTACTGTAGGCTTCAATAAAAATACATTTGTAGCTTCATTTTTTAATCTGTGTAATCCATTTTAAAATTACATAAGTCATAAGTACTGTCTAAGCTTTAAATTCTATCAGGAATCATGAAAATAACTCAAATCATCAGATGCAAGGGAAGCAAGCACCTGTGTTGCTCATGGTTTTAAGTCATCCTCTCTAAAACTTTGGAACAAGAATAAACACTAGGGAAGAGAATTGATAAGATTTTATTGATAACAATGCCCTTTCTGCTTATTGATCCGGTTGTTTATCAATTTCCTTCCACAAATTTCCTGTGTACAACAATTAGTTTTGCAGTTTTTCTGCATCAACCACATTTTATTGAGTTTGTAAGTAAATAAATATGAAATTGGTCACTGGATTTAGTTATCAGTGGATGTAAATGAGTAAAAATTGCACATCAGGTGATGTTGATGTACTGTTGTATTATATGTTATTCGGCCACCTTGCTAAGCTTTGAGTTAATTTGAACCTTGAGCTTGCCGTAGTTATGCTGTAGTCAGCCATGAGCCTGGACTAAAAGCAACTCTAGTCCCCAGAAAAAAGGTTCTGAAACCAAAAGACTGAGCAGATGTGTATAAATCTGTCCTCTCTTTGAAATGTATTTTTTATTTCACTGACAAAAGAACACAAACATCTGCTTGGCATCAGGTTAAACAACATTGACTATCTGCAACAATGTTAGAGACTCTTAAATACACTCCAAACAGCATAACACACTACACACACTCAGAAAAAAACTAAATGGACTCAACACAGCAAACACCCCCTGGTCAGACCAACAGCACTCTGAAGTACCCACACTGCAGCTCCAGAGGCTCTTTGAGGTGGAAGTCAACACACAGGGAGGGCAGGGCTGTGGAAATTGAACATAACTATGGTCAGAGCAGGATATTTCAAGACAAGAATGCAAAGGCTCTGTGCTTTTTTTCTGGGAGATGAAAGAAACAGCTGAGGGTTTATAAATACAGACACATTTAAAGCTGCGCTCGCTGCTCCAAGAAATATCCTCCTGTATTTTTGACTCCTCACAGCCTTAGCCACGCACAAAAGACCGCAGGATTTCTCAACAGATAAACTAGAGTTACCCCAGACTGCAGTACAGGGCTGGTGGACACGCTTGCATAACTAATGAAACTCTGATGAAGGGATGCTCACACAAAAACCAAGCTGTGTACAGTAAGTGGGATCAAAATCAGGGACAGATGACAAAATATGCTTCAGTATTACCTTAAGCATCAGTTCTTAGGATTTTTCATAATTCTGCAAGAATCAATGACTGTAGTAAATATTTTAACCACTGATAATACGACAGAGACTTGCGTTATAACACAGAGTCTCCTAGTCTCCTTCCTCCTCCCTAAACACTATGTTTATCTGGTTATGTTGATAACAGGAGTATAATTGTCCAACCACATCAACCTGTGTGCCACTGATACTGCATCTTGTTGACCCCCCGCCCTTCCAGTCTCAGTCCAAGCCACAGCGGCACATACCTCCTGTCCTTTCCCTTGTAAGGCATCCTTTGTGGCAGACTGTATTTAGGGAAAATGGCTAATATTTAGGGACTGGAACTTGTAATGTTAGCTGGGCACCTATTTTAAACGGGGCCCATGAAGTCCTATACATAGCGCCAACAGTAAGAGGACCACATATAGGAGGAGGAGGAGGAGAGAGACTGAAGTATTGGTGGCAGCTTACCCCGTCAGAGCGGCGACGCAAAAAGCCCTTTGGCTCTCCACCTTTTCATTCTGTTTCCCTCCAAGAGAACTCTGTGATGTTAGAGCTGCTGCTGCTGCTGGGATCAGAGTAACTTCAGTTTCAAAAATAATAGTCACCTTTATTTGACCCCACTAAGTCTACATTTTTAAACACCACAAGGGGCAAACGGCCTAAATATTGAAAGTGAAAAGAAGAGAGAATAGAAGATGGAGATGGACACAATCATAACATCATACAAGAATTTTAGTGAAATGGATTAAAGGGTTGTAAAATTCTACATTAGTGTTAGTTATACCGTCTTTGGAGATATAAATAAGCATATAGCTTTAAGGTTACAGCTCCAATCTACAAGCAAGTGAAGGAGACAGTTAAGATGAAGACAAATTAAATCAAGTCCTTAATGAAACCCTGAAATAAAAAAGAGTCACTCGTCAAATAAGACAAGGGATGGGAATCAAGAATGTTAAGAATCGATAAGAAATGGTTTCACCCATCAACATCATTAGCCTCTATTTTTAACAAATTTCTTATCGTTTATTTATATTATGCCAAAGTGGACAGACCTAACGTCATTTTTTTCCAAGAAAGCTTTGAGTTTTACTCCAGAAGTTGTAGAATTGCTGTAAAACATTACTCTCATAAGGGATTCAAATTCAGTACATTCAACATACTATGCATTTCCTGGTGTACCACAGACGGTTTAAAAAAGATGGCGCGAACTTGATGCCATTGCCAACACATACTAGCGGTTAGCATACATCGAGAAAACTTTAGTTTAGGAACATCACAATTATTCTTTGTAAACAACTCTGAAAAAATCTAAATGTAACAAAGATAAATGTTGTCAAACTGGAAGTGCAGGCTCATGGCTGACTTTTGCATGACTACGGCAAGTTCAAGGTTCCAAACAACTCAAAGAATTGCTGTTATTTCAGTCAATAACATTCAACAAAGCAGTACATCAACTATTTTTGCTTAATTTTATTTACTTATTCATATCCAGAGATATCTAAATATATTGATCAATTTCAAAGTTATTTACTTAAAAACTCAATAAAGTGTTGACGGAAAACCGGTAAAGCCTACTTTTTGTTCGCAGAAAATCTACAAGATGAATTGACAAGGGAATGGATAAAGAATCGGATTGTTAAGCAAAATTGATAACAATAACACCTTATCAAAACCTCGATACGACTGACGTGAACATGGTATTTTGGTTTCTTTGCTTGACTGCATAGTTGATCATAGTTGGTCATAAATCGGTTGTCTGTTTTTGGATGAAGTTTATTTGAGTCTAGATTTCAGTAGTGGCAGAAAAAGACTGAACCTGCAGAGTTTGTTAGTTCCCTGCCTCGCAAGTGCCATCTCCTCCATCCAGCTGTTTGTAGTTCACTCATGGACTGAGTCATGTTATAATTTCCTGTGTTAAAATCAAAGGTGTAAAAATAGGAGGTCTTATTGAGCCAAATATTTGCATAGTTTGGGATTTTAACCATGATATAATCAGTATCATGACACAGCAGTTGTTGAAGGATACTTTCTGTAGCCTGACTGAGCTCTAACAGCCTGCATCTGCCTGACTTGTCTTGCAGTCCTGTCTAGCGGAGGTGGCAGCCAGCAGCACAGTCCTTTGAAGCGCTCTGTGTCCCTTACGCCTCCAATGAGTGGCCCCAGCAATCAGCCTCTGGGCCACGTCTGGCTATCGCAAGAGGATTTACGGAGCGCTCGAGGCCCGGCCCCAGACCACGCACCTCTCTCGCCCCAGAGCAGCATAGCATCTTCAGGCAGTGGAGGCAGTGAGCATCTGGAGGATGCTGGTTTGGGTTCAGGTTTGCATCGCAGTTCTTTCCATGAGGATGGCAGCGGCATGAGGGGTCAGTATTAAAGACCAGTTTCTGATTTGTGTTTTTCCAGATCAGAGATTGACCTGCTTAAAATTGTACTATTGGAATGAGCCACGGTGGTTCAGCTAATTTATTTTTTGTCAATTTGGTGACTTTGGTGACCCTTTGGTTCAGACATGCTGTAGTGTTTTGCACTAAAGAGACCATCCTTAACTATGAAGCTACTTTTACAGAGTACATGCAGCATGATATTCACTCACCGGTATGTGTTCATAATACTATCAAGCTATCCCAAGTTGGCCTGAGTGTTATTTCTGTGTCTATTTTTAGAGCTATAAAAAAAAGAAAATTTTGTAATTTTGAGAATCAATGAATAATGTGATCAGACAAATCTTCAAATTGTTCTTCTTGTATTTTAAATTTGATTAGAACAAAGGAAAACTGTTACCTATTTTAGGTTAAAACTTCTGTAACTGTTAGCGCTGGAGGATCTTGTGGACTGCCTGCTATGCTGTGTGGGCCTTTAAGACATTCATCTGGCAGCTTTGGAAAGTTGTTGATCCAGTCAGATCAGTTTGTCAGAGGAAGCAGGGGGCAGAGCTGATGATCTTTGTGGCCTTACTCTAAAGCTGTTCCTCTTTCATTAGAGTCAAACCTTTGATGTTTTCACCCAGTTAGAGATGTTTTAAGCGTCGTCAGATAAAGAGAAAGTCCTGATGCACCTCACATAGTGCCCAAAGTGAAGTTCAGTTTTCCAAGTATTGCCTTGTTGTACAGTCATTCAAGTTGTTATTTCTGCAAGTCTTTACAGGGATGTGTAAATCACCAGAAATGAGAAGATAATTACCGAACAGCAGGCTCATAAACCGAATGCTTAGTAAACACAGGCAAATACTGAGTTCAACCAGGAGTCATATACGTGCATTAGGTTTTATTTGCTTGCTTTTGTTTCACTTAGTATCCTGTGAGCAAAAAGGAAAATCTAGCAGTGGGCTTTCTTCTTAACTGCAAATTAGAGCAGAGATGGCTCAGCGACTAGTAAACACACTCAGCAGTTTGAATAGGGGGAGATAAGCACTTGTGCATTTCTAGAGAGAAGCTTCTGACAAAATGTAATCAGTGAGAATTTAACACGTTTTGAAACAAATACCCTTACATGGCACATACTAATTGCTATACTGATTTAATGTTTGATTATCAAGATGTGTTTCATTTCTTTTGTTTTACAGGTGACTCATCTAGCTTTTTAAAGATGATTTGATTTTATGTTCTGACATAAAGACTTTTTAAAGGTCTTTCTTTCTGACATTCTGTTTCGATCTCTCAGAAGCGTGTTCGATGTTTGTTAACTTGTCCGTGATTTCTGCCTACAGATGTTCCTGCGTGGCTGAAGAGTCTCCGTCTCCACAAATACGCAGCTCTGTTCTCCACAATGACCTATGATGAGATGATGTCCCTGTCTGAAGAGCAGCTAGAAGCACAGGTTAAATACAGACACAAACTAAGACACAACAACCAGACTGATTTATTCTCAGATACCAGAGCTTTACTGGAGTTTAGAGATCAATTCTGAAATGTGAATGGAAAAGCTGGAATGTTATAACATCTTAAATAAGTTATCATTCTTTTGAAAGTTATTCTAATCATACAACCATAGCAGCTCTCTTTGGTTTAGATTAAAAGGGTTTCCCGTTGGTGTGAGGCCAATTTAGTATTTTTTTTTGTCTGTGCCCGAACTTAAAGACATTGAGGAGTCTATTCTGAAACAGGATGCAACTAAATTTAACACATTCCACCAGGAAACTGTAGACTTCCTCCAGGTGCAGCAAAGTTTTCTCTGTCTGACCCAACATGGTGCACATCTACTGGGACGTTGTGAACTCACAAAAAAAAGAAAATAAGTTTGTCTTGGGCACTGGGAAGGGTTTCAGACGCAGCAGAATTTTTGATATCAGTTCTTGATGAGACACTTTAGAAGCTTGGTTACCCCTGACAAAAAAAAAACAAAGTCCTTTCTGCTCTTGCCCCCCCAATTTTTTTTTCTCTCTTTTTTTCAGAGAGAAAAACTGAGTCTGCAGCAACTGAAATACTCATTACCTCTCTGCACATTCATTTTGAAGAACAGAAATTGCTATATGATGAAACAATGAAAACACAAAACTTCTTCCCCAACAGAAAGTCACCAAAGGAGCAAGACACAAGATTGTTATCAGCATCCTGAAGCTCAAAGAGAGGCAGCACCTCCTCCGCAGCCTTGAAAAGGTTGGTTTTCATGCAGTATCATTCTCTCATTGAAATTTGTGAGTTTCTACATTTTTCAACACTTGGTGGAGAAAGATTGAGCTCTTAACCCAATTCAGGACCCCACCACTCCTTTTCTGTTATGAGATAAAGTAATAAGAGGGCCTTCTTAGACAGCAATCTGTGTCTCAGATGGCCTCTGAGGGAACACCTAATCCAGGAAGAAGAGTTTTGGGCTCTGAATTTAAACCCACATCCCCCCACCCACCCCATTCAGCCTTTAAAGCAATACAATGGCATTCAAGGACACACCGCAGGAGGAACTAAATTCAGACTTAACCTTTTCACCAACACTTCATTTTAAAATTTTCTGCCATACGGGGAAACAAGACACCTGTTGCTTGGTATTTTGGGTTTACACAGACTCATATGTATTGCTGGTCTTACGAGGGGGGTTTAGGGGGTTAATATGATGCATCCAGGCAGAGCAGGAACTCTATGTACCTGTTCTTAGAGATGCTTATTTTATGCCCTGTCACAAGGCAAATCCTCCCAGCTTCATTTTCCTGTTTCTCAGCATTTAGGACATCAGACTTTTTCAGAGACTACTTGGTGATGTCGTCCTTTTTTCTCTCCATTCTTCTTTCCCTCTTTGTCCCTTCTCTCATTCACCTCCATCAGGATGTGTTGGAAGGCAGTAACCTGCGCGCACCGCTGCAGGAGCTCCACCAGATGATCATGACGCCCATCAAAGCTTTCAGTGGTGGAGATGAGGCCTCTGTGCAGCGCCCCCTGCTGAGCGCTGAGGGAAAGAGTGCTGCGCCTGGCTCCCATCTGAGCAGCAGTAGTAGTGGAGGAGGAGAAGCAGAGTCGGGCACAAGTGTCATCGCAGAGGGAGATTTACCTGGCCAGTTCACTCGCGTCATGGGCAAAGGTTCGCAGCACGCACCAGTGATCTTCTGAGGATATTTTGTTGACCAAAAGACATTTATGGTTTAACCTTTGGTCCTTTTTCTTTCAGTTTGTACTCAGCTATTGGTGTCAAGGTCAGATGAAGACAACATCAGCTCCTACCTACAACTCATTGACAAATGCCTTATCCATGAGGTACCAGCTTCTCCTGTGATAATTGTCTGCTCTCTGACTTTCTGAAACTCTTAACTTAGAAAAGAAATTTAATTCCATTAAGTGTTCGTCTAACTGTGTAGCCGTAGTCTTAGAAAGTATCATACATTACTCATATGTGATAAAGAAAGTTGTGGTCATTTACTGCTTCACAAATCCTCAGCTGTGCTGTTCTGCCTCATTACATCCCTGATTCATGTTGCCTGTTCTCCCCTCCTCCTCCTCCCTTCAAGTCCTTTACTGAGACGCAGAAAAAGAGGCTGTTGTCATGGAAACAACAGGTCCAGAGGCTGTTCCGGTCCATTCCAAGGAAAACCCTTCTCGACATAGCAGGGTACCGACCGCAGAGGAGGTACACAGACAGTGGTCTTGATTTTCCTGTTTTTAGTGTCTGAAATGAAAACTTTAGAATGAAATATCACTCAGTAAAGAACCAGAGAGCCAAAACAATCTTTGGATCAGTCCAAACACTCGTAATTAGGATCTTTATCAGTGTTTAACTGTATGTCACTGTTTTTTCTCTTCCTGCTGCAGCCGTTTTGGCCAGTCCAACTCTCTCCCCACCGCTGGCTGTGTTGGGGGCAGCGTGTCGGCCAGAAGGAGCCTTCGCCAGTTCCAGATGCCTTCCAGGAGTTTGCCTGGTGCCAGACTGAACCTGTTGAGCAGTGGAGGGCTGCTAGGACCTACGCCTCGCAGCTCCAGCAGTACACCCACTGGTCCCAAGCAAGGGAGACAGGTTAGTCACAGCAGAACAGAAACCTTTTAACTGCTTTCTTCAAAGTAGCAAAAGCCAGATAAAGTTTTCTTGTGTAATTCTCCATGATGGTATCAATAATCTCATCCTTTCAGTTTACAGGGATTTCTTTGCAATGATTAATTTTGTTTCATAATTTTGCTCTATATGACACTACACTTGCAGTTCTCTCAAAAGAAATACGTCAGGGAAATGTTTCCAGAGCTACAGATAATCATCATTTCAGACTCACTGAAGTCTGAAGTGTTGAAAAACAGTTTTTGAAAAGTTCCCATGACAACCTCCAGGTTTGTTTTATGTTGCGTGACCTTTTCTTATTCTACCAGCATGTTTCGCATTTGCATTCAACATAAATGTTTTTAAGGCACAGTTAATGAATCATTTGAGCTGTGCATCATTCTAAAAGTGTTTGATCAGGTTACTGGAATTGCTGAAATCAGTTTTTATAAGAAGTGTGTTATAACTGTTATAGTTCAGTTGGTTAAAAAAGAGGGGCAAGAAAAGGAAGAATAGTTCAGAAATGTTCCTAAAAGCTTGGTTGTGTTAGAGTTATCCAAGACAGGAAACTTAGAGCTAAATTCAGGCTATTCGTGTGTTTGAGTGTGTGTGTGTGTGTGTGTGTGTGTAGTGACTGGAATGCTGAGTAGCAGTGGTGTTCGTGACTGTACAAAGGAACATTTGGAAATATGAAATAATACATTCCAGGATGTTTACAATAACCTGGGCAGCAGAATTCCTTCTTCAGCACGTATTCAGCCTAAGATAGGGTTTTTTATTCCATGACCAAAAATTGTGGGGTGAGGAAGAGGAGCAGCGCTGCCGTTCGGCCAATGAAGCGAGGTGGATGGAACTCGTAGGCAGGTCACCCCACATACCAGAGTCTCTGCGTCAGTGCCGAACTCTGAAACAGGAGGAGCTGTGGAGCTGTTTCGGGCCCAACCTGGCACACTTTGGTCTGGGCTGACCCAGTTCATTGTAAACCTCTCTCTCTCTCATTCTCTTTCTCCCTCTCTCTCTCCCTCTCTTTCCTCCCCACCATCCTTCACAATTGAAGGAAATACCTCCGTTCCTCCTCCTCACTCTGATCCGTCTTGTGTGGGACAGTAGTGTGGATGTGTAGAGAGGGGGAGAAGGAGGGTGGGAGGGAAATTTGTGAGTCATAGTTTGGGAGAGGTAGCTGTGGTGTTGGAGGAGGAGGGGCAATAGGAGAGAGAGAGAGGGAGAGTTTGTACAAGTGTCTATGAGAGAGAAAGAGTGAGAGAGCCAGTCAGAGGCAGTGAGAACAGTGCACAGGCATTTCCTGTTTTTCCCTGGCCCGTGGCATTAGAGGGCCGCGAGGAGAGGAGGAGGGAGGGGGCAGGGGGAGAGGGGTATGTGGTGATGGTGTTGGGGGTATAATAGGCAGGTTACTGTGAGGAATTCATGTGGCTAGCGTCTGAGACTGTCATTAGGTGTGGGCCAGACATCCAGACAGAAGTGAGTGTGTGTGGGGGTGAAAATGTGAAGAAGTTGTGGTCTGATCGTCGACAAGTTTTCTTGCAAGCTTGCAGAATTCATACAAACCTTTGATCTGTGAAAGTCTGAGAATTCTGGGGAAAGTGAGCTAAGGGATAAGCCGAAGAAATGATTGTTGTGCTTGAAAGTATTCAACAAAGTCAATCAGGGAAATGCTAGAAATTAAGTCATTTAAACACAACTTTGTTTAACTGCTGGTGTTTGCTTCTAAAAGTGGGATATTGACTTTCAACCTCTCTGTTTATGTTAGTGTAGGTATATAGAGTGCTTAAAGAAGTTTAAAAAAAGTAACTAAGAACTTAAGAAATTCACTGATCTGTGCATTTCTAATTCACAAAGAATATTCTTTGTCATGAACCATGTAAAACCGATACATCCATAATGCTTATCTAATTGTTAAAACACAAATAAATTCAATTTTTATTGCAAAATTGGCCTTCCACTCAGGCATGGATGAAGTCAAGGGTTATAAGTAAGTTAAGCTTAGTTTAAAAATAAAAAAATAGATTTTTACGATAACTCGATAATGTTTGTCTCGTTGTTTGTCATCTAAATACAGTTATATTGAAAAGCATGTCATTTTCTTTGAGCTGAATCAGAAATGTGATGTGTACTATTTGGTTCTCCCAAGAAAACATTGTAAAAAATGCTTCCCATAATATTTGAAGAGCAGAAAGAGGATATAACTCTTATCTAACATCAAAAAGATTTCAGAGTGGGTTTAGTGTTGCACTGGAAAACGCATTATAAATTGAGTTCTGCTCAAGGTTTCCATTTTTGAAAATGTTTTTTAATGTTTTTTTCTGCCTCAAGTCACTCATTATGGATTGTTTTTAATTGGTTTCTCTTGTGAATATAACAAGGAGTTCAACCTAAACCTATTCTCTTGTTCAGTGTCAGAAACAACTTCAGTAACTACCTGACATTAAAAAATAGAAAGAGGTTATTTTGACCTTCCAACATCAGTCTTACAGCAGTAATTGCTTTATTTTCCTTCATTTTATTCTTCTTCTCTTCAGGGTTTGTGGTTTGCCAACCCAGGAGGAAGCAACAGTATGCCCAGCCGGACTCACAGCTCTGTGCAGAGGACTCGCTCTCTGCCGGTCCACACCACTCCACAAACCATGGTCATGTTCCAACAAGCTGGTAAGAAATACTGAAGAAACACAAAAAATTTCCCAAACATTACGGGTACATTATGTGACTGATGTCACTCAAGTGGTTTTAGACCATAATGTAACATGACAACATTTATTTGTATGTTTAATCTAAAGGTCAAGTCTGTTAAGTATATTTTATTGCATTTATTTGTTTCTCAAATCAAGACACAGGAAACAATAAATTTACAATGTTCATATGGGCTTTAAATGATTTGATATGATCAAAATAAATCTGATAAATCTGATCAAAAAATTAATCATTGGACAGTCAAAGTTTCAAGTTCTAAAATAAATATCAGAACCAAACATTTCCAAAACCTGCTTGTAATCTTTACTGCTTCTGGCTTCTTTTAGAGTCAGTTATGGTGGATACGCCATCGTTGGGCTTTCATTTCAGCTCCATGCCTCCTCATGCTGCTTTGACATCTTTGCCAAAACACAGGGAATGAGAGCTTCAAAAACACAAGGCTTATAAAGCACAATTTCAGTGTCTGAATCTAAACAAACCCTGTTTGAGCACCAGAATGGTGTGGACCCAAAAGCTGTACTTGAGAGGAAACACTGCTGTTTTTTTTGTTTGGTATTTATTTTTCAAGAAAACTTGACAGCTCAACAAAAATGAATATAGACTTAACTTGAGTATAGTTTCTAAACTTAACTTTGAGCAACATTTAAAGCCCCAGACTCAGAAAGTTTACCCTGGCTCAGGTCATAGTAACCAGCCTGAGGCAGAATGACCTGTAGTAACCTCTGCTGACCGGACGTTGTCCCACAGGAACATTGGACAGTAATCAGACAAGCTGGGACTTCCTCCTCTCTGTCACACAAAAACACACCAGAAATGTCCCCTTTTTAGAATTAGGAGGAAAAAAAGGCAGATTTAAAAAAGCAGGAGGGAAGTTGAAGGGAGAGTGTGGAGAGAGGAAGAGATAGAAGCAGGGAGGGAGAAAAGAGTCAGAGTCTTACAATGAAGCTCTTTGTGCAGCGGGTACAGCGCTCCCTGACCCACTTTCCTCCCCTTCCTTCTCTCCCTGAGTTTCTCTCTTTCTTAACTTTTTTTCTCATGCCTCCATCTCTCAGGCTTTGACAACTGTGCAGAGTCATGCACTCAGAGCCATCACTCTGGAGGAGGGCTATAGCTGGGCTTAGGCCAGAGAAACTGATTTGAAAGGCTGTTGTCCCCTCCACCCTCCTCTGTCGCTGTGTCCATACGTGCCATCCCTCTCTCACTCTCTGCCAACTGATGGAAAAAACTTCTTATTAAGTTAGGCACATGAGAGAAAACAGGGGATGAAGGGACAAGTGAGTGTCTATGAGTACAGTTCTCCTCTGAGTGTTTGTGTCGCTGTTGTCTAGGGGTGGAGGGGTGTGTGTTGGACGGATTTGGAGCCTATAAATAGCCCAGTGTGGACTACTGGGCCTAACTCAGCTTTTCTCTCATGCCGCAAGAGATTTTCTCTGCCGGGCTTTTGTGAAAACTCAGCTCGGGACTAAACGGTTGGAAGAGGTTGCTAGGCTTCAACAACACACACACACACACAAACTAGAAATTTAAAGTCAGCCCTCTTTGAAACAGCCCCCACCTTCCTCACAGGATCAACATTCAAAGTTGAATTTAAGTGAGTATCTAAAGAAAAAACTTTTCTACATTGTTGTCCTAAAAGTGTGAGCAGTTGAAAACTCTGTTGGGATATTTGTGTTATGGATCAAATATTCACAATATGTTTCCCAGATTTAGTACTATTTCTCAAGATAGAAAGTTAAATTTTTATCCCAAATCCAGCCTCTGATATTTGACACGTACACACACACTTATATCTGAAATGACAAATGAAATTGTCCTCCTGTCCCCCAGTGTGCCGTCTCTGTTTCAGTGTAGCGTGTGCCTCTGTGCCGGAGCTAACAGTCTGCTATAATCTGATCACTGAGGTTACACTCTGGTTGACCGGACCACATTGTTCCATCACACTGATCTGAATTCATTTCTTTTGTCCTTTGCCAAGTCCTCTGATGCTGTTTTCTTGAAAAGAGGGAGTGTGAGGATTATCATGCTTTTGTTTAATTAGGATGAAAGCTGATCAGGAGTGTGTGAAGTCACTTTTTATTCATGAGGAGCTGGTATTGTGTATGATCGAACCCCTGGTTGAATTAATGTGATTAAATCAAACTGTGTTTATTAATTCATACTTGGTTTACCTATCATTTGGTCACTGGCACTGATTTTTTGTTTCGTATCTGTTTTTTATTTTCATACAGATCTTCAGTTACCGGTGACAGAGCCAGACATCAACAACCGCCTTGAGTCTCTGTGTCTGAGTATGACAGAGCACGCCTTGGGAGGTAAAACTTGCTTAGTTGTTGTATAGTCACACATAAACCACTGTTAATCCAGAGATTAAATGTTTCCTAAGACTTATTCTGTCTTTGATCCTACAGAGTGTTTGATGTTAAAGCTGGTCATATAATGATGTTGATCTTCATATACTTTTCAACGTGATTATCACACTCCCCAGGGTTTGAGTGACAGTCAGCCTCAGACACACCACCACAGTGAGCAGTCTCTGTTCTTGTTGTACCAACTGAGTTATCTCAGCCACTGTGGTCCATGACACTGTTTTGTCTCATGATTTATCCTGAAATCTTCTGGCAAAGCTGTTGCATTTAAAAGTCCCTTCCATCCTTAAAAGTGTGAGAACTACAAAGCGCTGTCTAATGAGAGTTCTTTCAGTCTTCTTGGACTGAGTTAAGAGCTGATTTGTATCTGCATTTCTTTGAACTGTGTTGACATTAGAGTTTCTTGGCTTGGTAAAATTGTGTGATTGCGGTTAAAGTGAGTAAAATATTGATTTTGGATGCATTCAGTATTATGAGTGAACAAGTTTGGCTCTCAAGAAACATGCAGAGATTATTGATAGTTTTGGGAGATAGTCTCCTCAGTAAACACATTTTGAATGTTGAAAATACAAAAAGAGACAAATGTTCTGGGATTATCTGAATATGGACGGAGAGTCCATAGACTCTGGAAAATGCAAGTTCACGTGTGGGAACACTTAAACTCAGGGCTCACTCAGGTTCGATCTGATTATTCAGAAGCAATATTCAAACCAGGTTTAAATGACCCCTGAAACACTGTCATTGTGCGGTTTTTCTATTTTTTCTTTTGGCAACCTTTAGCTGACTATTCTTTATGTCTGATAACTTCCTGGGCCTCCACCTTCATGCAGTTGTTTCACTTTTCTTTAAACTGCTGCCTGTTAAATTAATATCAAAATTTTCTCATATTTCAGACACTGTTTGTTTTTTGCAAGGAGATTAGTTGGGCAGCAGTAGTTTACAGTAACATTATCCATCTTTCATTCCTGGGTACAAAAATTGAGTGAGTCTAAATTTGCAACAAACAATGAAGGAGGGACAGCACTGGATTTGTAGAGCCAGCTACAAATGTTTGAATCAAATATAACTGCTCAGAGACACCTTTATGCAAGTTTTTTTTAATAATGGAATTGAGATGTTATTCAGTAAAACTAAAGCTGCTGAGGTTTTTCAGAACATTTTCAAAGGGAAACATTCCCCGAGCTTAATAATGACAAAATCTCTATTTTTCACTTGTAAAAAACCATGCCACATTTTTATAACACATAGGGGATACAGCTCATTGGCTTCTTTAAAGTTTAATAAATGGAAGTCAACATCTTAAGTTGAACACCTTTAATGATATGAATACTGATTTCTCTATCAGGAACTCTATTGTTGCTTCACATTGTGGAGGTCATAAAGTCTCAGCACTACATTGTTGGTGTTGCTGCTGACAGACCTGCACAGGTAGCAAACTGCCCTCATAAACCTGCGCAGTATTTATGCTTCAGTTTTCAGTTTTGGTGTCCTGCACAGGCTTGTTTCACAGGCTTTTCCAGGTTTGTGAAACCAAGGTTTAACAGTGACATGCCTGTATACAAACATGTGATTGGAGACTGTTCCCCAGTCTGAATCATCTGAGCTTCTTCTGTCATGACAAGAAGCTCTATGTTGTGTTCAAAGTCCACGTCAAACCCTTTAAAGTGCCCCAAAATTACACCAGTCAGACAGTCAGTGAGTCGTGTTCAGGTCAGGTCATTTTAGTTCATCTTAGCACTGATCTTTCTGCTGAGAGCTCCATTCCAACATTCAGTAAATGATCCTGTTGTGTGAACAGCTTAAAGTCTGGAGATCTTTGTTCTCTGATAACTGCGGACATGCTTGAGCCTGACAAAGGTTTTTCACTTCTGTTTGATTGTATTTGTCCAAAATTCACTGAGTTTCTTAAACAGATGAGGCATGTTCAGAATTAATATTAGCAAGACAAACATAATCTACATATGGATGTGTAACCTTCTTGGAGATTCTGTTTTGGTAATATTGTTAAGTATTCAAATATTTTTAAGTCATTTATGAACATTTATTCGCTAGTATTATGCCACCTTAGCCATTCTAAACAAATAAAAATTAGTCTTTAAGGCCTTTTGAGTTATATAACACTGATCTCACATTTAGCTTCCTGAGACATGATGTGAATTTGATGAGGAAGCTCTGGCAGCTGATTGTTACAAACTCATTTATAAAGATGTGGCCTTTATCTTGCTCTTCAAAGCTAAATTGCGCCTTGGGAACATAAACTCATTTGTTCACATTTGCTATAAATGGAAAACCATATTATAAAGACCTGAAAATGCTTATGTTAACACAAAAGCTTGAAAACACAGACGACTTCTGGATCTGTCAGCAGTAAAGCGTTGTTGACGTGGCTCTACGTGGTCTGCTCAGATGACATAAGCAGAATTTTTTTCATGTACAGTGAATTTTATTCTGGGTTACAGCCAGTGCCAACACCCCCACTCCCTTCCCCTCCCTATCCCAAAACTGAACTGAGGTAAAGACAGTGAGCCTCAGTACTCCCTGGACAAGTGCTGCTTTGTGTGTTTGTTTGTGTGTGAGTGTGTTTGCATGTGTTAGAAGAAGTTAGAGAGTAGCTGGGAAGAGTGTGTTGATGAAACTCCCACTTCATTGGTGTTTTACCTTGCACTGAAACATCCATCTGTGTGTGAAGCTTCACAAACTAAACCGAGTCACTGAATCCAGACAGTTACATGGGATAACCATGACACAATGATTTATGGGTGTGAGGAGAGTGATGTTGCTCTGCTGGATTTCAGTGGCATCAAGACACCAAACAACAAAAACCACATTTGAAAAACAGCTTCTGGTTGCCACACGCTCATTATATATTTCATCACAATAAGGGCCGCACTATATATTGTTTACATATCATCATCGCAATACAGCACATTATAATTGAGCCTTTCAGTTAAGTTGATGTACCCTGTTCATGCCCAATCACTTTTGACATATTTTACCACTTTATATGCAATAACACATGCACATATCTGAAGTGAAGCACCAAAAAAAAAAAAAACCTCATACCTTCTCTGGGCTTTGTCATCTCACTTGCTGTTATCAGGGTCGGGCAGAGTGATGTGCAGCATGAGTGGTCTAGCAACTGAGAGTGAGGGAGCTGTGAATGTGGTGGGAGCATAGCAGCGATTTGGATAATCTGACAGTTTACTTATAGTTAATATCACTTAAGGTGCTTCATTTAACACGTTCAGGGTTAAAGGCAGCGGCTTCCAGATCTCTGCATTCAATTTTGTCTTCAGTCAGAACAGGCTCCCCATTTATTTTTAAGTTTTGATTTTCTGATTGCCTGTTTTATTGTTTATTTCACATTCTCCTTCACACGCCTTGTGATTTCATGAGCTGTCGGGAACAGCTGAACAGAGTGAAGCAGTAAACATCAACAAAATTCAGCTAAATATATCACAGGAAACAAGCCTATTGCAATTTGTGTTTCCCCAATATCATGCAGCCCTTATTGTAATATTAAATTATGTATTCCAGGAGTTTTGAGTCATACTGTTTCGTGAAAGAGTACAGTTACTGGGATCAGTAAGATATTAGATGTAAGAGGCAGCAAAGACACTTGACATGTCAGCCTTTCTTTGGCTGCCAACAAGCTCCCAGCCCAGAAACACAGACATGAATAACTTGCATGAGGGCTTCTCTAAACTTTCATATTTACTTTCTCTTTAACTATTCTGTCAAGACTTGACTCTGGTATCATAAAGCTTGATGTTATTTGTCATTCTGCAGCAGCCAACAGCCGCACAAATCTGAATTAATCTATTTGATTACAAAGGTTTTATTTTCATGGAATAAAAGTGTCCACCAGTGCGTAGCCTGATAACGTTTTCCTCTGCAGCCACACCAGAGGTAACAGCTGTCAGACTGTTGTTTTCCTCTAAACGCCTCTATCAGTATTTTGACAGATGTGTTGTTCTCTCACCATGACATTGTGGGCTCTGGCCCCTCACTGTTGAACAAGGCAGAGGAGCTTCAAGCCTTCTACACTGAAAGTTTGTGATGAAGTTAGGTCATTCATACATTATTACAACAAATGAAATTTTATTTTTATTAAGAATTAACACGCTGTATCCCAAAGAGGGTTGGAGAAATGTTTAGAAGGAAGTTTGTAAAGAGCAGATAAAGAAATGAACTTTTTCTAAATGAAGTAAAAACTGTAGTGAGGGGAGTGGTAATGATAGATTAGCAGGTGTTAAAATGAAGGAGTGCTGTGGTTATTAATAGTTCAGGAAAGTATTTAGTAAGGTTAAACTCCATGTCACATGACACATCTGTTTGGCTCCAACGGACAACATAGACTGGACCTAAGCTTTGGTGCTGGACATGAACTGTTATGACTCAGTTAGTGAGCTCTATTTGTAGATGCTGATGAAGACTTCACCCAAACTCTAACCCAGGCGTCTGCAGCCTGTCGCTCTGGAGCCTCATGTGGCTTTTTGACCTTTTTGTAATGACTCCCTGTAGCTTAAGTTTTTTTCTTAGTGAAATAAAGGATTTTTTTTCTTAGAGGGGGTATTGATGATTAATAACATTGTCACTCAATAAAATCATGGAAAAATTTCACCTTCAAACTAAACATGCATCACATCTTAGAATAAAACCTGACACTTCTCTCCTTCACACCCATCCCTGATAAGACAACTAAACAAAAAAAAGAGACAAATCTGGAAGAAAATAGGTACTTTCACTGGTTCATTTCACTGCCAGCTTACTATACATGCTTCACATGTGGCAAGAAATTAGAAAACAATAAAAAAGGATGAGTTGACCAACATTATGTATGTATGTTATCAAATTCAAGTATTCTTTTTGTAGTTCCACCATTTCATAAATTCAAAAAACTTCTTAGACAATAATTTATTTTGTTTCAACTATGTCTAGAATTTTGTCCACCTTATTGTCTAAATTGTGAAGGTAAAGTAGATTTTTGTGGCTCTGGATTGACTTTAATCCTTGTCAAATAAGGCAAAATGGCTCCTTTGTTAGTAAAGGTTGCAGACTCCTGCTCTAACCCGTCTTCTCTCTGCTCCTTTTGTTCAGACGGTGCAGATCGAACATCAACAATATGAAACCAGGACCTGAGCGAGAGCAGCAGGACAGCGCTGGTTCACAAGGCTCTCTCACGTTAAGTCACCTCGAGGTCACCAGCTCCTTCTGTCCCCACTCCCTGTAGCCAATGGCAGAGCTCAACCAAAGGATCGGGACCGGAAACACGAAACACAGAGGAGCCAACCACCACACGGCTAACAAGAACTACCACAAAGGGACCGTCCACAGAGGTGTAAAAACACACTTCCTGCTCCACCAGCATGCTCACAGTCACCTGTGTCGGGGTGAGGAGAGAGAACAGCGTCAAACACGACCTGGACAGTGTGTGAACAGCGCCCCCTCACCAGGGAGGCCAAAAGCAGCACTGCAGACTGGTCTGAAAGGAGATGCTGGCTCATGAATAAGAGCCTAATGGGGCTGATACCCTCTCCCTCTCCAAAAACCTTCTGGTCCTCACACATTGATTACAGCTCGTGGCATCTTCAGAATCTGTTACAGTACCTCAGACCCAGAATAAGACAAAGCAGTCCGACACAGAGGGAGGTTTGGGATTTCCTTTTCAGTGAGTACCGGGTGTCAGGAGCACAGAGGGAGGCCCCTGTCTCTCTATTGGATGGAAAAAAAATCATTTATGTTTATTGTATGTATTTATTGTTTACATAATGATGCTACTTTCAAAGGGTACAGAAACATGGATGAATTTCAGGTATGAATCGTGTAATATTCTGTAAAGCCTCGGCTATCTATCAGCTTTATGTCCCATAAGTAGTCATCACATTAGTTTACAAACCAACGTGCATATTCTTTATATCAGCAGCAGATAAATATTTTACCACAGGAGACGGAGAGAGGGAGAAGACAGGAGAGCAGAAGTTTGAGGAGGCTCAGTGGAAGAAGTAAGAAAGATACAGGAAGTAGTAGAAGAAAGAGGGAGTCTGGATTGATACTGGAAAGGGAAGCGGATGTTTAACAGAGAAAGACATCAGAGGCAGGACCTTTGGCCGGCTGAAGAGGACGGGGGGAAGATGATGTCATGTCCAATCATATTGTAAGTGTGTTCATGTGAGTAAGTGTAGGAGGAAGGGAATTTGGCACCAGTCAGTTATATATTGTTTATCCACAGCATGTACTGTATGAACTCTTTGGGTTCAGAGACTTTGCGGGCGCAGTGTAGCTTTCTATATGAGTAAACGGGAGATAGATACAGCCGTATCATCAGTGGGATTTATCTGCATGTTCAGATGTTGGGTTTAGTTATTTTTCTAAAGCAGGGTGATGTGCTTCAGCTGCGTGTTACAGCAAACATGTATGTCTTTGGGAAAGACAGATTGTGAAATGGTCAGCAGCAGACTAAATAGAAGGGCTATCTGGTTTCTGCTCCGACCGTGCTGCTGAGAGGATTGCAAAATTGGAGAAATCACACACTGTCAATCCATGAAGGGTAGTTTTCCCAGAGATTGTCTCATTAGTGCTTACCTCCACCTGCTGGTCGAACACAGTCGAGACAGGAGGAGACCACGACCACAGACGCTCTGTATGTGGTCTTCTGTTTGTCCTGTCAGTGGAGGCCTACATGGGGTTTATTTACTTCTTTTAAATTCAGAATTTTCAGTTATTCTGTGTCTTAATATTTATCCTCTGTCTGTTGTATCTGGACTTTATTAGAAAGATTATTTTGGAGAAAGTTGATCAGGAAACACGTGGACTGAGAGACTCGATTGAGTGTTGCTGATTATAATTGTTTAGTTTCTTTACTATAGTTTGTTGCAATTCAATAGTACTTTTCCTTGTATTCTGCACTTGATATCATGTGATACACTAAATTTAAACTCTCACAGCTAAAAGCTATAGTTCAGTGCTTTGCAGGTTGAGTTTGCAGTTAACACAGATCATGACAAATGTAGAGATGGACGTTTATGGATGGCAGTGTTGCTTCGCACAGCAGAGACAACATACTCCTGAGAGCTTTCACTGACACTGAAAGATGTCTGTTTGTCTGATGGTGGATATAAAAATCTCCATCGCTGCCACATTAAATTAAAGGGCCATATTTGTGCATGTTTTAGTCCATACAGTCAAAACTTTTCTGAACTCTATACACAAACACTAAGTATCTATGTTACATATTTCTGCTTCAGGATAACTCTTTATAATTGCTCTAAAATGCTCCTGCTTTTAAAAGTGCAGTCTAAACTTCTAAACATATCTGCACAGGTAGAAGAGACCATTTATTACAAGAAAAATAAAAAGTGTCTATAATATCTGTTATCCAAGTGAAATGCTTCAACAACCGTCATTTCTAACATCAAAAAAGCTTTTATTACAAGTTTGAGAACATAGGATAAAGAGCTCGAGAACACTACAGCGATGCATCAAGTGTTGGAGCTGTATTTAAAGGACTAAGTCATGCAGAAATAACCTTCTGGTTCCTCATTTGTTACTTCTTCAGTTGGTTGAATGTAGCTCCAGTTACTCTGCAGTGACTGAGGCTTGAAACTGGACTCTGGACGTGCGCACACTCAAACAGTCCACACACTAAGTGTGTACGGTGTTAGATTTTAGAGTCATAATATAGCTGCACTCAAATTTTCTTCCGTGTATCAAGTGTGTTTGAAGCTCTCTCACCCTGAGAGTTAATCTGACATCAAAGTTAAAGGCTCCACCAAAGCATAAATGTGATATCAGCCTGTTAAAATCCTGAAGCAGGATTACGATGTTACACCTTAGACGTTTGTTCTGATGCTGAAAAGCAGCTTTGGGATCTGGTCATCATTATGAGACTGTTCAGTATCACTGCCATATGTATCAGTACTTAAAGTAGATGCAATTATTTATTCTTTTGTTTTGTTTTTTCATAAGTTTTGCAGAGGTGATTCTGTTACTCATTTAGGTGTATTGTTATTTAAAGTACCATATGTATTAACGTGTTATGGCTGGTGACCATACATACATCTCAAATATTAACATAGTTATTGTCAACTTTATTGTTTCTTTATTTTTTGTTGTTTTGTTTTTTGTTGCTGTTGTTGATCGTAGACTCTTTGTACCAGTGTCATGTTGAGATTTTTCATATGAAGCTTCCCGGTCGGAGAGCAGCAGCTGATTCTTTCAGAGACATTTGTTAACTCATTATCAGAAGAGCTGTGTGCAAACAAACAGTTTGTTGTTGTTGTTGTTGTTTTGGTCTTTGGCAGGCCAGGAAGTAGACCAGTCCTTTGTGATCTGGAGTCTGAACTTGGTGCTGTGGTCGTGTCACCACCTCAGTCTGTGATCCTGAGTGGGAGAGGCTGATAATGTGGGTTTTATTTCACGGATAACATCTGTAGTGTTATGAGTTTTTCTTACTGTTAATAAATCCCATAAAGGCATGCTAACCAATCAGCATTGAGTTAGTTTTATGGGGTTTGTTCGCGGTAAGAAAATGAAATCATACCTCTAGATTCATCCCTGAAAATCTTTGGCATCACTCATTAAAACCATGAAACTTCGGTCAGTGATGAAATCAAAGGGATTATAAAAACTGTAGAACTCTTGCAGTATTGTTATTAACGTTCATATCATGGTGCCATGTTTGAGTTTTAAAGGTAATCTTGAGAAATGTCTGTGCCACATTTTATACAAACACTGACTGAGAGTGTTTCACTAACCTGACTTTATGTTTTTTTTCTGGAGTAAAGTTCCATGTTTTGTGTTTAGAGTGTCAAACTGCAGCACAGGACTCCACTTTCTACAGTTTCTGTCAGCTTCTCTGTGTCAGAGAGGCGACTGCGTGAACACAAAACACACCTGTGACGGGACGTTCAGCTCTGAGGTCTGGATCATTACTCTTCGAACCAAATTTTTTTATTTTGTTTTCTCTGGATGCATATCAGCTGTGTGGGTGTTCAGAAGAGCTTCTAACGCCGCACACACTGCAGTATTAACAGTGAGATAATGCCTTGATATTCCAAAAACATGTAATGTACCTTAAGTTGAGACATTTATGCTGTTTTGTATCTTTTATTTTTGTCATAGACTCTGCAGTTTAGTCAGTTTATGTCATTATGGGATGCCAAGACGTTTATTTTTTTTTTTTCATTTGTTGTTTTGTAAATTCAGCAGCATCCATTCTGTAACAAAGTGTTACCGCTTGACTGTGCTCCTTATTTCATTTAGTTTTATTTTATCAAATAGCCGATGTCCTGTATTGACTGCAGGCTTACGTATATATTTGACAAAAGAATATTGTATGTTTAATAATAAAAAAACACAAAAAAGACAAAAAATTTGAGAAAATGCAGAAAAAAGAGAAGGAAAGCGTTGTGGGGGGAAAAGTGTAATTTATATTTTAAAACTGCATGCACAAGGCTGGGAGAGTCATATTTAGAATAACAAATGGCAGTGCCTTTTTTTGTACTCGAGACGTTTCACCCAAAATGTCAAATAGTTTTATACAGACTTTAAAAAACTGTCATGTTACAGGATGAAACTAGTGACGGCTGCGTCGGCTCACGTTCACACTAGAGCTCAAAGCAATTCAGATTATTATGTGAATGATTGAAGGTCAAAAAGTATTGTTGATCTGTTTTTTTAAATTCAGAGAGACTCAGAATGATGAATTCTTGTTGATAAGAAAATCTTTACTGTAATTAAATGAATTGAAATAAGTCCATTGCAGGATTTTAGAGCACAGGTGATGCCAAAAACATACAAGTTAGTATAAACAACATCTCAAACCCTCATTGCTGAGATGCTTCTGTTTTTTGTTTTTGAATTGCACAGCACTAAAATGCCTAAAAAAAATTCCCAAGATGCTCTTTGAAACCCAAACTTGAATCTGGATTGCTCAGCGGTGCAGCAGTGTGAACGTAGCCAGCGGCTCTGAACTCAGTCTGTTGTGTGTGTGTACTCTGTAGGTACTCCTTCTTGCTGATATGAAGTTATGAAATATTGTGGTCTGTATAAAATGTGTGTGAATGAGTGTGTGACAGTGTTGGTAAGTGTGAGTGTGTGTGTGGATGTGTGTGTGTGTGAATACATTCAAGTGTTTTTCAAAGTGTCTTGCTGTAATTTTGTCGCGATGTACCAGAATGCTGTGACTTGGCATGCCCCTGTTATACATAAAAACAAAAGTTGTAACTCCTTTTTTTGTTTGGTGAACAATTTCTCTTTGTTTTCATGATCTTGTTTTTCCATCAACTGAACTCAGCTTGTAGAAACCTGCAGCTTTAAGATCATGAGTTTCATCATCACATCAAATTCAATAACTCCAGAGCCAGTGTGAGATAAACCATCATCTGTCCTCTTCTCTTCTTTCTCCTCTCAGTTCAGATCCTCCTGTGTGCCACTCAGAGCTAAGACAAGCAGCAATTCCTGCCAGGGAGCGGAGCCTTAACTCAGCCAGGAAAGTAACACCAACAGCAGAGAGCAGGAACAGGTGTTGGTAGAGCACAGACAGATTTATAGATGCACTTGTTTGCAAGTAAGAAGGATTTAGAACATTTTTTAGGGTTAAAAAGTTTTACATCATTGCTGTTTTGTCATCAGTTTGCATCACAGGAAGGAAGATCTCAAACAAGCTCAGTGTCTGATGGGAGGTGATCCTTAATTTGATCCATACAAGACAAAAAGAACATAATTTACAGCCACTATACAGGTCAACCTTTAACCCTCAGTGCAGATATGTGTCACAGGAGGATATACTTTTTTGACCCCTAGGAGGAAATTTAGTCATTTTACGCTGGTGTTGTATCATTTATGTCACACACAGGCGGAAATGTTCACCCCATCCTTATTAACAGCGTCCATCAGAAAAAAAACAACAACCACTTGATGGAGCTAAAGAACAGTCTTTTTTCTTAACTGCTGCTGAAGATGACAAATCTTAGAAGAAACAGATTCCCTGCTTATGAGTTTTGATGTGTATAAAAGATTTATAGTTGCAGAGAAGGGATAAAGTTAAGATTAGGGCTGGCCTACTGCATTATTCTAATCGCAGACAGTGCAACATTTCTTTAACCCCAAATGTGCCTGAATAATTATTTATTTATTTATTTATTTATTTTGCAGATGTTATATGCTGTACACCAGTTATTCAACCCTGCTCAACTAAAGAGCCAAAGTTTTTGAACATTGCCTTTGTATAAGAAACAATTGAGGTAGTGAAAAGTGGCAAAAAAAAAGCAAGAAATAGCAATACAAGTAAGTTTATGATGGAAAAAATGGTCAAAAAGCATAACAACATGGCAAGAAAACTGGGAGAAAACAAAAAAGTAGTCAAAAAGTAGCAAAAAAAATGGTCCAAACGTGGAAAAAAGGGACCAAAGTCACAAAAATAGGCAAAAAAACAGTCATCAGTAGCAGAAAAATATTTAACAATTTTAATTAATGCAGTTTGTTCATTAAGAATGAAATGTCAAAGAAAAAATTATCACGGGATAAGCGCTGTTCTCTGTCAGTGGCTTTATGTAACCACTAGGAAGCGCCAGAGTGACAGTTACTGTTACCCTCCAACTGTGATTTCGGAGTGAATGAATTTCAGGAGTGATGACCTGCGCCATCGAGCTTTAGGCTGTGGACTGGGGTCACAGTTCATCTTTCAGCAGGACAACGACCCTGAGCAAACAGCCAAGGCATCGAGAGAGAAGCTTTAGGATGACGCTGTGATTGTCCTCGAGGGGCCCAGACTTTAATCCAACTGAACATCTGTGCTCCAACACTCCTCATCCAACCTGATGGAGCTGAGGTGCTGCAAAGAGGGATGAACCAAACTGCCCAAAGATAGGTGTGCAAAGCTTGTGTCATCACATTCAAAAAGACTTGAGGCTGTGAAAGCTGCCTGAGGTTCACCAACACAGTATTGAGCAAAGGCTGTGAATAAAAACTAAAGAACATGTGATGTCTTAGTTTTTATTTTTAATAGATTTGCAAGATTTCAAAAATATTTGGTCCACATTGTCACTTTGGGGTGTTGTGAACCACAGAGGATTAAGGTCACACTTAAAATTTTAAAAAGTGGATTCATGAGATTAAAATCATGCATTTATGAGAAAAGAATCATTAATTTGTGAGAAGAAAGTCATAAACTTGTAAGATTAAATCATAAATCAATGTAAATAATTCTGTTGAACAAACTTTATTGTGAAAGGTTGTATCAGAACAGCAGGTATCCGCTTACACTTAGAGAGTGACATGAGAGCGTCCAGTATTTTCCTGACACTTATGACAATGTGATGTTGATGTGCCATAAGATGAAGTATTTCCTTAATTGTGAAACCTTAATAAAAGTATATCTTCAAAATATGCTCCATAAACCTCTTTTAGTTACAGGTGGCTGCTGTTCTTCTGATAACCAACCTATGCACTAAAATAACAAGGTTATTCTGTTAAACCTGTGACTAAATTCTCCTTAATCCAAGACTAAATTTTCTGTTATTTCCAAAATTCTTCTGTAAAATTATCAACTTTGTTCTTGTAAATATATAACTTTATTTCCCTTAGTCTATGGCTTTGTTCTTGTGAATCAATGACTTTATTCCCTAAGATTTAAGATGTCATTCTTTTAAATCTGTGACTTTATTCTTCTTCATCTATGACTTTATGTCCTCCAATCTATGACCTTATTCATCTTAATCTGACTTGATTCTCTTAAATGTAAGACTTTATTCTTGTTAATGCATGACTTTATTTACCTAAATGACTTAATTCTCTTTAATCTACTTTATTCCTTTAAATGTATGACTTTATTCTTGTTAATCCATGACTTTAACCCTTCAGTCTATGACTTTATTCCCTTATATCTGTGACTTCATTCTTCTTAATCCGTGACCTTATTCTTGGTAACCGATGACTTTATTTCCTTAAATCTATGGGTTTAATTTATCTATGATTTCATTTCCCTAAATCTAACTTTATTCTCTTAAATCTATGACTTTATTCTTCTTAATCTGTGACCTTATTCTTGGTAACCGATGACTTTATTTCCTAAAATCTATGACTTTACTGTCTCACATGTATGACTTCCCTCCCTTGAATCAATGACTTTATGCTCATGTATCAATGACTTTATTTCCTAAAATCTTTGTCTTCATTTTTCTTTGTATAAAAATAATATTAAGTGAGTCTGTTCCATATAGAAAAGAGGTTGAAACAACAGAATGGGGGAAAGTGACCCTATGAAAACTTTCAGGATGCATTGTAGTACTGTCTTTTAAAGTCGATCATTTGTAATTTCTGACAGATTGAACCGACAGAGGAGACGACACATCATGACCTGAGGCGTTGAAGTTTTACCACATCACCTGTTGACATCAAGTGTCCAGGTAACGTGAGTTTAAATGTTTATCGGGCAAACAGCAGGGACACACTGTACACGCAAACACTCTCAAGGTTGTGTTTGAACATGAGTTTACAAAGTTTAACCTACAGTCCGGCTCCTGGCAGCTGTGGGGTTGATGGTAAATGAAATCCATGAGTGTGATGTTATAAAACTCTCACTGGAGCTGCTGAGTCATTCCTCTGTCAGAAATCCAGATCATGTTCGGCTCCATGTCCCGGGCTCAGGGCCAGATCAAGCCTCTAATTAGCATCAGGGCTGAAATGAGCTGAGGGGCCCCCTAATTTTTGGAAACAGTTTTAGGTTTGGTTACTTCGTTTGCAAAGACAAAAGGAGAAGAAGAACGAAATAAAAACTTAAAAATCAGACTCCAGTCATCCATCACTGTCACATAGAGATTTATTTCATTTGATTAAAAAGTATTTCAATGAACACAGAACATAAAGTTACAATGATTGAAGGGCCAAAGAACAGGCCGGTCTTCTTTACAAGGCCACAAAAAACAACATCAGAGCAGTGTGTTCTTGCTCGTTTTCCCTCCATCTCTCTCACACACACACACGTGCGCACACACACTTTCTCTCATACATGACTCACGTAGACCATTTAGAGAATTAGTGACTTCTTCAAATCAGTCTGGGAACATTATGATGCATTAAAATCCAAAGTAAGCTACATGAGGGAATACAAAGACACTAAACACACACACACAATCCATACATATCTGCTGGGATAAACACACACACACATTTTTTTTGTCTCTCACACAGGTTCAGATTTGCACCACACAGTCAGCTTTTTGGGGGGATTATGAACTGAAAGGTGAGTTGGCACACACAGGTAGATCCTGACACGGGATCTTACAACAACAGCAGTGATTCTTCATCAAAAGTAAACGTTACAAGACTTCAGGGTTCAACATAAAGAGTTTGAATACTGGTGTGATCACTGTTTTGTGCAAAAAGCCCAGAAATGCTTGTTATTTGAAATTGTTGTTTTTGTTGAATTCAGCTCTAAAAAGTATCTCTATGTTGTGACAGAAAAGGTTTATGTGGTGTGACTGTGAGTTAAAGTGCTGTTCATCACTGAAAAACAATAGTTGAAGCTTTTGTTCAAAAATTAAAAGTAAGCACAATGATTGCAGCTTTCCAGATCCCTTCAAACTGCTTGTTTCCCCTGACTACTACCTTACAGATCTATTTTTTTATCTAGACATAAAATTGGCAAATAGTTTCAGCTTTAAACATAAAAACATTACTAGAAGATGTGGTTTAAAAATGTAATTTCATCTCAATGAATCCTGAATATTTCTGCAAGTTTCTGGTTGAGTCACTACCACTAGGACTAGCAGCATTATATAGCGTTTGAAAAAATTAAACTATTGCAGATTTGAAAGTTGGTGCCAGCTTGAGTGACATATTAAACCGATCATTTTCACACAGAATCAAACTTGAAACTTGTTTTTATAGTCTGAATATCTAATTTTTCTTACTCTATCGGAGTCAATATTTCTACAACTCAATAGTTTTGAAGATTACTTTTGCTGATATGAAATGTCTTGGGTTAGTATTTCTAACATTGGGCCCATCATCATTTGAACTCTACAGTAGCCTACTGCATTCACTTAAAAATAAAAAAAATCTCCCCATTTTTACGACAACTGTCACAAAAAAAAGAGGTTTTTGATTTTTTTTCCCTGTTTTTGTGAGATAACATCTTGTAGAAACAGGATTCTTCATGACGCACTTCAGCATAATTAGTTGTTGATTAACTCATATGAAACCGTGCATATTCTGATATATACGAAGCAGTTTTTTGTCGTCAGTTTTCTGGCTCCTCTGTTTTTGCCCAGGTCTTATCGGTGTATGTGTGCTTGTCTTTGGTTTGGGAGATTTTCTGGTTTATTGACACAGATAATGCAATCACAAGCATCAGGGCACTTCGGGTGTTTAAACTAATCTCTAGAGTACACGTTGAATTTTTCCACTAAGAAACGTCTTTCCAATGAAATTCTGTTCACTTGTTGATGTTTTCCATCCACTAAATAATTTCTTACCAGCCTGGGAGTCATCTACCATCTATAAAAAACATTTTTATTTTGGTAAACAATGTGTTTTTCACACCTTTACATTGCAACCAATCATGCCAGAGAGTGTCAGGGGAATCCAACGCAGCAAAAACAAAAAATCTAAGCAAGTGCTGTCTTATTTTTGATTTAAAAAATTGTCTTATTATACTTAACGTGAGACACATTCAACTGACAAGTCCTGAAACATGTCTTATTTTAAGATAATAAAGGACAAAAATTAGGTCTGAATTGCTTGCAACAAGTCAGAAAAATCTGCCAATGGTGTATAAGACAATTTTGCTCGTCAGGTTTCTTGTAATTAAAATAATGTCTAAATATAAGAAGAATAATTCTTATCCCATTAGCAGATTTTTTTTTTACTTGTTACAACAATTCAGACATAACTTTTGTATTTAAATAGCTTGAAAATGAGACATTTTCATGGACTGTTCTGGGGAATGTGGCTCGCATAAAGTCAAAAAAGATCTTTTATTACTAAAAATAAGATGTAATGACTTGTTTAGATTCCTGTTTTTTCAGATACTAATAAAAACGGGAGAATTTTTTTTCATTTTCAAGTGAACGCGATACACCTCAGACACTAGAGGGTGAAAACTCTCAGACAGAAATGCTGAATGCTTCAAGTGTTTTTACCACCATCACCATCATCTAGAGAACGTGGGTTCCCTGTTTTTGTTGCACAAAAAAAAACAAAACAGAAAAATAAATGAAAAGCTTCCGTTGCACGTTGAAAATGTCTCCAACCAGTCGAACAAATCTTTATCCATTTTATCGGATTCTGTTTTTCCAGGAATAGAAACTAATAACCTTACCAAACTTTAAGCCTGAAAATCAGCTTTGTTAATTTATTTATTTGCTGCTGTAACTGTGTGATCCAACACTAATGAGCCCTGATAGAAAATGCAACCATTGTTTTAGGAATAACTTTGTTAGTTGAGTTTATAAACGTCAGTTTTTATGTTATATTAAAGGCATATTTGCAGCAGTTAATCGGAGTATTGTAATGAACCTAAACAGACTTAAACAGGCTTAAAATGAGTTAAATACTGTTGTACTTGAACAAAACGCTGACTGTCTACTCCAACTGATTTACATCTCTGAGATTTATGGAGCTAGTTTGATGCTAAGAAGCTGAAAATGTGTCCTTCATTTCTGTCCTTTGAGCTTATCATGCGATTCTTTCAGTTCATCTGCTTAGTGCTGATTTTTACATCATAAAGCTCCAAAACAACATGTAACGATTTTAACTTCACTAAAACTTATTCACAGTGAGTTGTTTCTTTTTTACTGAAATCCCGTTACACAGAAACTAAAGATTGTTACTTTAAATGAGCGTGGAGTCTTTCAGGGGAACTCTTCTCGTGTAGTTCAAGGCCAAAGATTGATATTTGATTAACGATCACTCACGCCACGTCTGGACTGACCGGGTAAAGTCCTGACGTCTCAAACAAAAACACCGTCCTCGGATAAACTCGCTCAGACTTCACTGAGATAACCACCATTAAAATGATTGAACGCTCTCGCTCTGAACATACACACTAACTCACACTCGCTTTCACTCTCTCTCTCTCACACACACACACACACACACACACACACACACACACACACTGGCCCGTGCAGGTGGAGGTAACATCAGGCATCAGGAGGAGGAAGAGGAGGGGCGGGGTCTTCCTCAGCTCCGGATCAGCGTCAGAAACTCGTCGCGGGTTTTTGGGTCTTCCCTGAAAACGCCCAACATGGTGCTGGTGACGGTTTTACTGTTCATCTTCTGAACGCCGCGCATCACCATGCACATGTGACTGAAGGGAGAAGAGAGAAACACAACTGTTAATGGGAGTGAGGAAGATCAGATGATTCTGTTTTTATGTTAAAGTAAATCAGAGTGGGGAGGAAAAAACACAGAACACACTACAAAAAATGGAAATCTAAGCAAGTGTTTGTCGTATATTCAGGAACGTAAACGTAGTATCAGACTTGATATGAGCCACATTTCCAAAGCCAGTCCCAATAAATGTCTTGTTTCAAGATAAAAAAAGACAGAAATGATGTCTGAATTTCTTGTAACAAGGACATCAAACTGCCAGTGGGGTAAAAACAAAGTTTATTCTTATTTCAAGAAACTTCACAAGCATGTTTTTCTTACCCAATTGGAAATGTTTTTTACTCGTTATAAACAATTCAGACATCAGTTTTGGTTTTTACTATCTTGAAATAAAACATTTTTCTGGGTTGGTCTGGTCAATGTTGGTCATATTAAGTCTACAAAGACATTTTCTACCTACAAGAAGACAAACACTTCCTTAGATTTCAGTTTTTGCAGTGCAGAGTTGTAAAAAGAAAAGATGTAACAGACAAGCAAGGTTAACAAACCAGTAACTAAGTAACTAAAAACAAAACTGATGGGAAGTAAAGATGATTCAAAATGAAACACGACCTGAAAGTACAAAACAGGGAAGGAGATGGCGAAAATAAGCAGAAAGAGATAAAGTGATACAGGTGAATGAAATTGAAGCGTTTTCTATACATCTGAGGAAACAGTTCCAACAAAATCTCAGACATTTGGAAAGCTTTACAGTATAATGAAAATCTGCTGTTTTCCCAGATTAACAAAATATCAACTAACTCTAAACAGTGAAACAGCTGCAGGAATCAAATAAGCTCCAGATATTTACCTAACAACAATTTGAAGATATGTCTCACAAAGACAGACAATTCCTTTGTTAATTTTCTGCTACTAAAACACATGCTGCTTTGCTGGATGTATCTCTAAGATCAGCTGAGTTGATGTTTGGTGTTTATGAATGTAAGTTGACGGGTATGAAATATATTCGCCAAGAAATGCCAAGCAACTCCAAAGACAGTACAGTAGTATCTTTACATTTTTACACATTGGAGTGTAGTTTTTTTCTCAAATTTTTGACTGAATATGGGCAAAAAAAATCTCAATAAAACCAGCTTTTCTTTTTTTCTCTTTTTGGCTTCTGAAAGAAGAAAGATAAAGCAAAAGAGATAAAAAGAAAAAAGATCACAGTTGAAAGATTAAAAAAAACACTAAAGTTTTACAGGAAAAAAGTATTTGAAACAATAGAGAAACTTGTAGAATGTGAATGTAAAGAGAGAGAAGAAGGGAAGAAGAAAAGATGGATCACTGAAGTTGTGCATGAAGACAGATTCCTGCGACAGATATGGAAGTGGACGTTCGTACGTTGCCTCGATGACGACTCCGACCCCGGTGGGCTGCAGGGCCTCGGTGATCGCCACGGCGATCTGTTTGGTCAACCTCTCCTGAACTGTGGAGAGACGGTCGGACGGACAAACATGAGCCAGAGAGCAAACAGTGAGCTCTGAACTCTGGACGTGGATTAAAATATGAGAATCAGTGTTTGTGTAACTGTTTCTCTTCGTACCTTGTAGTCGACGGCTGTAGATCTCAACGATCCTGAAGGGGAGAGAAATACAACACAAATAAACACATTTTCAAACAGTCATCTCAGGAGATCTACAGGAGGAGCAGAGCTGCAAAAACAGCTTCATGAAAACCTTTAACCTGCTGCTCTTCTCTGTGAGCAAAACCACTTCAGACAAGTTTAACCCGACAACCTCCGAGGAAATGTCAAAGATCAGACAGAGCAGCAGGAAGAGCCGAGATAAACTGCGTATGCTCAAAAAGACGGATACAAAGCTAAAACTGAGAGAATAAACAAACAAATGCTGATTTGAAACCAGCAGGAGGAGAAAAGGAGGCTGGATTTTATGATGTGATGGTGACGATAGGGCAGGACGATTTTAGAAAAAGAATCAATTGCGATTTTTCTGGCAGATGTTGTCAAATCATGCGTCAGCGAAGTTTTCACAATGTACAGCAACAATTACAAACTTGACAGGAAATGACATCAAAAGCTTTTACTCCAATGTAAGGATGAAAACTGAAGTTAAGAATTGTTTCTAGCTTTTAGATAAAAGGCCAATATTTTAAGATAAAAAGTGAAAGTTTGAGAAGTAAAGACAAAATTCTGAGACAAAAGTCAAAATTTTGAGACATAAGTCCAAATTTTAAGAAATCAATTCAACATTATGTGAAAAAAAGTCTAAACTTTCTCATTTAAGGTCAAAATTTTGATATAAAAATCAAAATTCTAAGTCAAAATTATGAGAAATAAAGACAACATTATTAAAGAAAAGCCAAAATTTTGAGAATTTTTTTTTTTTTTGAGATGGTCAAATTTCTGACCTTTGAATACGATTTGTTCCATTTCTACACCGGACTTTTTAAATCGTATTTCTAGTTATAACAACTGAAAAATAAAAACAGCTATGTTTGACTCTTAACTTTTAAAAATGATGTAGTACAAAATATCCTTTATTGTGTTAAGGGAAAAAAGATAAAATACAGAACAGTTTAAAAAAAGACGAAGTTCAAAAAGCGATAATAAAAAAAACTTCAACAGGAAAAAACAATTTTTCCCAACAGTCTTACACTTAAAGGATGTGTGTGTAAAACAAGTGACAACAGATCCTGGGTCAGTCAGGAGCAAAAGAATTGCAGCTTTGGCGATTATCACATGATCATGATGTTTGAAATCGCGATTTCGATCAGAAAACGATCAATTGTTCAGCCCTCGGTGACGATACTCAACCTCACTCTCAAAGATCTTCACTTCTGGAATATCTGGTCCTAAAACTTCTTTGGGGCATTTTCAAACAGTTTTCTACTAGATTTTGGAAAAAAAAATGTGAATGGATCAGTTGTTTGTCATCACCGTGTGTGAGTGTGTGTCCGAGGTGTTAGTGCGATAAGCCCGAGGGTATTGGGGTCAGCGGGATCAGACACCTTTTAATAATCAGCTTAAATACACACCAGCTCTCTGACTCACACACACACACACCTACAAACAAACACACAAACACATCCACTTTAAGATGTCTAATTAAACACAGCAGAGAAAACACACACACACATAATCAGAGGGAGTGAACCCACCGTGCCAGTTTGCTGAGGCCAAGAACTCGCTTGTTTGGGAGGTAACCGATGTGAACCTGCAAAGATAGAGAATTTAGGAAGGAAAAAGGTTATGATTTCATAAAAATCAGCCGTTTTTATCGAATTTGTAAATGAAGACAAGTTTAAAGCTTGAAAAGAGTCTTCGAGTCTGTTTGATGTAATTTCTATGACTTCATTGGAATCACTTTTATGAAATAAAAGAATAATAATAATTTGGCCCTGACTTGAGATTTTCCAGTTTATAAAGCCAACTGTAAAAATTTATGTTGGATTAGTGAGTGTATGTGAGAGTAATACACCTTTTCAAGGTTGGGTCTGCCAAAACTCACCACAACTAATAATTCAACCCAAACTAAGAGCTCTGTCTTAGACCTTCTAGTTCATTCTACCCCTGAGGACAAAGAGCAGAAAGGTCAGATTATCAGATGCCCAAGTGTTTCCTGAACAGTTGAGTCTTCAGACGTCTCATCTCTTAAAAGTAGAAAGAGACTCTGTGAAATCATGCGGAGTTTGTCGATTCATTTCACTATTTGGGATTAACAGAGTAGAAGAGTTTAGCTGCAGATTTAGAGCCACGCTGGGCTGGGAGCACCAGGCAGAACGCAGCAGGCAAGAGGGAGTGTAGACCTGGCTGAGGGGCTCAAGGTGGGCCGGTCTGCACTAGTCACTGTTTTTTAGACCAGAAGAAAAGCTTTGAATGTGATTCGAGCTGCCACTGGAAACCAGTGAAGAGAAATGAACATGAGCAGTTTTGGGCTGGTTTAAGACCAGACGCCAAACAAGAGACACGGGAAGAGAAACATGCATGTAATTCTTTTAAAGCCTGTCAGTTTGATTGAGCTGTTAAAGACTGTTTCCATTTAGCTGAAGTAGAATCTGATCTAAATCTGTCTCTGATCCCAGTGAGCGAGTCTCGAACTGATTAAGTATTTTATTGTTTCCTGGGAATGTGTATTTTCAGGAAATGACTCAAAAACAAACCCAAGACCTCATGTGAGAAATTTTTGGTTTGTGTTTCATTTCCCTTTCCTGAGTTTCTGGTTGGATTTAACTTGTTTTCAGATTGAATTTTTTTTTTTTTTTACCACCAGATTCGTCACTCACTCTGGAGCTTTACTGAAACTGATAAATTCTGCACCACTGAACAATGTTTCAGTGTTGTCTCATGTCTTGGAGGTTTTCTCCATCTCGGTTTTCATTGAACCATCAGATGAAATAAAAAAGGAGACAAAAAGACAGAAGCATGTGAAGAGGAGCGAGGAGCAGGTGGGTGAGCAGCAGACGAGAGCAGGAAGAGACGGAGAATCACTGCTGTGTTTGACCGGAGGCTCTAACTCTCTTACGCACACGTGCACACCACTCAAATGTCAAACGCAATTTGTTGACAAGATGAGAGAAAGGGCAGCAGCAACAAGCGTGCAGAGATCTCTTTTTTCCTCTGTTTTTCTTCTTCACATCCTTCTCTCTGAGCTCAGCATCCTGACATATCGATATTTAACAGAGCAACTGTGACGCTGCTCGCTCATCAGTCTGCTCACGTTTTTTTTTTTTTTTTTTGAAGCAACTTGTGCAAACACTGCTTCCACTTTTCTAATCTTCTTACCTTTGATTATGTAGCTGCTGTAAAAGTTAAATATGATACCTCTAGGCAATCTCTATGTAAGAAAAAAACTAAAAAAGCTCATTTTGTGTATAAAAAGTGAGACATCTCTTGGTAGAAAGTTTCAACCCTGAATTTAAGACGTAATGACGGATTTTCATAATCACTGTTTTCTCAAAGTTTTTGTGATCAAGGGTGAGCCATATCACACCATTTAAGATGATATCCATATAAACTTTTCGATTTGTCATATTGGTATTTCACCACTGCATACATAACAACAACAACTCCCAGCACAGCCACATTTGTCTGTCTGGGGAAAAACACGAACATAACACTCCTTTCCTATGGGTTGAAAGTGCACCACATCATCCAATCACAAAATTACATGATTGCTGGGCAAGAGGGGAAGTTTTGGGAGTAAGAGATGTGAGATAAATTGTATGCGCTTGAGTAAGTTTTGATCCATTTGTGACTTTCAGAGTGTTTTTATTACATTGTTGGTGCATAGTGTGTTTTTTTATGTTTTGCATAAGAGCAATGAGGTGATTCATGACAGTAATTCTGTAAAATACCTGTTCTCTTGACACCTAATATTTTTGTAAGTAGTCGTACAAAAATGCATGGGAATAACCTATATTTTAATGCAAATACGGGTATTGCACTGTATTGTTTGCTAGATTCCTACAGTTGTATTTGAAATTTACAATTTATATTTGCATTCTCAGTGATAAAAATGATTCTTTATGTTTTAGCAGTTTCAACTGTTGAAATGAATCCAACTTTTTCCAACTTATATTTTGTTCCTTTTGCAATTTTGGGTCGATTGTGTTCATAAATTAAACCTAGATAAATAAATAACTGATTAAAAACACACCGCTTCCCAATACCTCTCACTCCTAATTACTCTGTAACAGTTTTTAGTAAAGAATCAGTTTGTTTTCAAGGTGAAATCAAAAATATTCAACAATAATAATAATGAATTTTATTTAAAAGTGCCTTTCTTAACACCCAAGGACACTTCACAACAGGAACAAAAGCAGAAATACACAATAAGAATAATTAAAACAACAAGAAAAGTTACAAAGATTAAAAAAGAAAAATGTGAGTGGGTTTGGATAGAAAATGTTGTTTTGAGTCAACAGCTGACCCTTTGTCTCCAGAGGGCTAACGAAAGTGCTTGTGTGACATTTGGCACGTGTCTCGAACTTATAACCAACTGTTCAATTCTTAAGGTTTGCCTTTTAAAAAAGAAACTAACAGGGACGCAGTGGGATAATGCTTTAGGGGAAACCCTAATAATCACAGAAAAATATCATCACATATGTTGTATTGCCATTCAGGTTTGATTGTATGCCTCAAAGCATCTTCTCAAGGCTAAAGCAAAATATTGAGATTTATCGTATATTGTGATTCAGCCCAAAAATATCCAGGTATGAACAAAATGTATCATCATCCAGCCCTAGATGTGACATTCGTCAGAGAATGAAACCATTTACATCTGTCTTTGACCAAAAGAAGAAGGAGGAGCTGGAGGAGTTTTCTCAGCGGTGAGTCACTGACATGAAGCAGACGGACGGATGAACAGATGTGCGACAGTGGATGAGTGGAGGTGACGCTGCTGACGGTAGAAAGAGGAGGGAGGAGGTTTAGAGACATAAACAGCCACCTGATGGACACTGATACACACTCACACACTAACACACACTAACACAGGAGGTGTGGTGAGTGTGTGTGTGATTCACTGCTGTCATCAGAGCCCATTTGCAGCGTTGGGAAAGCATCAGCTGCCAGCGTCTATTGTCTTAAACGACGAGCACCTGCAGTCGAAGATGGAGGGATAAGAGGGAGCAGAGGAAGAAAACTCTGAGCGAGGGAGGAGGCCAATCAGGTTTCGGAGGAGAGTAATGATGTCAAAGGAGAGGGATAGAGGAGGGTTAAACTAAACGAGGAAAAAAAGGCAGGATAAACAGATCTCAGCTAATCTGATTGTTTCTTCTGTCTCTGCTGCTCTGCAGACCTCCAGAGAAACATCACAGGGAAAATTGGTTTCTCAGAAACACGTGTTAGCATGTACAGGGATAAAATCTGAATATTTGGGGCTTCTTACGAGAAAAACAGGTCAAATAAGACAGTTTTTAACCAAAATGTGGTGCAGATCATAACAGAAAATGTCCAAAATGTGATGTGAAAACATAAGACAGGAATGTTTAACCCACAGCAGAAAGAAAAAAAACAAGAAAGGAGCCTTGACCCTCTCAAGGCAGATGTTGCAGATTTGCTACATGAGTTCAAAGATCTCCATCTCATCAAAATGATAAATAGTTTGTTTAAAAACCTGTTAAAAATATTTTTTAAAACATATTCTACCACCTCGAGGATTGTCATATGTCTAGTCAGCTGAAGTTTTATTTTAGCCCTTTTGAAAATGTTTGCTCTCATGAATTTATCCACTCGCATAGTTTCAGAAAAATATTTGTTTGATTCTCGAGAGGTTGCAGTAAGAATAACATATAAATAGCTACTCTTTTATCTGAAATAAGTGTTTACTGCATAAAATGAATGCATACTTGCTAAAATAGATAGATAAAATAGATAAAATAGTTTGCAAAACTGCCCAGTGTGTCAGACGTGATACAAGAAATATATCATGAATGAAATGATAAAGCAACATTTTTTGTGGATTTTGTTAAAAATGGCTGATAAACATTTCAGTTCAAAAAAATGGAATTTTCTGACTGTTTTCTTGATAGGTTGGTCCTCAAAGGATTAAAACCAGGTGGACCATGTGTTTTCTGTGGTAACTCTAAGCTTCACCCTGAGACTCATTTTTACTCTTTCACTTTCGACACTGTGTGAGTTGTGTGGTCCCCTGTGTCTTTTTATTATTGTATTTATTTCTGTTGTTTTCAGTGTTTGTACTCGTTGCTTTTAGCTACTTTTTCCTGTTTTGATATATTTTATTGGTTTGTATTGGTTTTTGGCTTTGTTTCTATTTGAGGTTTTGTGCAGCCATTTGGAAACATTGGGTTTATAAAATGTGCAGTATAAATGAAGATGATTGGAAGAGCTCTCAGTAAACTTTGAATAAAAGGGTTCAGATCCATCACTGCTAAATATTGTTGTGTGTGTGTGTGTGTGTGTGTGTTTCTCTCACCCTGCCGAAGATGGGCACCAGGTGATGCTCACACATAGAGAACATGTCGATGTCCTTGACAATCACCATCTCATCGTGGTCCTCATCAAAGATGGCGTCGTTCAGCACGTCTGCAAGGGAAACAGTGAGGGACGTGTAAATATTTCTGAAGTTACAGATTTACAAGCACCGCAGCCCTCTTTCATTTCAGGGATAAAATATTTTAGCCTTGTTGCAAGAAAAGACATAATGTCCACATCATTACAGCTCATTTTTGTTATTGGTTGTTTTAAAATTTGTACACGTGACCCTTGAAAAAAAAAAAAGAAAAAAAAAAAAAACTAAAAGAATGAGATTTCTGTTTGTTTGATAAACTGATATGTCAGCATGCAGATTTTTGCACTTGTATCGGCACCGATTGATACATGGATACCGTTGATTCACTGATATACTTTTCCCCTGTATGATTTAGAGACAGGCATCTACGGGCAGCTCTTTGTTGCTAGGAGACACTGCAGTCCATGTCCTTGCTCCTCCCCTGCTTGCAGACTGCAGAGTGAAGACACTTTAAAACCATATCAAGATTTGAGTTTGATGAAGTTGAACAAAGATTAAGCTGTTCGTACTGTTTACAACATATTCTACCTCTCTTTTTGTATTGATTTAGTATGAAATATAGTTCAATAAATGTTCTTCATTTTAGAATTGAGAACATTGATAACATTTGTTCTCATTGTGTCATTTTTATGATGCAAATTGAAGGAGCAAAAGCAGGATTAGTCCCAAATATCAACCCAAAAAATCGGCAACCTGCATCGGTTATCAGCTAAGGGTGATGAAAAAAAAAAATTCCAAAAAAATCTGTATCAGAGTTGTTGCCTAGCAATAACTGTCATCCAACTATTATGCATGAAAACATTATCAGTACACAAGTCTGACAAATGTGCCTTCCAAACGCATCATATAGAATCGGGAAATCATTTTTTATTGTAAGAGTTGATTTTCCACAAGTTTAAGAAACTTGTTTGGGGTCATTTTTTGGTCTGAAACCTCGATCGCATCTTTAAAAAGACGCATTTGTAGTGGTAACTTTCTGAGTTTTAAAAATCAATGGGGATCCATGTTTACAGATTTAATAGACAAACAGCTTTGTATATTACTCTTCAGCACTTTCTTGATGTATAGTTTAGACACTTTCTTTAATTAAGACACCAACTTTTGTCAACCATCTGAAAAAAATTCTAAATGAATTTATTGTTGGAGTCAAATTTTTGCTCATCTAACAATTATTCAGTCATCATGAAGCACAATCCATCATCACCAATTGAAATAAAAGGTTTTAAAAGCTGTCATTGTAAATTTCCATTCTACTTTTATAAGTAGACTTGCTTTCAGATTTATTGCCATAATGCACAAATGTAATCCATGTTTATCCAGATTATCCTGTTTTCTTGATCCAAGTTTAAATTCCTAATTTGTTTATTTATCTTGAAGCTGGTTTATGTTTGTTGTACTCTAACGTTTTGTTTTTTTTAAAGCCTATCCTCGTCCCTCTCTGATGACAGGCTGATGGAAACCACCTGGACCTGATGTTCACCTGCTCGCTCCAGCCGCCCCCCTGTCTCTCTCTCTTTGTTGTTGACTTTTGGTGTGTCTTTCAGGCAAACATCCTCGTGTAATTATAGCTCTGCTTCCATACTCTCCTTCCTGTTGTTGCTTTATTGCATTTTTCAGTCGCCGGGGCTTCAATAAACCGCTTTATCTGTTCGTGACGACGCAGACGCCTCTCGCTCACCGCGGCACTTTTTAATTTCCTGACTGGCTATCTGTTAAAGGGAGAGGAGCTGGGGTCAGTGATGAACAGGAGACGCTCTGACTTGTTGCTGCAGTGTTTTTATTTGACTCTGTGTGTGTTTGTGTGTGTGTGTGTGTGTGTGTGTGTGTGTACCAGGTAACAGGTGGTTACACACATTTTTAGGCATTTTTGTTTTGGTGATGATGACGCATGTTGGTGAAGGACAAAGATTAGTCCAACCACCAGAAAGAAATAATGACATTCTTTTGCACCTGAGTGTGGCTTGATATTTGAAAATACATCTTAAGAAGGAAACTATTTCAAACAAAAAAGTGACAATAAAGGTGATATGAAGGGTTTTATGATTGAAATATGAGTCAAAACCTCATGAAGGATAGATGAGAGGATGTTAACATTACAGTGAAAGATTCTTCTCTCAGCATCATCCCCCAAAGGCACAATAACGTCACCGTCATGGGATAAAGGGCAGTGGGTGAGGACTGCCTGCACTGACGCCCAGGGTGACAAAAAGCCAATGTGTGTGTGTGTGTTGATGAGCAAACAGCTGAATAAAAACAGATGTTCAGATGGATGAGTGTGTGTGGTGTCCACTCATTACTAAAACACAAACACTCTCTCTCACATTTACACACATATTTCCTATTAGTAGCCATGACCTGGGGCACAAATTCATGACTCACCAGTTTATGTTTGGCCCCTGAAAACACACAATTTTTGACACACAGTTTGTGTTTGACTGACATTACTGAATTACTGATAGCAATTTTTTTGCCACAAAATGACAACTACTTTATTCTTATTTTCTCCAATTGTTGTGAAAAGGAGCCTTAATTTTTATCAACCGGCCCAAAGTTATTTATTCCAGCCCAACATGTTCATAAGAGGACAAACTGGGTGGAAAACTCCCTGTATCTGGCAACGCTTTGTAAGAATTGCAGAGTAAACTGGAGGATTATTATATCAGAAAATTAAACAATTTACTGTGTAAAAGCTTTTCTAGTCTGAGGATTTGCAGCTTTTCAGTTTTGGATGTTTCCCAGTGAAAAGTTTGTTGAGGTAACTTTCAGTTTATCAGAAGAAGGTAAAGAGCAGATTGATGATCCAATAAGTGTTAAATGGTTTGAAGCTTTTTGAAAGAAGATTAAGAACAATTAGGACTTCTGTTATCAAACAGCTGAAAATACAAAGTTTAATATTTTCCTTGATGTTTGACGAGGTTACCTGGACAGTTTCGATGTTGTGACACATTTCAATAGAAATGAGGCATGTGTCACAAATTTGAACTTTTTTTTTTTTTTAAACAGTATCACTACCAATTATTTAACTGATGATACTTCATGTTGATCAGCAATGAAGAGATTCACATGATTCCTGCTTTGCCACAGTGTCAACAAGCTGAGGCGAAATGTGCTCGACCCTTTTCTGGCCAATCAGAATCATGTATTTTTGCACAACAGGGTATTAAGACCAGATAAGATATGATACACTTTTATTTATCCCACAACAGGGAAATCATCAGGACTGCAGAAAATAAGAAAGTGTAGGCTCTATTACAAATAGAATCTTAAAAATATTTTAGATAAATAATATAGTAATAGTAACTTAGAAAAAAGTACATATTAAGTGAGGCTGGGCAATTAATCGCAAATGAGATTAAATCGTAATATGGCCTGCTGCAATATTCTAATCACAGAGAGTACAATATTTCTTTAACATGAAATGTGTCAGAATACCAGGAAAAAAGTTTTTGCAGTAGATATTTTCTGCTCTACGCCAGTGTTTTTTAACCAGACTTGACCAGAGAGCCACATTCTTTAAGTGGTGAAAGTGGCAAAACGGCAAGAAGTAGTCACAAAACTAAGTTAAAGGTGGCAAGAAATGGTCAAAAAGCCACAAAATAAATGAATGTAGAGTGATTAAAATGGACAAAAAGCAGCCAGGAAAAGCAAAAATGGTATTGAGTGCATAAACATTGCTTGTATTTGTTTAACTACACAAAAGAAAGGGAACCCAAAAACAATTGCACAACGAATTGGCAATTGCAACATAGAGTAAAATAATTGCAATTCATACAGACCGGCAGGTTTAATATCATCCCAGGGAAAGATAGAGTGTATTTGCTTTATAACTTTGATGAAACGGAAAACAAGATTCATTTTATGTCATTGTGTCCAGTCTATGATGACTTAAGAGATTTACTTTTCAGTAAAGTATCTTTGATTAGCTGATAATTTCCTGGTTGACTATAAAAACTTGAGTTTTGTCTTGGAAAGATACTTTTGCTGATTATAACTGTAAAGTCTGGGAGAGAAGGCAGAGTGTTTTGTTTTCTGCTGGCAAATCTGTAACTGCTATAGACTTTTTTGCGAAACAATGCAACAGTATTTTTTGTGTCTTATAAACCTATGAGGGTTGGGCGCTTTTGTGGATGACATGTAGATGGAGTAAAATATAATACATACAATAAGAGAAATATTTCCTGAAATACCTTTCTGCGTCCTCAGTCAACCCTGCAGCCAGGAAAGAAATATCCAGTCTGAGATAAATGTAATAATCCTTTAAAGCTCTGGGGCTATGACTGAAGACTGGTCAGTCATATTTAAGCACATGAGCACAGAATCCAGCAGCAACACAGTCGTTAAAGTCAGCTGTGCGTGTGAGACTTCCAGGACGCCTGTTTGACACTTCATCAGTGTTAGAATAACTGAGTGTAAAGTTCAGATGTTGGAAACAGAAAGTTCTTTTCAATCTTGAGCATAGTGCAGTAAATTTAAACTACTAAAAAAAGCGCAACTAACCTTTAAGACTTAATTTCTTGGTGGAGTTTGTGATGCTGCTTTCTATTCATTACCTGAACTTTCTGCAGAGTTTACACCATGCAAAGTTTTCAGATTCTGCTCAATGATCACAACAGGTAAATAAACTAAAGATTAGGAAAGTCACAATATTACCAAGACTAAGTCATGAGTGCCTACTTTTTCCTATTTGGACAACCAGTTTAATATCACTTTAAATTGAAAAATTTAAATTGAAATATATCCATTGCCCTATTTGGGATCATTTCTAACATTTTTTGCATTCACTGACAAAGTAAAGCCTTGCACTGATATTTCCGTCATAACATACAAACAAATGTTGTCTTAATATGTTCTTCATATGAAATATCATCCAGGGAAATCATCAAGAAAACACAATTTTGGGACTTTAATTTTGAAACCGCCTCAAAGAGAAAGTATTTCATCGATCAAACGCATCTGAGGAACTCAGTGAAACACCTGAAAGTTTATTGAATCTTTCACATATTTGCAAATAAACCAATTTTTTACAACTGTAATGTATCCAACCACTTTTAGGTATCATGTGAGGTGACCGCCCCGAAACCATGAATAATAAGTTTTATCTGCAAATATGTAAGTCTCAAACTGTTTATTTGATTACTGGTGCTTGCTAAACTTTTTGTAAAGTTAAAGAAATACGTTAATTTTGGGACACTCTTTTTTCAAGGCTGTCCTTCTAAGTCTACTTTAAAAACTCAAATTTCTCGACTAAGTTTTTGCATGAATGCATGTGTATGCTGCATACTAGATGTTTAAACAATCGCCAAATATATATACCTATTTTTATTGTTTTTAAATTGACCTATTCAAAGGTCTTATCTGTCAGTGACCCTAAAATAAAAAGAGCTGAAGGAGTGGGGATTGAATCCCTGCGATACGACCAGTCAAACCATTGATCCACAGCTGTCCCACACACTGAAAGTTTCTCACAGGATCTTTGAATTAGTTAAAGTAAAGTGAAAGCAATAACAAAGTGTGATTTTCCATGATTTTCCAGCTTTGAATAACAAATCTTTTCGACATTTCTGTGTAATTTGAAACTCAGTTAAAAGGTTTTGGTTTGGCACTTTGGGCCAGACAAAGGAAATTATTCATTACATGAATTTTAACCTGTTTAATTAACCTGCTGAATTTCTCACTTCTGATGCAAATGGACGACTCGATTAGGAGACTGAAAAAGATTGCCTCACTAATTTAAGATAATTAATTAAACGTAAAAACATGTGCACTAAGCAGAAAAAGTGTTCGATGTCTGTAATCTGGCTCCTATAACATCACAAGCTTAATAAATTCCTGCTTAATCTCTGCATAACTCTTCCTCATTACAGTTTGTTGGTCATGTGCTCGACAACAAGAGGATTTCTAGCTCATGTTGTGATGAAAGCTGAACCCATGACCTGCGTGCACACACACACACACACACACACACACACACACACACACACACACACATGCACACAATCACAGTAATCAAACAGTGTGAAACTCCAAAAAAAAAAAGCTGGAACTCTCCACAAACATCCAGCAGCCTAAAAACTAAAACACGTGTTTTTTGTGTTCAAAGGGGAGTCTCCAGTTACAACCAATCAGCATGCAGATAGACCACCACCTCCTGAAGAACAACGCACATGTGTATCATCATTATCTCGTCCCCTTTTCGCTCAGTTGTGAGGGGAAACTGTACCTGGGTTTGAAACTGGACCAAACGCCTCCTCCTCTCACATGGTGCCCTCACGTTTTCTCTCACTTGCTTTCACTCTGCATTCTTTCCTTCAGCATTACAACGCACTAAACGACCCCCACAACAGACAAACTGACTCCAGATGGAGTCCTGGAGATGGTGAAGAGGGGGCAGATCCCTGACAGCAGCCAGTCCTGGAGGAAGCCGGCCAATGTGGACCCAACTGTGCGTGTCAACCCCTCCACCCGGTGCTCAAACCCCCAACCCTCATCTGCACATGACTCAGCAAACAGTCTGTGGGAGTGAGTTCAGAGCAGCAGGCCGGGCTGGTTTCACTGGATTAAACATGAACCAGAGGATGGATACGAATAAAACAGAAAGGCCGAAAAATAACGGGTTTCCTTTCCCATTCAGTCACACCCATCCTATTGATCTCTGAACTGGGGACTAAGGAGTATCAAGAAACAGTTTCTGTTAAGAATCAAAATAGTTCAATCCATTTACATCATTTTGGCTTTGTAATTATCCATTCACTTTTTTACATTACACCCGAGCAGTCAAAGCTTACACCAACTTGTCTGCCCCAGCTGGTTTAGCATAGCAGATAAATAAAAGTTTCCCAAGAAAATGCTGATTCAGGATTTTCTGCTTGAAGTTTCACTTAAGAAGCTGCAAAACTAAACACGTGAAGAAATGTACTTCACTCTCTCACAAGAGATTCATATTCGATACATTCAACTTGTTATATATCTCCTAATGTACAACAAAAACATATAGAAACATAATGCTAGCTTGATGCTAACATATACAGGAAATTGCATTGATACGCTAGCAGTTAGCAAACATCAATATAACCACAGTTTTAAAGCAGAACTTCAACTTTCATCACAGAAACATCACAATAACTTTCCTTCCACAATTCTTAAAACTAAAAAATCTCAAAATGCTAACTGGTAAATGTTTCCAAAACAGGAAGTGGTGGCTCATAGCTGATGTCAGCATAATTACGGCAAGCTCAAGGTTCCAAACAACTCAAAGCATCGTAAAGTGGCTTACTTCAGTCGATGACATACAACAAATTAGTATGTCAACGTCACCTGATGTGCGATTTGTACTTATTTTAATTTATTTACGTGCAAAGATATCAAAGACCATATTTATTTACTCATAATCTCAATAAAATGTTGTTGATGCAGAAAACCCGTAAAGCCCTGCTTTGTGCACAAAAAAAATACACAAGGAATTGATAAAGGAGTTTATACAGAATCAAATCAATTAGCAGAATTGGTGTCGATAAAAAGTTATAACCTTCCATCAAGAAGTGAACGAAGCCTCTAGGTCTGTCATGTGAGGCAAAAAGTCGTAAAACGCATTTCCCCTGACGGCCACTAGGGACAAACCCCACTGACTGGGTTTAGAAGAAAAAGTATCTCACTTTTTCAAGATGTTTGGCATCATTCAACATCTGAATTACAACAAACTCACTATAACTTTCCAATAAAAGCTGTCCATAAAAAGTTAGAGCCATCTTTCGGTTTACAATGAATGGGTCAAACAAACTGTGCCGTTTCAGGCGTTTGGAGCACTGCAGAGTTAGTGACAACCACCTGTAAGTAGTCACAAATTATCTGATCAATTCCAAAGAAGGAAGGTTACCACTAAGAGTTTTCTATAAAACCATAAAATCCAAGAAAATGCTTAGTCATCAAAAAGTTCAAGCCAAAAGTGGTGTCATCAGATTATCTTCTTGCTATCTTCTTGAGTATCATGTAAACTAAAACCATTATAATACTTTGATTTTATGTAAAACAGAAATTTCGTAAAAACTCCTTCTGATTGAGCTAATTAGCATTTTGTGGTTTAAATGATTAATAGATTATCCTAATAGTCTTGGATCAAGTTCTGCCAAGCCACTAATTGATAAATCGCTTCAGCTCTGCCTAAAACAGCAGCTGCTGCTGCTGCACTATATTTGTCTTCTTTGGCATTTTTTTAAGGGGGATTGGAAACTTTTACTTGAACTTTACAAAGCTTAAAGGTGCAGTATGTAATTCTCCCTCTGCAGTTTTGGTTAGAAACAAAGTCATATTTAGTTATAAGTCAACAATGGTCATTCTTTTCTGCACTTTTTCTACTGAAATTATGACTTTCCTAAAGATTCAATATTGTGTATGTGGACTTTTCATGCTTAACTTATTTTACTAAATTTTGATTATATTGTTTCAGCTTTAACTTACACAGCCAGCTACGAAGTAGGCTCAATTTGGAGAGTTATAGCTCAAAATTTGGTCAAATGTCAAACATCATCTTGTTTAAATGAAAGAATATCAACATTGATAGTTTCCAGGGACTCTAATAAAGTAGTAACTAGAGTGAAGTGTTAAAGATGTTTAAAGGTGAAGTATTAATGCAAATAAGTCTATTGACTTGAGCGCATGTGTGAAGTATTTGCTCTTTGCTTTAGTACTTAATTCAAGTGCACACTTTTTTAACTAAAGAGGGACATTTTGTTCTTTTAACCCCTCTACAGCCCTCTGTATCTGTAAAAGTGTCTTATTCCACCTTCTTTCTGACAAATAAAAGGTTCATCATTTGTTATGGATCATGTCTGTGGCTGCCTGAAGCTGCAGGTTGAATTTGGGGATGTCCACAGTCCACCTGACACCTGTTGAACCGCAGCACAAATCCCCTGCACCTTTCCTCTGAGCGGCTTTGTGGATTAAAAACACTCACCGATGATTTTCTCCTGGTAGCCCTTGGTGAAGAACTGCATGGCGGTCGCGGCTCTCCAGGGGGTCTTGAGGAGCCCCTGCCGCTGAGGGTCCTCACCCAGCCCCCGGAGGATGGTGGTGTAAGCGGCGGCCAGGGAGGGCAGGCTCATCTCGTTGTCCTCCACGCTCCGTGTGCGCTCCTCCCTCCAGCTCTCCATCACCGTGGTGGCCGCCCGGTGCGACGCGCACTCGGCGCCCGGAGGTTGGGGCGCGGGTGTGCGCACGGAGCCGCCGGTGGGCCGCTTCACCAGCGCGTCAAAGTGTCCGTTAGGCACGGAGCTGCTGTCCCCGCTTTCTTTTTTCTCTTTCGACGTGTACTGAGTCTGTTTGGAGTGCTCCATCACTTCTTTTTCTTCTTCACTTTGTGTTTTCTGACTGCTGAACACTTTCTAAGTCACTTTCTCCACCTGATTGTGTGTTTCCACTTGTGTTTTCACTTTTTGTGCGCGCTCCTCCAGCAGCTGCTTCATCCTCAGGTTTTATAACAGCAGGATAATCCAGGGAAGGCTCCTATTGGCTGACAGACTCCAGGGGGCGGGGCCACCTCAGTCTGACTCCTATGAATCAGACTCATCATTCACTACAGGTGCTATTTCCATTTAACACAGTTCTACATTTTACAGAATTCAGGTGTTAAATGTTAAACTTTTAATCTGATGGCCTTACTCTATATCTGTTTTGTTATTTTTTTTTTTTATTTTACATTCAACTTTTGTTTTGACAGTATCAGGGGCAGGGTTCTCTCTTTTGTTATCCTAATTGTTTTTAATCATGTAGTTGGTTTTATTTTTCTGATGTTTTACACTGGTGTGGCAACCTCTCTGTGCAGTATAAAAAATATCTTGCAAAATTATCAGTTTTCAGCAGTTTTTGTTGTTGCAATAGCTAAAATGAACAAGTTGTTAGGAAAGCAAAGTCTATCTTGTCCAATGTCCAGCATTCACCATCTTCTCTGAGAGAATTTATTCTTCTCCCCTCAGGTCAGACACACAGGCTGCTAACACTAACAGATGCTAATTTTCTTGTGTTGAGAAATGCTCTTAATCTTTTTTAAACCCTTGATTGCACTGTCAAGCACTTTATATTTATTGTTTTTACCTATTTATACCATACCTTTTTGAATGGACGGTGACATTTTTGTTTCTTGATTGTATTTTCATCACGTTGTGTTGCACAAACCTATGTATTTTTATCTGCTGAGGTCTTTTGTGTCCACAGCTGTAAACCAAATTACCCTTCTAGGAACAATAAAATCTGAACTGAACTGTGGTTTTTAGCCTTTTATATATTGTTGTATTTCTTCAAGTCCTCCTCACATTTCTCTTTTATTTCTTTTTAATGTTCAATTTTATGTTCTGAAAAGTGGTATATAAATACAGTCATTCATTTTATTATTGTCATTACTTGGAGGCTAAAATATTCTGAACCCCTGCATCAAAAATTAGTGTTGAAGTCTTCAAGACCACATTTTAGTCTCATCTTGGACTTGCGGGCATTTTTTCTTGGTCTGGTCTTGGTCTCAGTCTAGCTGGATTGAGAGTTTTCTATCGATCTTCAACTTCATTAAAGTAATAGTAATCTAATAATCAATTTCCAGTTGAACTGTTCTTGATTAATTAACCCTCATCCTTTAGGCCTCACTCACCAGATTAATAAACATATGATTTTGAGATATTTTAAATGATTCTGGACTTATCAGTGACTTCGAGAGATTTGCAGACAACTTACTTTTGTCTGGCAAATGTATTCAAAAGAAAAATATATGAAAGAGAATTGCTGCTCTTTAGTCTGTGGTAATGAGACTGATAGTAACCGACTCGAAGACACTAAGTTGAGTCTTTTTTTAAATGCATGCTGTAAATTTATCAAAATGGAAATACTATAAACACTTTCAGAGTTACTGCAAACCCAAACTGCCTCAAATAATTTAATTTCAGGTCTTTCATCAGATTTCCCAAACAAAAAGTAAAACATGTTAGTCTTTTATTAATTCACACTTTTGAAGTTAATAGTTAGTTAGTTAGTAAGTTAGTTAAAATGAAACACAGGAACAAAGAAATCAAAGACAAGTACAAAGACAAGAAAAGTACATTTATTGAATTGTTAAAACATATTTAAGGGCTTAATGAGAAGACAAACATAAAAACAAACAGGTCATGAAACCAAGAATACACCATTATTGATGAAATAACTTTGGAAGGATTCAAATGACCCTTTATGTTCTGATTAAGTGCCCAAATCAACAAATGATTCTTATCTAAATCATACATTCTCAACATTTTACTAATCAGGCCTAAAAGACTAAAATGTTTAGTTTTTGTTAAAAGCAAATGCTGAAAGCTTTGACGAAGGATCCAAAGGTTTCTTCTTCTTTGCACTTTTTTCTTCAGCTTCTGCTTGTCCATTTTCATTCTCCCCTCCTCCTCCTCCTCTTTCTTCTGCCACTTCTCCTCCCTCTGCTCTTTTCCTCTTCTTCAGATCTGCAGCATCTCCACTTTGGCCTTTTGCTCTTTCCGTCCATGACTGGAGGAGGGAAAATAAAAGGACATGAAAAGCTCATGTTAATTACTGAGAAAGGATGGGACAGAATGGCATTGTGCTTCTGTTTCCATCCCGGCTGCAGACACCTACACGCTGATGACTAAACACACGGACACTCAGGCGTACACTTTGAAATTGCATCCTGTCATGTATAATCACTATTGACAGGCTACATCTCTTTGGCCTCTTTTCCTCCTCGTGCTTTTGTTTTTTCTCTCTCTCCAGTCGAGACAAAAGGAAGCGCTTTCCTGGATGTAATGGAGCCAGGATGAATCATCACAGCCTGGTGATAGAGTGGACTGGCAGCATCATAGGACACGAGCGTTCAAACACACACTCTTCACCCTCAGTGGTCACACAAGCGCCGCCATTAACCCCGTTAAAATTCAAACACACAGGCACCACCAGAGCAGAGCTGGTAGACTGAACGAGCTTTGACGTCTCACCATTCGAGCGTAATTTGATTGTATTTGGACAGAATAATAAAATTAGGAGGAACTTGCTTCACGTCACACACACACTCAGCCCCAGAGTCAGATGTTTACGAGGTTACTGGATCATTTTCTAGCTTTGATTTAAACCAGGGTTAATGAACTAAAATTAAAAAAGTCCAGTTAGAGAAAATGTACTTTACAGTGCAGGTTGGTTTTCTCGTTTTCATGACAGCTAGTTGATAATTTCTTAAGCACTGTGTATATATGTGTTTTATATATGTTTTTTAATATCTGTGCACAGTCTCTGAGCGTCAAACAGTGGTTTTGTGCTTCCTGAGGGAAGAATAAATACAAATGAGGCGATCCACTTTTCTTTACAGAGACTGCACCATGTGTGGATGTTATTCTCTCCTGCAGCTCACTTGACTCTTCATCTTCTCTCTCTACATCACTTTCTTTATTTTCTTTCTCTTTCTTCATGTGAGACCCTGTCCTCTAAACTTTCATCTGCATACAGAGCCATAATATTTAAAGCTTGAAATGCAGAGGCTTCATTGGCTGAGACGTGTCATGTGAGATGGCTTAACTCAAAATGTGATTGGTCTCTGAGTTTCCAGCTTTGCTCAACAAATGCTGTAAACCAGTGGTTCCCAAACATTGAATGGGCCATGGCCTCATTTTTACATCACAATTTTCTAGCGACTCCAAAGACATTTTCTTTCTACAATTAATGTCTCAGCATTAGTGGCGGCTTCAGTTCCCCCTCACTAACTTTCATATCAAGTGGTGTCTACAGACATTTTGAAGAGCATAGGCTAAAAAATAAAAGTCAAATACAGTGTGCATTTTGGCTCGTTTTAGGGCACCTAGGTATGTGTTTCGGCTCCCAGGAGCTCAGTATATAATGTTTTGACACCCCAAAGGAGTAAATGAGTGTGGTTCACCAACCAGGAAGGCACTTCAGCATTCGTTTTGGCTCTAAAGATGGTGGTTAAGCGTACAATTCGTCTCTAGTGAAGGCACTTCAGAGTGCGTTTGCCATCAACTGACGTCCTTCTTTGCGCACCACTGGTTTCAAATGTAATTTTTATGTTATTAGTAGGAAAACAGGACAAAACTTTTACTGTTTCAGCTTGAAAATTAATTTTTTTTATTCCTTCATGTAACCCTGAGACATCATCATAGTGTTTGGGTTCCTCTTGGAAGGTGAAGTTATCTTTCCATTTGTTTCCCGTTTTCCCTGACTGCAAGTTTGTGTCTACACTGCAAATAATCTTGCTCTTGCCGAGATTTAAACTCTTACTTTAAGACATGCTCAATTTAAATGTCTTGTTTTAATGTTTTTTTTTAAACTTATTTTTAGCATTTAAAACTATGTTAGAGCTCAAAAAAGCACAAACGTTTCAATTTTGTCTGAATTAGTCTGAGAATCCTAAAATGAGTGGATAACTGTTAAAACAAGTTACTTTGGTTATCTCACATGTAATTTCATAACATTAAAACTTGAAAAAAAATCATCTTTTCAGACACAGTTAATTTAGCAAACAGCTAAGAATTTTACAAACCCATGCTCAAATATCAAGAATTATCTCAATCATACTTCTCTAATTCTAAGTAGTTTTGACTTAAAAAAAGTGATATTTTTCATTACATTTATTAAAATTAAGAATACAAGAAGCATGAAATTAGATTCTATTGCTCATATTCAGTATATTTCACTTAAAATTCTTCTTCAGGAAGTTTGTTTTCAAGCATTTTAATTTAAAAATGAACATTTTTTTCTTGTTTTAAGATCTGAGAATACTTATCAAGGCCATCTTGTTTTTAGATTTATCAGTCTTATTTCAAGATTTCTGGTCAAGTGAAATTATCTTGCTGCATGGACAGATAATTTCACTAGTTTTAAGATATTTTTCCATCAAATTTAGTATTTTTATCTTATATTCAGACTCCCTTTTTTGCAGTGTATACGGGTTGAAGCGAGGGAACTCAAGTAGCAATAACTGTGCAGTCACATGATCGTCATCGCTGTCAATCATCCGTTTAAAAAGCTTGACAATATAATGTGAAATCAACTCTGTTGTGACTTGAAATCATGCTGATATTATCCTTTAAAATCCCTTTGGAGAATCATACCATGTTACGTTTAAGATTGACCAGCTCTCCATCCCTCACAGTATTATCATGAGATCAATGCTTTGTGCCCTCGCTGATAAAAACGCACTCCACTGGGTTCCCAGGCAACAGGCGTCCCCCCTCCTCCTCTGCCACATCCACTTCCTCTTTTGTTTCAGTGGAGTGTCATTGTGCTTTCTGCTGAGAGTCTTGATGAATGCAGGGTCAGGACCTGGTTACTATACGGGCGCAGGGATTGATGTCTATTAGCCGTCAGGTGGATGAAAGGACGAGGTCTGTTATTACTGACACAGCAGGCCTCATTATGAAGCCATTGACTGAACATGGCTCAGGAGATATGAAGTGTGAGTGGGGAAACTGCAGGGAAATTTACAGTAAAGATCCTGAGAGCAGCTCCTCCTGTTTTCAGGCACATTAAAGAAAAAAAAACCTTTGAAGTGTTTATCACACAAATGTCAGACCCTCAGGAATTACTCACAGCAGGTTTGCGTTTGACCAGGTTTTTACTCCTGCTTAATTAAAAAATCTAGTCTGGACTTTTTAACGTGAGTTTCAAACATTGGATCACACATTTTTCTGCATCGATGAGGGAATCTAAGCGCAGAAATATCAGAGCATTGCCTCTTTATTGATTCATATTTGTGGGATGTTGTTTGGTATTTTAGTCAAATTAATGAGTGTTTAAAAAAGGTTACACTGACATTACAGGGCGTTGAACATTTTTTTGTTTGTTTCATCTCTGGCGTCTGCTCCGTGCCTATGATGGGTCGGCTAATGACTCGAGAAAACTTGATCACATCACACAGATCCTGCTCTGTCAAACAACATGAAACTAAACAGTCTGAAAGCATTTAGATTTTAAAAGAGTTGAGTGCAGATGCTGTGTGTGTGTGTGTGGATTGTCCCCAAACTGCAGAGACCAAGAGGTTCATGAATCTGCAGCTGATAATCACTGGTGTCCTGCAGACTCTAATTGGTGGTTTCAGTGGTCAGTCTGCTTGTTAGGGCAAACTGGAAACCAGGCAAGAGGGAAATCTAAATAAAAACTCTCTTTCCAGGTCTTTCTAGTTTCTTGTTCACGTAAAAGAGAAGACTTTTCCTCAGATAAACACATCACAAAACCCGTTCCTCCTTCCTAAAGTGTGACGTACCAGTCTCTCCTCTGCCGTCAGCGTCCTGAAACGTCCCATCGCCTCTTTGATGACGTCTGTTTCATCCAGATCCGGCTGGTCGGCGACGATGCTCTTCCTGTTCTCCTCCAACCAGAGCTGGAAACCCGTCTTCGGTCTTAATAGCAACAAAAGAGAATCAGTCACCTCATACTCCACAGTGTAGTCGTTCCAGAACACAGGGGTTTAAGATTTGATTTCTCACCTTTGATTTTCAGTGTTCTCTGCAGGTGAGGCTGGAGGCGGGGCTTCTGCTTGTTTTTGTTGCTCTGGAGGCGGTTCAGAACTTTCCAGAGGTTTTTTAGTGGCTGTTTTTTTGTTTGTCATCTGCAGCAAATTGGACTGAGTCTGGAGATAATAAAAGGAAGACAGAATCCATGTTAAGATGATAAAAGAAAAATAAATGTGGTGCCCCTATGTTGAGTAAAATGCTGCGATTGAGATGCTGTAGAGGTGACAGCACCTTTGCTTTGGCTTTGGGGGCCAGTGGTTTTAGGACGGGACCTTTGCCTGGTTTTCCTGCAGATCCACTGAGTGACGTAGACTTCTTGCTGGCCGACATGTTGTCGAGGATATTGGAGACTCGTGGCTGACCGGGTGCAGGAGAAGGTTTCCCTGATCCAAGAACCTGTATTTAGTCCATCCAAACATACATTATTATTTAAAATATTTGCTCTTTTTTGTTTTTAATCCAAATAGCATGAAGTCAAAGATCTTGCCTTGAAAGGATTCGCACGTCCTACTTTGTTAACTGCAAAAAAAGAGGAATAAATTAGAGGCTAACTTGAACTGAAAACACAATAACCATGTCCCTACCAGAGGATAAACTTGTTACAAACAGGTAAATCAGAGCAGGTCTAAATGTTTGTCCGTAAATATCATGATGTGTCACTCACTTGGTGTCAGAGACGGAGGCTTTACAGGTGATCCTGCTTCTTTAGCGAACGGATTCACACCTTCAGAGTCAGACACACATCAGACATGTTAGCTGAAATCTCAATCTTCCTGAGAAAAAGAAACAGAGAGGAGAAACTCACGTTTTCTGGTTTCTGTTGATTCTTCAGTCTCCATCTCCTGTGCCCCCTCCTCATCCCTGAGTTCTTCCTCCTGCTCCTCCTCCTCTTCCTGAGTAGGTCTGCTGCTGTACCGTCCTCCAGTGGACTCACTCTGTCCATACCTGTGAAAACAAATACCCACTGAGTCTCTTCTTTCGGAGTACAGCAGCTCTGATAAGCAGAGTAAGAAATTCACAATCATGTGCTGTGATCAGAATCAGAGTTGTTTGGTTTTACCTTGATGTTTGTCTGGAGTACTGCAGCTCCTCTTCCTGCTCCTCAAGCTCTTCCTCCTGGATCTGGTTGGCCTTCTCCAGAGCGATCTCACTCAGCCGCTGAGCCAGATTCATGCGTCTGGACCTGGACGCGTACCGTATAGCGAGGGTCACGACGTTCTGAGTCATCATCTCCGCCAGCTCCACACAGCGAAACTCTCTCTCCAGTTTACAGGACAGCTGAAGGGAAACACGGACTCTGATTCAGAGGACGCTCCTCGACCTGCAGTCTGATCATGAACGTGTGTGAATCTTTTGTACTCACTGCAAACATCTTCATGAGCAGCTCCTGTTGCTCCTTCTGGGACCGACTCTGTCCGTCCTCATCGATCTCGTAGCCGCTGGAGGACAGGAAGCTGTAGTGGTTGTGGAAGAGGACTGAGCGCAGGAACTGTTCCTGGAGGAGACAGAGGGAGAAAACACTGAGTGAAAACTCCAAATCACTGATTTTATTTGTATTTGTAAACTCTGAATGTTAGTTTGACTGATTCAGTGATGTGTTTCTTTTGTGGCCTAGGAAAAAGAAACATCTCTGATGGTTCATGAGTTGGACCAACTCTGAACCACCATCAGCACATGAGATTAAAGATGCTTCTGATCAGCTGAATTTAAAGGCTCAAAGGAAGAAACTTTCCTCTTTGTGTACTGCTCATTTACCACAAAGCAAATTTTTAGTCATTGACACATAGGTTAATCATAATATAAAAGCTTACATCTGATTAGGAAATCTTTAAACTTTGGAGAAAAAGGAAATAAACCGAGTGCTAAATGTCTTTACCTCCATCTGTCCTTTTTCTGTGCTGGTCTGACACAGCGGCAGCTTGAAGGGCAAGATGGCGACTGCAGGTCTGGGGAGAGTCGGAGGGAACCTGGAGCCTTTACAAGGAATACACCTGATGGGACGAGAGAAGAGTGTAAGTGTAGAGTCTTAGACTTTAAGATTAAAAATCATCAGAAAAAGGAAAATTGAGGCTTAGAAATTTTTAAAAAAGAAACACTGGCAGTTTTTGTATTTTTTGGCTTGGTGTGTATGTGGTTTTCAATCTTTCTTTGTCCTCCACAGATTTTTTCTGAACAGAAGCTCAAATAATCTAATAAGTACTGAAATTATCTTCATCTGGAAGAAAGAACTGTTCAAGTGTGATTTATTTTCTAAAATGCAGTTTTTCTCTCTTCAAGCTGTTAGATGGAAATGTATCAAAAGCAAACTTTTTAATCCCAGATTTTAATGACTGGCCCTCCAACAAGTTATATTCTGAAATTTACAGAGAGTGAACTCACCTGAGCTGTTGTGGGTTCTCATGAACTCCCACCACCCAGTAGTGATCAGATTTGCTTTTGCACGTCTCTCTGGTGTTGCAAACCGGCGTCCATGTGCTCCCCAGAGAGCGGTTCAACATCCGAACGACTCCCTCCGAGTCCACGTAACACGGGGTGCCTGACTCAACCAGAGGAGTAACATTAAAGATACAGAAAGTGACACTTCAGAGTCAAAGAAATAAAACATTCAAAAACTGACGAACTGACCTTCCGCAGTGAATCCGAGCCAGAGCAGGTAAGATTTGTGAGACAGAGGCAGATTTTCCCCGTGGATGAGCTGTTTTTTCCTCCGACCAAACTGCAGCAGCTGAACACCAAGAGCCTGGTCGCCGTCAAATCCTGTCGCTGATGATGGAAAAAGAGGCACAAACACTGAAAAAAGGCTTGACTTCAATCCTTAAGCCACAAAGTAAGAAACTAGTTTGAACAGAAACTAATGAGAAAATTTGATCACAAGTCTGATAAAAACTTTATTTGACAGAATCTTGAGGTGCTGGGTGTTAATCAAAAACTCCTCATCATATCTCCCCTTATATCAAACAGCAAAGCGTGTGTGTGTTTCTGTCCCTCACCTCGATGGTAGACGACGAGCAGCTGCTCTCCGTGTCCACTCATACAGACCACAGGTCCCGGCAGGCTGAAAATTTCTTTCTGAACTCCTCCGATGGAGAAGAGTCGCAGCATCAGCGCGTTTGTGGCGACAGCAGCCCAGCCCTGACCCAGACACACCGCCCGAGCATCCTCGCCCTGCGGCAGGTCCACCATCCACTCTTTGTTGGTGTCCCAGGACGAGAAGTGGAGGCACTGGAGCTTACTGAAGAGAGGGTCAGAAAGTTATAGTATCTGATGCCTGTTTCAGAGGAGGGCTGCAACAATGATGTATTTGTGATTATTTGTTTCCTACATTTCAACTGCGATTTATTGCACCATCATTTTTGGGTTCCCCATCCTGTGAGTCCTGGTTATCAATTGCTACATTTAAGGGGATGCTATTTTTCTTTTATTGTTGTCGTTTAAAAGAAAAAAATCACATGGAAGAGAAAAGGATTTTTGTGAATAGAGAACATTAATAAAACAAAAAACGCTTAAAATCCAAAGAGGTAAATCAATAATCTTGAAGGATTTTTGGCTGCTCAGTTTCTCCCAGATATTCTCACTCTACATAGAGTGAATAATTTCAATCCTTTATTTCCTGAAATGTTTACGATCATGGCTTGCTCATAATGAAAAACCCTGAATTCATTGTCTCAGAAAATTAGAATATTACACAAAATCACAAATAAGTATATTTTAAATGAAAATGTCAGGCCTCTCAAAAGTTATCCACTTCAACCATTTTGCTGCTTTTTGGCCATTTTTGCCACCTTAAACTTATTTTTAATACTACTTCTTGTCATTTTTGCCACTTTTGACCACTTAGATTGTTTCCCCTACAAAGGCAGTTTTCAACAATTTGGCCCTTTGGTTGAGTTCAGGGTTGTAGAGCATAAAACATCTCCTGCAAAAAATTGTATCTGATATGCTGACAAATTTATGGAAAAAGAAATACCGCTTTGTCTGCAATTAGAGTATTACAACAGGTCATACTGTGATTCAATCTACTTTTACTTAGTAGCCCAGCCCTATTTCTAAGTAAAAGTTAAAATAAAAGACCATAAGATCGTACCTGGCAAGTTCATCTGTGCTGGGGCAGGCCAGCAGCACTGCCTCCTGGGAAATATCAGCCATTGTGTGACCCAGAGAGTTTGTGAGGTGCATGGCGTGGTGAACAGCTGAGTCGTGAAACTCCACGTCAATGGCATTATCCTGCTCGTCGTTGTAGCCTCGCACGATTCCCACAGAGTTCCACATCTGTTTTACAACATTTAAGACTCAGGATTTTTCTTTCACCTTTTAATTATTCATTACTGGACATCTTATGGGTCACAGTCAACATGAAATGTTTTTTTGCTACTGTGATGTCTTGGGTTCCTACCATGAAGCGGTGTGTGAGGTGTGCAGGGGTGGAGCCCGGCTGAAAGGCCTTCTGGGGGGGCGTTGGCATGGGTCCGTTGTAGACTGGCCGCAGTGGCACAGATGGTGCAGCTGCAGGCACAACAGCGCTCCCTGCATCATCATCATCATCCCCAAATTTATCCAGACCGAGCCTCAGTGATCCTGTGTCTGAGTTAATGGACACAAAGGTTTAAGATGTTTTATCCTCTCTTCATCGAAAGTTTCTGCTCAGACTGAAACTCCCTCATACTTTTCTATAGCATCAAATCAAATTACAACAGCTCGGTTGATTATTCCGTTTACTTCTTACTCCTCTATATCATAACTTTTCTGACACTCACCCAGCGAGTTCTCATCGTCCAGAATTGTCCCTCTGTTCCTGACTCGCCCAGTTAAAGGCATCTGGACGTCGTCATCATCATCATCATCTCCAGTGATGGGTTTCTTTACAGGTGAGTTTGTCTCACTCAGCCCTTCATCCATGAGTCTGTCATCGTCATCATCAAACAGGTCGTCGTACTCCTTCACTGGAATTTTGGCTGCGGCCGGCTGAAATGAGGAGACGGTCGAGTTCATGTGGATGATTATAATCTTAAACTGAACTCATCATCAGGTCAGGGGAGTGCAAATCAGAAGCTGAGTCTCACCTGTGTGGGTTCAGTGTTTGATGTGGAGGTGTTGAGCCCGTCCAGCAGGCTCAGGCAGCCTTCTGTGTCTGTGAAGACGATCTGAGTCCCTGAAGGATGCCAGGCCAAACCACACACTGTGAAGCCTTTCTCATGTTTCTGCCTGCAGCAAAAGAAAAACAAGAACAACAAATTTAATGTCTCTGATCCTCAAAGTCTTCTTCTCCTCCAAATCCCTTAAGAGTATTTTACAGCAACTTGTCTAATATTTACTTCCGGGCAAGAGAAGTAACAAAAATATTAATAAGCCTGGTCTTCAATATATAACATATATACAAATCATTTAAGGTGTCATGTCAACCAAATGAAATCAAAACTTTTTGAGAACTTTAAACAGAAGTGGACTGAGGAGGTTTCATGTAAACCAAAAATAATTGCTCTGGAAAAAAGTCGCTCCCATGTTGTGTCTGAGGAGGACCAAACATGTGCTTTATGTGATTTGGTTGACGATGAAAATGAAACGCACTTTTTGTTCTTCTGTCCTCTGTACTGCAGTTAAAGATGTCGCCTTTCCTGTAAAATGACGGCAGACTGTCCTGATTTGTTTCCTATGTCAGATGAAGACAGACTCCTTTTTTTTTTTTACACACAGTGTTTCAACTTAGCACACTTCGTGCTAAATGCTTTTCAACACCAAAAGAGGTCACTTTATGTTTGACTAAAGTTGCTGCCTAGTAGGACATTTAAGGTGGATTAGAAATTTGATTTGTTTCCGTCTGATTGGTATCACGTTGAGATGCTCTTGTCTTTGCTCTTTATTTCACTGAAGGAGAAGCACACTGGTCCAACCCTCTCACCTCTCAACACAGAGTTTGCTGCTCACGTTCCACACGGTCAGTGAACCCCCCACACCGCCTGCTGCCAGAAATGTCCCACACGGAGACCAGGACACCACGTTGATGGGCTGCAGAGCAAACAGGAGGAAAGAGCTAAAGCATCTTCAGACGCCATAAATAGCAGATCTTTTGTCTGGAAAATAATGTTTGACTGATGAGGTCAAATCATCAAATAGTTAAAAATGAGGGAATATGGAGGGAATGAGAAACCTATTTTTTTCCCATTAAATTAACAATAATTGAAGGTGACTGCGCAGGAACAGCTGGACCTCACCTGAGTCAGCAGATCATCAGACAGAGTGCTCACATGATCCCAGGAGCCTCGCTCATACAGCTGCACCTTCGTCTCCACAGGCACCGCTAAAAACTGAGAGGACACAGACACAGCAACCTGTTATAACAAGAAGAGGAAAATCATGAATACAAAGAAGAATAGTAACAAGGCTCCAGACCGACCTTCCCAGCCCCCGGCTGCCAGGCAAGTCGACACAGAGACTTAGCGTTACTGACGTCGTTTGTCTTCTGCAGCAGAGGCCAGCTGATCAGCTGAGTCTAGAAGGAAACAAAGCAGATCAGCACCAAACAGACTCTTAAAATGGAATGAAAGTGTAAAAATAAGCTGATGAAATAAACTCAGTGTGTGTTGTCATTACTTGTTCCTCAATATTCCACACCACCACAGAGCCGTCACAGCTCGCAGACGCCTGACAGGAGGAAAACAAGTTAAAATGTTGTTTTAAAGTGGGAACAGTTTGGGTTTTATTCTCAAGAGTATTTCTTTTTACTCACCAGGAATTCATCTTTGGGGTCAAAAGTCACACTCAGGACTGGTGCTTCGTGGCCTCTGAGTGTTTTCTGTTTGCTGCTGTCCGACACCTCCACCACCTTCACCATGAAATCACTGAGGGAGAAAAGCAGCTTGTCACATTTTTCTGAAGATTTTGCTAATTTTTCAAGAAAACATTACAAACGTTCTTCGGTAAAATTAGATGAATACATTCATGCAAAACTGGCACGTGCAGGATGGAGAGAAAAGCACATCAGCTGCAAGACAACATAAGTGCAAACCATCCAATCTATAAGTAAATATTTCTGATTTCCACCGGATGCAGATGCTGAATGTTCCCAAACAGCCTCAGGTATCCAAGTTCGCTCAATCAATATCACAGCACTTATCAACTGAGTTGAAACAGCAGCATCAATACGGCTCCATGCTTGGGGCTTTCATTGCTGTGATAAACCTGTTTAGAGCAAATCAATTCAGGCGGGAAAAAGACGTTTATCTTCAAACGAGGCTGATCAGAAACCGATCCAGAGTCTGTGAGGTGGAAACCTCATTCAGGTTCATTTAAAGACAGATATGACTGAACTTCGTGAGATCACAACAGACGATTTACACACAAACCTACATAGCACTGTATTCTTACACGGTGGTTTAAATTGAGTTGTTTATTGTTAACACAGGGACATTTTTCCCTTCTTTGGATAAAGTTGGAGTTAAAAGAGGGTCTTTACACTAAAAATATGCAGCTGTACGGATGGGGCAGTCTACAACCCTGTACCTTGAGCCTGCTGCAACTCTGGTGCCACTTTTGTTGAAAGTGACGTGTGTGGCGTTGGTTGTGAACCGGGTCAGGATGCCGTCTGGATCGCCATCAGGAAACGTGTGAATCTGCACCGTGTTGTTGGAGCTCGCTGTCACCAGCTTTTTGTTCTGAGGAGAAAAAATTACGCATCAGTCCAAGCTTCTTTTACTCATATGTAAGTTAAATGAATATAGTATTTGTCAATTTTTATAAATGTTCTGGGGGTATCAATACTGATTTTAGAGATCTTTGTATGAACATGAGTATGTATTAACAAGAAGATATATTAATATAACGGGTCCCAAGGGTTATTAAAAAAAAACAACAATGAATTTGTGTATCTCTGTTGAGAACTATATACAGGGTATCTGCAGGTTTAAGTCAGTCAATTTTTTAAAAATATACGATTTTTTTAATGCCACCTTAAACCCCTGTAAATTAAGTTGATGGTTCGGGTACCCCATTGAACTTACATTATAAGGCCTTGATTTTAGAGACATGGATTCAAGACATTTTACAGATGCAGATATCTATGTTGCATGGCTATGTGAAGAGTAGAAGTGAAATATTTTTTTTTATATTAGACTGAATATTATAGAAACCAAGACAATATTTACGGATGCATATTTAGTTCACACGTCCACATACAAAACGGGACGATGAACTCATTATTATTTGGAAACAAATACAATAAGGTGGAGAGATTCAACAGGATTTTTCGCAGCTGCCAAGTTGTCTCTATTTTTACTTCCTGTTTCCTGTAGGTTGTTGTTCTGTTTTTTTTGCATGGTTGAAATGCATCAGTTAAAATGATCTAAATTACATTAAATGTCACAAATGAACCTAGATCTGATAGAAAATGATCATTTATCAAACCTTGAGTGCCAGAGAGTAAGCTTTCTCCCCAACAGTGATGAACTTGGGATCATCATCATCCAAACCCTCCCAGATCCTGACATCTCCATCATTTCCACAGGTGACAATATACCTGAGAAAGAGTTTTGTTTTTTTAATAAATAAATACAGTCAGGGTTGGAAAATACTAACAAGCAGAACGAAAACAATGAGACACTTTACAGACCATGTGATATCATTGGAGTCTCTTTTAATTCAACAAACTGAGTCCATAACATTCACTAAATATTTTCAAATGCACAAATATGGATCAAGCGCACTAAAACTCAATAAAACTGAAAGAAAGAACACTTTGATACATACACAGAGTGACTTTTACTGCACTTTTAATTGACTTACTTCCCAGTGTCATCGAAGCAGACCTCGGTGTGTCCCTCTGAGTGACCGTAGCGAAGCTGCTTCCTCTCACACGGCATTTTAACTGACTGAAAAAGAGGAAAATAACAACAATTTGAACAAGAAACTGTTTCAAACGAATCCACACATTGCCACTACACACATGCCCTTCGTCCTGTCAGTTTGTGTCTCTGGTTTGTTGTAGAGTTGTGCTTCACACTGACTTAAGCTTTAGGGCTTTCACGCTTTTTTCAAATTCATTGGTTTCCTTCACTTTGATAAAACTGCGTTTTTAAATCAAGGCGAAAAAACTCTGTTAAGTAATAATTAGTCAATCTGTTTGACAACGTACAACTTACCCGGTTTTCCTCTCAGACTCGCTCCTCTTTTTCTCCTGAATCTCCCGCGCTGCGTTGAAAACAAGGAAACGCAACGTCACAACTCCCGCGCTACGTCATGACGCATCAGACAAAACCCCGCCCATATGACGGAGAGTATTTTTGTATTGATAACTTAATTTATTTTTTCTCTATGAATAAGTACATAACTGCTTTCATATATAGAAATGAAAATGGAAAAAAAAAGGAAAAAAAAAGAGAAATCAATGGAAGTAAAAAAATTATCTGAGGTAATGAGCACATACCATGGTAAAATGGTTACCATGCAGAAAAACTATGATAGTATACACATATCTATGTGGTTGAAAAAAAAAATCCTCCTTTTTTTTAACAACATATCTCACAAAACTTTTTTTTTTCAATTCATTTTTGATTTCCCTGTTTTTATGAGATACTATCTGGTGAACAGGAATTTATTAATGTTTGATTTTTCAGTTCTGACAAGAAGCTATCAAATTTAAGCAGGAATTTATTTATTTTTTTAATGTCCTGTTTTTACAGGATAGTATCTCATAACAACAAGAATCCCTGTGATACTCTCCTGTATGACTGGTTACTGGTTTACCTGTACAAAATTATTCTGAGATATTTTGTGCAGTTCATTGTCTGGAATTTTACACTAAAAACATTTGTTCAATGAATATCTGTCCACTTGTCAATGTTTTCCATCTGAGTAATAATTTATCACAAATTGTGGAATCGTTTACCATCCTCAAATTGATGTATTTAGGTGAAAAATTATTTTTGTTTATGGTTAACATCTTCCCATCACTTGACCAACCAAAAGGTCTATGCAGCAACCATCATGTGGTCATGCAGGGGGAATCTTGTTTTTATGAGACGGTATGTAAGTGATAATATATGATAGTATGTAAGTATGAGATAGTTTTCTCTGCTTGATGCCAATGATTTGACCCTTCACAAACAGACCACAGGATGTGTATTTCCCTATGATTGTTGAAGAAATGAGAAGTTACGTATTGCATCAGCTGGGGTTAAATAACTTGTTGCCAGCTGAAAAATAATCACCCATGCAGTAAATATCCAATAGGAGCCTTGTACCTTTTTGCTCAGTTAAATCCAGGTGGTGACATTTTTTTTGGGCCAGGCAGTGTTTATGTCTTTATACTTAGATTATTTTATCTTTACTTATGAACACAAACAAAGATTTATGCACAGTTTACTGACATTCCCAGTATCAAAGAAACCCTGTCTTGTCTGACTCCTCACTGCTTGGTTGAACAACATCCCAGGGGAGAATTTGATTAGTGCAACAGGAAATGCCCTGTTGCTTGACGGCTGGTTGTCTAAATATCCCATCACTGACACACTGCAGAGCATGAACAGTAGATCATGAAGCTGATTTTTTTGTTTGACGCTGCACAAGACTGTATTAAGTTGTTCTGAGTGAACTTAAAACCTAAGAATAAAATGTTTTACCCCGCAGACTAGTATATCAGATGTATCATGGATGTAATGTTGCATGATATGAGCTGAAAGATGATGCCCTATAATAGGATCATACCAGACAACGTTAATATTTCATGTATGTGGTGCAGAACAATCAATACATGTGGCTCCAGACTCTGTCCATTGACTGAACTTTGACATGTTGACCACTGCGGACATCAAACACAAAGATAGACTCAACCTTGGTCCAGTTAGTGCATTTATTGATACCAAATATACAGTGTAGTAGATGTAGGATAGATGTTTTAATTCAATAAACTGATTAACTTTATGACACATGAAGATGAGGAGTTCACAGGTTTGTATTTTTTGCCTGTTTGTAAAACCTCACTGCAGTTGGATGAATATGTCATGCAGTGTTTAATACTCACACAAACCACCTCAGACCATATTTCTACTCATAGAGACTGAATGAAAGATAACTAAATCAGTCATGTGAGCTTTGAGTGGGAAATAGTGTTTTTCATGTCCTTATCTTTCCACTTGCTCTGCTGGAGCGTTGGCATTTAGAGGTGTCCTTTTGCAGAGAGCGAGGTGAATTGTTTTCAGAGCCGCACTTCTAAAGCAGCATTTTCCATACCATTACCCTGTCTAACTCTGAGCTGCAAGCGTGGATAAACATGAGCACCATTAAAATCACAGCAGAGAAACAAAAGAAAGAGTCAGACTACAGATGCAGAGTAAATGGGATTTATTGGTTTGTGTGTCAGTGAAATATAAATACAACATTTGCAGTGAGGAGGAACCAAGAGTGATTCAGCAACTTTAAAAATAAAAACCAGTCCTCCTCAAAGCAGATCAGGCACAGGTCACAAAAGAGCTTTAAAATGAATTTATTGGTAGATGAGCAGCTGAGAGATGTGAGAAAAGCCTTTCCTGAACACTTGGTCAATGCATTGGTGCCATCTTGTGGCCACAGAGGAAAATGCAGTCAAGAATTGCAGAACATTTTTTTGTGAGGTAAGGCTGTAAAAAAAATAAACATACAGTGAGGATGTTACAAAGCATCTTGTTGCTTTAATATTGCGATTTTCTTTTACTGATGAGCAACACCAGAATATTAAAACCAAGGTCTCTTGAGAGACTTCTGCAATAAAAATCAAAATTATGAGATACAAAACGGTTTTTAAAAAAAGTCCAAATTCTGTGATAAACAGTGAAAAAATTGCAAAGTTTTGAGATGAAACAACCAATGAAAAGTCAAATTGATTAAAAAATAAATACATTTATATCATGAAAAGTCAAAATCATGAGATTAAAAAGTCAGATTTGAGATCAGGCATACATGTGATTTTTTATTTGACCTAATGTTGAGATAAAAGCCGAAACTACAAGAAAAGGCCCAGAATTTAAAGCTTAAGATCAAAGTTAGGAGTTAAAGTCAAAATGGTGAGAAATTGAATTTAAAATCCTGAGATAAAAAGTCAAAGTTTTGGCTCCACAAGTATGACTGGTTCTCACAGAACTATGCTTGTCAACAGCACAATAATAAAATCCTGAGAATCTTCCAGACATTTAAGGTCTTGGTGATTCAAAGAAAGACAGAAGGAAAATCAGCTGCATAGATACCAATTACACTTTTAAAGCTCTTTGAGACATATTTTCTTGAAGGTATAAATAGATTGCATCATGTCCATATGTTGTACCATTAGTCACTTTGATTTTGCTCCATTTTTTCTGCTTGTAAAGTGATACAGATTTGGATATCTGCATCAAGGAAGAGGGAGAATAAAGTGTATAGTTTATATAGTGTCTACCATACCGAGAAGTATCATTTGTATTAGTCTGCATCCTTTAGACCTTAAAGATTTGCAGCAGGGATACTTCTTGGACTTTTTTTGGCCACATTCTTGCCTCTTTGCTAAGGAAACCAGCTGTATTGTTCCCATAAATGTCTGCCTTGATGAGAAGCCATGTTCAAGGTGTCATACAGCACATGCTCCATCACACTTTATGTGATACTGTCGGAGGAAGTCTCTGAGCTGAGGGGGTAGTGGTAGGAAGTCTATGCCCTGGTAGGTGGTGCAGCTGCAGATTACAGCCCTCGACATGTGCTGGAGGGTGAAAGGGAAGTTCCTTGGTAGAGGCCGGGAAAGGAGGGGCTCAAAAAAGAGACAGGTCGCCGGGTCACTGTAGTGTCTCAAGAGTCCAGTCACACTAGGATCCCGGTACATGCACGGGTCACGAACATCGAAGCTGAAACGCTTGTCGTTCTGCTCAATCCGAGCATGCAGGGAGCGACTGTAGCGTCGGAAGCTGACCGAGAAGAGGAACTCATCCTGGGCAGAGTCTCTGAGCAGAAATGTCCCCTCTGGTTTGCCCTCCAAGAGCTCCTCAGCCTCAAAGCGGTTCAACACACCCCAGTAACAGGAGCTGTTGTTGATCTGCAGGAGATCTGGGACCAGGATGTAGTCAGTGTGGCTGCAGCTGCCCTCTGCCCCCCCATGGGGACAAGACGGGTTCCAGTCCTCCAGGCTGGTGCTTCCAGGCCCAGGCGAGCAGCAGATGTCATCCCAGGAAAGGGGGGTGTGAGGTGGGGAAGATGAAGATGTTGAGACATTGGGTTTGAGGGGCGTCTCCATGTCTTTTAGGGAGTTTGAGTTAGTTGTGTTGTTTTTGATAAGGTGCCAACATCGTGCCAGTTCAGATTTGGGAGAAAAGGGACATTTGTCCTGCATGAGCTCAGAGACATGAATCTTGCGTTTGGACCAGAAGAGCACAGAGAAGGGTCTTGAGGATCCTGCTGGATGGTGGTGGTGATGGTGATGGTGGTGATGAGAGCGCAGAGGCAAACACTGACCCACAGCATCCTGAAACTTCTGCCTGAGAGAGCGGCGGGACAAAGCCTTACGACAAACGACATCAATGTCTCCAGATGTCAAAGCATCACCAAGAGCGTTGCAGCTGCATTTCCTCTCTCTGCGCCTCCTCGGACAGGACCCTGAACGCACACCCAGCTCCTCTGTCCCCTCCACCTCCAAACCTCCAGGACTTGACCCGTTACGGGAACTCCTGGAGCGTTTCTTCCCTCGCCACACATAACTGTCCGCACTCCAACTGCGGAGGCCACTCTTGGGACGTGTGTCTGAACTTCTTGGCTTCTTCTCTGACATGGCTGCTCCCTCCTCCGGCTCTGTGACACATTCAGAATCAGAAGTCAAAATCATTTCAGGATAAAAACCTTGTTTAATCAATGCAATAAGTAGGAATGAAAATTTCTATACATAATGTATAGACTAACCTTCTGACAACAAGCTTCAAAGCACTTTGAAATGATAAACACACAAAAAATGATGCAAAAAATGAAATCGAAGCAAATCATTATGTCTTATTTTTAGATAAAATTATTCTTGAAATAGTCACATTCAACCAACAGGTCCAGAAAAAGTATCTTATTCAGATATTCAAAGACTAAAATGAGGTCTGAATTGCTTTTAACATGTCAAAAAAAAGAACTACCAATGGGGTTTAAAAAAAGTTTCTTGTACAAAGATAACTCTTTCTCAAAATTTTCTCATCCCATTGGCAGATTTTTTCTACTCATTACAAGCCATACAGACCTACTTTTTTTCTTTAATTAACTAGAAATAAGATATTTTCTGTACCTTTCAGTTGAATATGGTTCATATTAAAAATAATGAGTCAATTTTTACTTAAAAATTAGACATAATGACTTGCTCAGATTTCAGTTATTGCAGTGTTTTGGCTTCACTGTAGGAGTGGATGCATCGTCCATATCTATATACAATCAATTATTTGAAGTGACAGAAACTGATTTTCTTATGTTGAAATAATTCTGGCACAGTTTTCTTAAATTGGTGGGGGTTTTTATGTATGAAGTGCAAAACTGAATTATTAACCCTGATTAATTTCACTTATCAAAAAAGAGACGTTCAAGAACCGTCTGTGTGCTTCAGTGCTGACTAACCATTAGAGAGAAGATAATCAGGGTGAGTCCTGCAGATTTTTTTCCTCATTAACTTTGGGGAGAATAAATTAAATTTTGGAGCAGAGGTCAAACAGTGCTTGCAGATAAAATGAAACAGTATGCATAAAACCGAATGTGTTTCAGAGTGTAGTAAGGCAGCAGACTTCTCATGCTACATTCAAAAAGAGAAGTTTTGTTGCACGAGCCCTCAGATTTAACAGTCTATCCAAATTAGAGTCACATTTTCACCAGGTTTGTGAAAGCCTAATGTGGAAAACACAGATTGTTGGCAGCTGTACTCTTTGTTGTTATTGAAGGAAAGATGATCTTACCTTCATAAAAGAGTCAGGAACTCTGCTCCACTTCCATCTCAGCTCTGCTTATTCTCTGCACATCAGCGGACATGTGTGACCAGCCTGCAGCCTCTCCAGCTCCAACAGACGGCAGACTCCTCCGCTTCCTTTATAATTATGATGCCAAATCCCTGAGGGGGCAGCAGTTTCCTCTCCACCAGGAATGAATGAGGAGGTGGAGCGGGGTCGAGCTGATTGGGGAGAGGGTGACGGGGAGGGTGGTCTCAGGTTAATGGCAGCGAGACTTCCTCTTCTTTCTCTTACATCTCCTTTACACTTTCATTGACGGAGAAAAAAAAAGAGGCATAGATATCTAGAGTGGCCAGAGAGTGCTCTTTCATATACAAAGTGAATTATTTTTGCTGGTAATTCTGTTTCTGCAGGTTTTAATTGCATCAAAGGGCAGTAATCTTAACTTCAAGCAAAGCATATTTCACTGGAGGCTTTCACTGGTTTAATTCTGTCTTTGTCTGGAGGATGCTACACTACAAACACACTGATCCTCAGGATAACAAGCATAAGGGTTTCTTAAAGCCAAATGAAAAAAATATACTTTCATACATGCATAGAACAGATAATCCAACAGGGGGCAGAAGTTATACCAGGATTATCTGATGCACTTCTTCTCAAACTTAAGAGAAAATCTTTCCCTTATCTCACAAATGTCTATGAACACTAAAAACAATCTATCAAAAACAATCTACACCATTTTTTTCCAATTTAAGATGATAGATTTCTTACTTTAGTGTGACATTGAAATGAATAACCCCACAAACGTTCCTCATATTTTCTTGTTTTCGAGATGTTTGTTGTAGAGCTATTAACCTCATTTTTACCTGACAGTCTGTCAACACATTAAGACATCGTCGGCCCCAAGTGTAGAACTGTGTGCATTGTTTTAATTAAGTTTATCTGAATCTTATCTCACAACACATCTCCTCCGTTACTGGTTGTGACCCTGCAGTCTTGGAATCAATGCCAATAATCTAAGTTGGGAAAAGTGGTGAAAAGTGGCAAGAACGGTGAGAAGTAGCGATAAAAACAAGTCTGAGTTGGCAAAAATGGTCAAAAATGGATGAAAATGGACGAAAGTGGGAGAAAACTTGAAAAATGGTCAGAAAATAGCGAAACTTTTGCTTTTCTTGTACCTCATGTATGTGTTTTTCCTCATTCATGTCCCCCTCTTTAATATAGCAATTGATATCAACAAAACATAAGATCTAGAACCTAAAAATAATGGTCCAATGGATCACAGTTGCATATATAAGCGAAAAATAATCATAGTTAGATTATTTTTGCAAATCATTTAGCCCTGATGTGTCTTATGTTTAGGACACACTAAATGTTTTGTAAAGCTTAAATTAGTTGAAAATCATACTGTAGTCAATAATTTCCCAAACACAAAAACTCTGACATATCAAGTATGATAATAAAAACAATAATAAACTCATAATTTTAAGTCAATTATTTCATTTATTTGTGAGAAGGTTTGAATTTCAGAATATGAGATCTGGAAAGACCAGAAGACTTTAGGCCTTAAATGGCTGCAAGAACCAACCAAGCATTTGAAAAGCTTTATTCATCGATTAAATCACCTTTAAGTTTCCCAGTTTTAACTTCCAGAAAGTGCCTCTGAAGGACTCATCTGTCAAAGTGATGTCATGTACGCAGCGTCCAGCCCGGCTACTCGCTCTGGATGACATTTTGGAAGACGATCTATAATTCATGAAACAAATAGACTACATCTATCAGACAAATAATATTACTCCCAGTGGTTTAGAGTGTGTGTGTGTGTGTGTGTGTGTGTGTGTGTGTGTGTCCTCTCAGCGCTAACAGATAAAGGAAAGTCATCAATAAATCCCTGACATCTCAGATAATGTAGTGACACTCAGCTTCCTCTTAACTGAATATTTTATGCTCTTCACATTATCACACAGCCCGGCAGGATGATAATGCTACAAGTTCTGGCAATCAACCAAAGTCAATTTATTGGCTTCAAACTTCAGGAAATAAAAGAAGTAAAACCAAATGGGGCTGGAGTTTACTGAAGCCAATGAAAACCATTTCTAGTTTGACTGTAACAACCCATACATGATACATTCATGCCAAGTAGCCATGTGCGACTTTCACAGCCTGGGCCTGGGTTTATTCAAGGATCCAAAATATTTTCCAGCCATCAGAATAAAAACACACCAGAGTGGCCTGTGGCTTTTTTGTATTCACACAGCTTTTTAGGCTCTCAAAGTGTGTCAGTGGGGTGTGGTGCAGAATTTTGTGCAGGAAGTGCCTCCAGCAGTGGCTGAAATCCAGTCGGCCCATTAACCTGCTGAAGCCAGGACTCAACCGGGGGCTCGTATCAGTCCACATTACAGAAGCATCGATCCCAGGAGCAGCATGGCGGACAGGAGCTTTCATGAATATTTGATGCTGCTCTGATTGAGCGGAGACTCTGCTTTCCATTTTTATTTTATATGAACTATTGACTATTACAGCTTTCATTGACACTTATGCAGCCAGCAGCAGTGAAACTACAAAAAGGTTGTGTAAAAGTTTCAGAGGGAGACTGTTTGAGCTCAGTGCTGGATGTAAAAATACAAGTACATCTCTAAAGCAATCAAATCATTTTAGTAGCATTGGTTTACACGTTGTGGCCCAGCTCAGTGTGGGTGCATGTTGGTTCATGCAGAGAAATTATTTACACGACCACAAATCTTAATTTACTCTTAACATGGGGCCTGGATCTCCTGCATGGGTGTATTCTGAGTCATTTATTGCTTGAGCAGAACTGACCAATCACATTTCAGTATCAGTAACAGCCAGTATCAAGAGCAAAACCAGGCAGAGTGCACACCCTTGCTATGAAATCCCAGCTTTTAACAGCAGTAATCTGACAACTCTGTAGGTGAAACAAACAAACTGAGACAAAAATCTGCTCCACAAATTTAACCAGCTGTCAGATTTCTTAACCACCTGGAATGTATCAGAAATTATTTATCAGACCCCTGATTTATAAACAAACATTGAAACAGTTTGGCCAGGGCGTGAGAGTAAACATTATCAATGTTGGTGCTTCACAAATCTCATAATGCAAATAATTATGCTTAAAAAGATATATAGGGAGAAATATTGGCAGAAGTTGAATAAAAAGAAGAAGGAGGAGAAGAAAAGAGCAGCTGCCAAAGATGTGTGACACACTCCTTGTTTTTGCTCCCACCTGTCTGCCAGGAGACTCAAAATCTACACTGGACCATTGTGCACTGCAAATACTGCAATCTAGGCAAGTCATCATGTCTTATTTTAAGTTAAAAATGTCTTTTTTGACTTGATGCAAGCCACATTCACCAGACCATGTCATCAAAATTTCTTTTTTTAAGTTATTCAAAGACAAAAAATTATGTATTAATTGCTTGTAACAAATTTTTGGTGATGGGAAAGAAAGTAGATTATATTGAGACATTATTCTACTTTCAAGAAACTTGGCAAGCTAATTTTTCTTACCCCATTGGCAGAGGTTTTTGACTTGTTACAAGCAATTCGGACATCACTTTTGTCTTGAAATAAGGTATGTTTCTGGACTTGTCAATTAAATGCGGCTCATATCAGGAAGAATAAGCCATTTTTTATCCAAAAACAAGACGCAAACACTTGCTTAGATTCCAGTCTTTGCAGTGTGACACTCAATTTTAATGCATGACACAACAAGACACATGCAGGAAGTTTGTGATATTCACTGTAGACTTGTGGTGAGCTTTTGCACACCCTGAAATCTATATGACAGAAGTGCAACCCATATCTGTGCATTACAATCTGTGTGTCTATGTCTATGTGTGTGTGTGTGTGTGTGTGTGTGTGATCATGTGAGCTACAAAGATGGTAAATTGAATCTGGGGGGAGTCTCTGGCTCCGCTGGTCTCAGTTGTTTCCATTGATCTGTATCACTAGTCTCTTTTGACCAGTAGCAGTTCTGTTCCTCTCACTTCTGACACCACAGGGTCTCATTTTATCTCACTTAAAGAGACACTGCACTTTTTTTCTGAGTAAATTCAGAAATATGAGCACTCAAACATTTGCTGCAGAGCAAAGCAGTGGTACTGTGAAAGTTTCTTGCTCAGGATTTTGTGATTATTAGAGCTGTCTATATCCGTCTGCAGGGAAAGTCAACACTAACTCTTGTCACAGACCAACTTTGGAAGTTCTCCTTGTAGAGGTACCACTTCATTTCTGAGATGCTCTTGAGCAAAGCACCAAACCTCCAAGTGCTCAAGGCGCTCATCCTCTTCCCTGAATCCCTGTGGTGCTTTAACTTTATATAAGTACTCATTTCTCATGCTCAAACTTAGGCTGAGGTTCTTGAGTACTTCTTTCAATCACGGAGACTTCTCATGTTTGTGTGTATCATATGCACACTGTTTTGTATCCATTAAGATTCAGTCGGCCTCGGGTATTTCTCTTCCTGGGACATGTGAGCTGCTGTATCGACTTTCCTCAGGGGAGATTTATTTCTGCCTGCAGCCGCTCAGCTTCCCGCAAGCTAGGTGCACCAGGAAGGGTTTTTGCTGTCTGTCATGTTAGAGAGAGTGTAACTAGAGCTGGACCGGTCATTGGAGGAGTCAAACACACACACACACACACACACACACACACACACACATGGATGCAGGGATGCAGGGATGTATTGGTATATGGATATGTTTACAAAGCTCATCTGGTTTATATAAGATTTCACTTTCATGCAGTGGTGTTATAGTCCAGAATGTTATCTGCTGGTAAATATCTTATATCAGATTCAGAAATATGAAAATACATGTATTATAAATATCTGTGCCAATGGGGACTTTATTAATTATCTGCAGGACATGACACTGTCACAGCACACTATGGGAATAAAGTAACGATACATTTTATTTGTACAGTGCTTTTCTAGACAGGTGGGTGTTGATGAGGGTTTTGAAGGTGGAAAGTTTTGGGCAGATTTGGATGTGTAGAGGTAAGGTTGGATTGGTAGGAAGAGGCCAGAAATGTGGTGCTGAAATCAAACTGTTCAAGAAGCTGTACCAAGCAAAGATATTCTATCCTCAAACAGAGCATCACAAAAATTTGAGGGAATGTGTGAGAAAGAAACTATGAACTGTGATTGAAAGCTGCATCAGCCTATTTTTTCCCTTTCACTCATTTGTAGGAGGGAGCAGGATGTGAGTTGACTTGAAATGTTAAGACGCCCTGACAGGAAGTCACAACAGAGCATCTGAATCAATATTAAGAGGATGAGGAGGATGGAAATCTTGACAGATAATATAATTATTACTTCATATCACTGTAGCTCTTCACTGGCTCATAGATACACAAGAAAGCAGAAATCTAGTTACATCTCATTGGCAACAGACTTACCTCAAAACTTGCACTGAATTCAAAGCCTTTGTAAGGTGAAAGAAGTAAAAAACTCATTTTATTTTGAACTAGAGCTGGAGCAAACATGCATTTGCAAAAGTGCTTGGTTAAAATCCTCCCTCCTTATCAGGACCAGGTTTCCTGCCTCTTTATGTGAACATGTTGGTGTCGTTGGGACACACACTTCTCCTGTAAGCCAAGCTGTATGCACCGACACACAGTTACTGGAATTTCGCCTCTCTGCTATTGATTTTCACTGCAAATGTTTACATGACCAGCAAGAGACATACAAGCTTTTTCAAATGATCCCCATCCCTGCTCTCTCTCCTCTGTGCATTAGAGAGCAGTAGACAGGCAGGATGTGAGCCGGCCGATAAGCTGCAGAGAGACAGAGAGGCTGCCCCAGACTCTATGACGGTCCGTCTTTCACTGTATCACAAGATGGAAAAAAAAACTGTTTGAGCTTTTTTGTCATGCTAGTGGACATTTTTCAGGTGATATCTTCAAAACTGCTGCAACTTGCTTCCTGTTATGATCAGATACATGATCTCATTTGCTTGAGGGAAGAGCTCCCAGAAGCACACAATTAAGTTCAGGGTTAATCAATAGTCAGTTTGTGGTTTAATTCACATCAGCAAACCAGCAGCTGCTCCTTGGTTTGACCCGCTAATGTTTGTTGGCTGAAGTGTAATTTGGAAAAGGCTGGACAGTTTGGACCTTTGCCTCGCCCCCCGTTAAAGTCTGGACTTGTTGAGTACATACAGTATATATTCAGAAGGGTTTGGGTGGTATAAGTATGTTGCTCAGTGTGGTGGCTGCTGATTCAGGTTCTACCAAAAACAATCTATTCTAAGGGTCTGGATTTTCCATATGGGAAGCATGTTGGTTTCTGTTTAAAACCTGATAAATATTGACCAATCAGGTATCAGCAGGCTTTTGTGTAGGCAAGGCAAGTGGAACAAAATCAGAGGTAATCACTTCTCAGCTCGAATTTGTGATACCGTAATGATTACAGGTTGAAATACTTATCTCTGGAAACATATATCTGCATTTAAGAACAGCTAGCAATCTGTTTTAGATCAAGAGATTCAAAATGGGCAACAAATCTGTGAAAGCTGGCTTAAAGAGCCCATCAAATGCAATAAACAAAAGCGTCCTATAAAACTTTCCCTGGACCACAGAGGATTCATCAACTCCATTAATTGTGGCCAAACATATCCAGAGGCCTAGTGCATGTCAGTTCTTCAGAAATGGATGGCTCTCGACTAATGCTTCTGTATAATCTCAAAGTTTGGGTTTTATAGTTCGATTTTTCCAGCTTCAACCGTAAACGTAGATGAGGAAAGCTTGATAACCTGAACTCTGTCCATTCACCAGGAGGAACTTTATATATTTTGGCTTCACTTGTGGTAAGATGTCGTGTGGTCCATCTTCTCAGCCAGTCTGTTGTGATGACTTTTTTTTTGTGTCTACAGACAGTTTGCAATGGATTTTGGTACACTTTTAATGTTCTTTTCAGCAAAATCAAATCACAAATGCCAATTTACCAGTCGTGAGCTAGTTTCCATGGTTAGAAACCTGATTTAACAACCAAACTGACTTGCAGTGATATGTCAGTGTTTCATTAAAGTCAGTTGTTTCTCTAATACAGTTTGCAGCTAATTGTGTGTTTATTGTGATCAAGTAAAAGACAAATTTGGAAATCCAGCCAGGTACACATTGATAATTGCTCATTTTTTTTATTTTGTATTACATCATCGTCAACAGGTGTATTGAAATCCTGTGATAACAATTAAAAGGGAGTCACAGGTTGGCACTAGAGGTTTACCTGTGTCCGTGAAAGACATTATCACCGTTTCTATGACCTAAGGGAATAAGCTGTTAATCTCCACTAAAACCATTAACTGTGCAGCAGACATTAATCTTCCTGAAAAAAGACTGGAGTTATGAAGCATCAGATTTGGAATAAGGATGTGTTTTCTTCAAAATGTTACATTTCATCTATTTACAGTATCTCTTAAATTATGAATGCCAAACCTGCACAGAGTCTACACGCCTGATTTATTTGTGTGTGGACTACGCTCCATGTATAAGCAGCTCATTGTTATTTAAGATATTTTCAACATTTTCTAACTCAACACCTCTCATGCAGTGAACTGGATTGGCAGTAACTGTGCTGGTATGAGAGAAACAGCAGATGGCAGCAGTGAGACATGACTAAGGTCTTCAGCTGCAGACACAAACTGGATTTTTGACCAGATGTGCCATTTCAATAATTGTCTTGATCAGTTAGGAACTTCATTTGTGTCAGAGCATCAATGCAAATTCATCTAGACAGGATAACAACAAGGTTTAAACCAAAGGGCTGCTCTTACATTTCTCTAGTAAAAAAAAGATGATCAAATAGTTTAGACTTAAGTCTTACAAAGAGACTGTTAACTACTTGCAAAATCATATTTAATTTGATACAAAATGTCACTTTTTAACTTGAAAGTATTGGGGTTTTTTTGGCTTTTATTACTTTGTAAAGTGTGTTGAAGCTTTTCACCAAAAATCAGGCATTTTAGAAACAGATTTTGACTTCAAATGGGGTGAATGGGATTGGATCTTGTTGTTGTGAAACTCTGAATCTTGGTTTTTTTTCTTTGTTTTAGCTCATTAATTGATACTTTAACTCAAATATTTTGGTTTCAAATAAATCAGAAGCACATTCTCATTGAGAGAAACAAGATGGAGGTTATAAGTGTTGCATTGTGAGATTTCTAACCAGTTTGCATGATGAATTATTCATGCATTGAGAATATTCACTGCTCTGTATCTTCCAAATTAGAGGATCAGGTATGCACACAAACTATTAAAATGAACATATTTCAGTTACCAAGTCTCGTTTCCAACAGCCTGTAAATAATCTTTATGCAGCTCCAGAATGCATCTGCAAGTTTTCTTTCTGTCTGTGCAAAATAAAGTGAAACACTTTTATGAGTCTTGAAGGAGAAATCAGATGCGGTGTAACAAACAAGCCTTCAGAAACACCTCTACCTGAACTTCATGCATAAGCATTAAGGGAAGTGACTATTATTTATGCATTTACAACCATGAAATAGGAATCCCTGACACACTATAAGAGCTGTATGCTTATTCCAGTGCTCCATCCTCTAAAGAACAGAAGAGAAAATGTACTTTTTAGGATTTATGAGTCTCTGAGTGCCTGTGTGGGAATACTCTGCAGACTCTCCTCCCTCACTCCTCACACCTCCACTCCATCAAGCTGTTTCAATCAGTTTCATCATATTTTCGGCTCTTTAACACAGGGTGAAGCAGATTCATTCATCCTCAAAATGAGCAAACAAGCTATAAATGATGTGTCACTTCCAATCATTCCAATATTTCACTTCTGATAAAGATGGATGGTGTTAGGAGAAAAGTGTCCGTTTTTATCCCGAATTCATTTGTTTTCCATTCACACACACAGATAGAGAAGTCAATCCCATCATGCAACAGGAGGAGACAGGCAGGGAGGCATTAACTGACCGGTTCAAGAAAGGGCAAACACATCTCATATTAGAATCTTTGCTGTCTGGAGTCCTCCCGCATCAAAGGTTTGGAGGGTAAAAGCAAAAAAAAAAAAAAAAGCAGTTTTCCTCATTCACACTGAAGCAAAAGACATGTCTTGGCTTTGAATGACTTTGAATATTTGCTTTTTTTAGGAACATTTCTCTGTGTGAAGCAGACTTTGAATGCTAGTATTTGAATAATCTTTTCAACCTTGTTCAAAAGTGATCTCAAAAGCGTTTCCTCTGCTGCAGTGGTCGTTTTCAGGCAAAATGTCTGCTGGAAATCTGCTTTGAGGCATTGTTTACTCTCTTTCAGATTTCACTGGGACATTTTTAAACACATTGTTATGTGGGCAGTTCAGGTGGCTGCTTTGGTTATTTCTTTTCAGTTCACGTACACAAACAGCAAGCAGGAGGTTGCAGGCACTCAATTCAAACAAGCCCCATAGACTGCTTTTCTGTTTGTGTGCACCACAGTTTATCAGTTAGGCTAAACGTTGTGAATGATGATTTGCCAAAAGTTGCCAAAACTCTTCTTCTTTTGACCTTCAAAGCTCCAAATTAAATTAAACTTTAACATCAGCATTTAACCAAATAACTACACGTCATTCTGAGGTTACTGAAAGCGTTACAATGAGCAGAACTTACTCAAGCTCAATTTTCCTTGTCACTGACTTCTAAACCTTTTCAGCCTCCTTAATGTGCAACAACAACATCAGTACTGATGGGCCTGGAGAGAGCATCAAACAGTGCAGAGACTGTGAAAGCTGGAGGACATACTGACGCGTTTAACGGGTAATTTTCTCAGGAGATGATGAGAAAAAGAAAGAAGAATGATAGTTATTCGCATGTAGATGAAAGATTACATTAGATTTGATTACAGTGTCTGATCTGAAGAGAAATTAAGTGTTGTATATTCTCTGATTGCACATTCTTTCCCAGCAGCCACACCTTCAAACTTTCTGCAGAAATCATCATTATCTTCATAAAAACTCAGGTTTCTTTTGTTACTTTCCAACTATCCTTAGACTTAGGTGTTTATTTCTTGGGGTCTTCCTAGTTTTTGTTCATTTTATTTTTTTTACTTATTTCTAACAAGAGGAAAGATGTAAAAGCATCAAAACAATAGGGAGAAGATTTTTTGAAACCTTTTGAGGTTTTCAAGCGGAGTGTGGGATCTCACAGTTTCTCTTTTCTTGTTTGATATGTTTCTTTGTTTTTTTCTTTGTGACACATTTTAGATGTTGGGAAATAAATAATAACTTATTTCTGAGAGTTGAGCTTATATTTTTCCTCACACTGCTTTACACTGTGATATTTAACCCTTTAAAGCAGGTAAAAAAGTTGAAAAATTTTCATGTTGAAAAATTATTTGCTCCTGTCAATGGTCCAGTTTATCATTGTAGTCCAAAAAGAGGTGTCTCTTACAATAAGCTCAAACCTTCTCAATGGAGCTTTAAATGAAAATAGAGTATCCTGTTTTAATCAAAACGATTGATAACTTTTCAGAATTTCACATTTTGAGTTCAAGAGAAAACCTTTTTCCCACGTACAAAGCGAAGAGGTAAAGTATCTATTTGTAGCCAAGTTGCACTATTGTTAAATACATGACAACAGGCAAACTTTGTAAACTTGATTTGTCCAGTAATTTAGTAGCTGTATATGCAGCATTTAAAGCTACTCAAAGCCTAGTGCTCTGAGACATATCTGTAACTTGTAAAGTTAGTGAATCCTGGTTATGCACAACCAGTGCTCATCTGCTAACAGCAGCCTCACCAAACAGAGCAAAAGTAACCTGACTCTTCATTTTATTGGTAGACTCTCAAGTTTAAGGTATAACAGCTGGTCCAGGACAACCCAAGTGGGAAAACAGAGAAAAGGCATTTAGAAATAACATAATTAGGCGCTGCTAATCTCATTTGAAACCATGGATTACAGTCAGGCATACAGATGTGAGACATTTTCAAGATCGCTTGGAATATCCTCACTGGGGCTTTAAGTAGAGCATTCTGGACAATGTTTTGTGCATACAAACCAGATCTGGCAGCTTGTTAGAATTTGACACTTATATCATCCTACATTGCAGCTGAACAACAAGATGAGGTGCAGAAAAAAATACATTTTGCTGCAGAGCCTCAAGAATGCCATGACTCACTTTCTGGAGTGGGAGTATCTGGGTGCAATACAAAAACCCAAATTTTGCTCCTTGGAGATAAAACTGCTGTTCAGTCCTTACAAATCCTTCTGACGTGTGGTAATTACCCACAATGTCAGGTATAAAAATACTTCATACATATTTCCATTTTCACACCCCAACAGTTTCATGTTCTCACAGGAGGTTTTCATCTAATTTGGCAGACACTTTCGCCGAGTCTAGTGTTCTGTAATATTTGCTTGGTATAACGAGTTTGATACACAGCAAAATATGAGGATGATTTCAGTCAAATTATTGAAAAAGTCATATATTTCTCATGCAAATACTGAAAAATCAACTTCATATTAAGACAAATCTGCAAAAGAGCCCTAAATCTCCCAAATACATGAGTAAGGAATCAGGATGAAAAGAAGCTTTTGTCTCACCCTTAATGAAAAATTTGCATCAGAAAAACCAAAAGCATGCCTTGAGGGTTGATTCTGGCAGCTTCTTTGGGAGCCCGGGCCAATACATGACTGAAAATGCTTAAAACTCCTGTGAGGGCTTTCAGCTGCCAAAGAAATAGACTGAAGTAAATATTGATGCTTCTTAATAAGCTGCAAAACTAACTAGACCATTAGCAACAAGACAGGGGGTTGTAGTTTTTAATGCTTGTGACTGCTGTGAGGGTGTCGATATCTCAAAAGACAATTAACAGAATGCAGTCGATCCTTTTTTTTTTTTTCCACAGATAAGCTTCTTGGTGAGTAATACATTTGAACTGTAAAAGACAAAAGCCAGAAAAAACTGCCCTAGCATCTGCTAAACAAAAGAATATATGTAGAAGTTTCTCCCACGGGTTTCTAACTTCACATTCATAGTGACACAATTAATTGTCTGTTGATTGTGAACAGCAGATAAGTAAGATGAATTTGATTTTCTCAGGGTTGCCCCAGGCATATTTAAAAGTATGATTTTTTTTTCAGTCATGCATGAAAAATGATGTATGATCGTGTGATAATAAAATTTAACTGACTTGACTTTGCAAACATATTTGCCCCGGGCTGTTCTATTGATGTATACATCTAATTATGTTGCATCAATTTTTAACAGATAAACAAATAGAAAAGTGCTCAAAGCAGAAGATTTTTTGGTTACTTGGGGGCAGAAAAACCTCACAACCAGAAGAAAAACACGAACCTGTGACACGATGTGGCCTTAAACAGATGTTCTGGCTCCTGTGGGAAGAGGAAAAGAACACAAGTTTCTTCACCTCTTTGTGATGGGATGAGGTGACATGCACACACTCCACTCTCTGTGCACTCATCTTTTTTACACACATTTTAATAGGTGCACAGTTGTTGTATTTTGGACTGAAAAATCACATCACATTCAAAAGTAAGAATGTTCTTTGCATGCAATATGAATTCACCCTCGGAGGCAAAGGCTGCTCGCTGTGTAGCCGCAGAGTTTTTATAAGAATATGCCTCAGGGCAGCCTTGGTGGCATTTAAAGCAGCAGGTAGAACATTGAATTTCTCCCAGATGATAATGAAAAAGCACCAGGATTGGAGGCATGTTTTAGACAAACTAAACTTAATCTCCTCACAGTTTAAATGCTGCCAGAAAAAGCACAGCATCTTCTCTCAGTGGGATTCAGTCACCATAAGCCATGTGCAGTACTGTATGTGTTTGCTCCGTGTTGTTTTGCAATGCTGTTGGTACACATAGTATGCTGTTTACTTATCACTCCATGCTGTCAGAGCTGGCACAGACTGCATGTGCTAAATAAAAATGGATTGCTATAGGCCATGAGTCTGCATTAAACAGTTTTTTTGAGTGGGCCAGTGTTATGTTAAAATAAGACAGTTTTTTAAAAAACAAAGAAGGGGCAACATTTCAGCACCTGTGACTTCTGTAGCTGTGAATCTCAGTTAACCAGGTTTACTAGTAGCTAGTGGCTACTGAATATTGTAAATCAAGGGTTCAGCTTGTGAAGTTAATTGAAAAATTGGTTTCAGACCAAGGTTATGACAAAGTACAATACCTTGACTCAATATGGAAGGTAAATAAGTGAACAATGAATTTACAGTGATTGGAAATTGAAACAGTCACAGTTTGGTATGTTGTCAAACTATTAACTGCAGCCATTCGAAAATGCAAAATCTTTATTATTCATATCTTGTGCAGTTCTCTCTCCAGACAGTTTTCTGGCTTGCTTCACAAGATCTGGGTCTCATACCCAGCAGTCTTATGTATACATCTTTGGCATGGAAGTGTTTAATTGAAACAAGTTTTTGTCTTAATAAATGACAGTCACACAGTGCAATCACAAAAATTCAGTGAATTTTGTGTTTAAGCCCTTCCTAGGTGCATACGCTGAAGCTCTAAACTAAAATTGTCCTTAATATCTTTCTGGCTGGTTTGGCGATGCTGAAGAGAAGTCAGCGTGCCATAAACCAATCCAGTACAGTCTGACCCGATCGCTAAGCAAGGAATTAGAAATATTCTGTTCTGGTGTTGACTGTGACTCGCTGCCCCTTTCCAAATCACAACTCAAAACACAGCTGTTCAGAACTGCGTTTTCCCTGTAAACCCATTTTAATTTCATTTTCTTCACCTGTTGTGCTTGTGTGCTTGTTGTTTTAATTATTTGTGTTATGTACTTTTGCTTTTACTCTTGTTGTAAAGTGTCTTTGAGTGTCAAGAGAGGTGCCTTTAAATAAAATGTAATATTATTATCACTGGTAGTCTCATTTTATGTTTGGGATTATGATCAGGCGTGTATATGAGACTTTTAGAGATCACTTAGAACAGGGTTGTCCAAACTTTTTTTTTTTTCCAAAAGGGCTGTATTGCTTACCGTGGAAATTACCAAGGGCCGGCGACTCTTACAGACCCATTTCTTAACAGTGAAAGTAACAAACGAGTGCTTAATTTCAAAAGTATTTCATTTTGGTAGTTTCTGTAAGAAACACATAAACAAACAACCAAACAAAAAAATCTTTTTATGGCAGGATCAGGATCTGTAATTTATCATGTTTGTTTATAAGACCGTTATAAGAACATTTTCAACCTAAATATCTCTGATCCTGCATTCTGAACCATTTTATGCATCAACTTTTGATACCTGTTTATAACTTTACTTAAGTTGTTTGTCCTCTCATGTTTTTTTTTTTTTTTAATAAAGTGGCCAATTCACAACCCAAATTTTTGAGAGATATAACCAGAAATATTTAAATTTCCAAGCATCTGACAGAAACTGTAAATGTTCACAATTAGAACATGATTAATTTAAGTTACAAAATTAATACTTACTAAAATGAAAGCTGGGGGCCGCATGAAAATGGACGGTGGGCCACAATTGGCCCCCGGGCCTTAGTTTGGACATCCTTGACTTAGAAAGTCCTCACAGTCCCCTTAAACTTTAGTGGACTTCCAATTCAAATGCAACTGAGGAGGCTGATTTTTCAGAGGGTTAGTTACAGCATAGTAGTCAGGTGGGTTTTGACCTTGTTTATAATTCAACAGTGCAGTGCTGTGCTGTGACCTGCATTTCTTACACTAATTAAAATCAGAATTAGGTCAGTTTCAATGATAAACTATTAATGACAAAATAATACAGGGGAGGTATAATTGCGAGGCTTGTCAGCATCAGGTAGATGATGTGACACCTTTCCTGCTGGGAGAGGCTGCTGCTGTGATGTCACACTGCCACCCAGGAGGCACGAGGGTGTGTGTGAGCCCGTGTGTGCGCGCGCGGCCGGTCGAACGAACGGCGGATTCCCATCACAACCAAGATGGCGGCGGAGCGGACAGCCGGCTCCGTGCAGTGACTGACAGACAGAAACAGAAGAAGGAGAAGAAGAAGCTGAACAGAAAACGGTGTCACTCTGACTGACAGAAACAGATAAGAAAAAGAACCGAACTGTGCAACTCACCACCCCGTTACCGACTGTTACCGAAATGAAGCAAAACCGTTAGACGACACCGGCTGAAGTTGTGCGCGAGGACTAATTTAACGTCCACGAACGGGGTAAGTAACGATGAACCGTTATAGTGACAGACGGATTTACTCAACAGCTGCGAGCTAAGACTACCCAGAAATAACACTCTCTCCTTCTGTCACCTCACTTTTGTTTCCTGCCTTTTTTTTGTATTTGATCCGATACTAATTGAAGCTAATGACAACCCTGCCCTCATTGTATTTGACCCGATATCTCCCAAACCGTCCTCGCTGATTCATCTCCAAAGCAACGATAAGTGTGTGTTGCTGTGCCACAGGTTGTTGCAGTCAACGCCAAATCGTGACTGTTTAAATCACCTCTGCGTGTGTGCGTGATGTAAACGAAACACTAGTCACACCACATTAAATCCCTTTTCATTAGGTTGTATATGACTGTTTTAGCCTCCAGCGTGAGGTCGTTAGTGAACTAAAAATATCCTCTAACACTAACCTTCTTTCTCTGCAACCCTGCTTTTTTTTTTTTTTTTTTTTACCTGAGGATATTTCAGGTCGTTCAGGTCTTACTTTTGTCTCAGAGAATGCCTTCAACTTCACCTTGCTACAGGCAGTGGTACAAAATGTGCAAGGAGAGGCATTTCGGGACAGGGATTCTTCTGTTGTCATGCATTTGAGGTTCACAATAGAGGCTGACACTTGTGGTGTATCAAGGAAAAAAGGCAGAGAGTTCATCATTGGGGACACGGTGTGTACTCTGTACTCTCAGCACTGTCTATAGCACAAGGATCAGTGGATTACTGAGCAGATATTTCATGCAGTAACATTAGTTGACAGCTTTTAAGGGATGCATGATGAATGGAACTAGGAAAAATCTGTCAGTACTAGACAATTACACTTCTATCTGCTTTTCTGGCCCTTATTGACTTACCTATTGTCTGTCATGCATTAAACTGATAACTACAGAGAGCGTGGTCTGTCACAGACCCTTTGTGCATCCATTTGGATCAATACTTATCGAACAAATTTTTACTGGTCAAATAACACATGATAAGGTTGATTAGATACTGTCGTCATTGCATTGTCTTTCCAATAGGTGGCACTCTGATCTCAGAATTTACATAACTTTGAGCATTGTCTGCAACACATAACACACAACTATGCAGACGATTGGTTGTTTCACAATTTATAATGATGTGACACTTTTCTTATATTATTCGTAGGGATGGGTATTGAGAACAGATCCCAATTGAGACTTCTTCAGAAATAGTTCAGCCCATTGACATTATTAGTCTTTTGCTTAACGATTCCCTTAACGATTTTGAACATTACGCTGGAGCAGACTGAGCTTGTGTGTACTGCCCCCCCCCTCCAACTAGCTTAGCATAGCAGATAAATGAATGTTTCACAAGAATAATCAAAGAAATGTTAACTACTCTCTCATAAAAGATTCTTATTCAATACATTTAAAATAAACATCTCCTAGTGTTCCACAAATGAAATAAAAAACATAGCGCTAGCTTGATGCTAATGTGCATAGGACATTGAATTGATATGCTAGCAGTTAGCATACATCGCTAGAACATATTGGAATAAGTTTTTGTGAACAATACTTAAAACTCAAAAATGTCAAAATGCTATCAGGTAAATGTTTTCCATACATGAATAGCAGACTCATGGCTGAGTTCAGCATGACTACGGCAAGCTCAAGGTTCCAAACAGCTCAAGCATTGTCAGGTGGCCCACTTCAGTTAGCAACACACAACAAAATATTTACTTTTTTAAATTCATTTGTATGTACAGATATCTAAATCCGCTGACCAAGTTCATATTTGTTTGCTTCTAAACTCAACATAATATTGATGATGCAGAAATCTTGTAAAGCCTTCATTTTTTTAAAACAGAAAATTCACAGGAGGAGTTGATAAGTCACCATTTTTTTACGAAGAAATGTGAGGAGAGAGCTGTTGAAGTAGAAACACACCAGAAGTCGAGTTGTTGTGGATCACTGTGACTCTGACATCAGGACTCAGACATGCACCGTGGTGACGGCTGCCATCACATTTTGACATCCAGAGGATTTACTTCCCAAAGAATTCCCCGCTGCATCGTTAAGTGGTGTCGCACAGGACAGGCAAGTCTAGTCAAATCACATATGTGACAGAAATACTCTTAAAGACTGTGATTTGAAAACCTCAGCTTCACATTCCTGCAAGGTAACCCACACTGTAATGCCATAATTCCTCTGCCTGCGTGGCTTTTTTTTGGTGTTTTGGTTTCATTTAAGTCTCTAGTCCCTTCACATTTCATGGAGATTCTCACGACCATGCTCTGTTGTTGTGCACGTGATGGACAGGTTGTTTGTCTTCTGTCTTTTTGCCGTGCCTGTTCATGTTCAGAGGGCAGAGTGGGGCCTTACTGGAATGCTGGAGAGGAAAAAGAGGAATAGTTGAAGCCACTGTTGTCTAACAAACATGAGCCAAATGGCATCAACCCTTTTGCAGGTTTCTCAACTGTGCTGTGAACTCCTGTGCTTTAGGATTTACGGCAGTGGGTAAAAGATCAAAGGACAGACAGCTAGATGTGCCTGCTTTACTGATTGAAGACTTCATGTACGCTCAGTAACCCTGGTTCCTCCAACCCTGACACCAGCCTCAGGGTTAATGCCTGCTGTCCACCTGTAATTGACACCACATGTCACCTCCTGTGGCAGGGGCAGGTTAATACCAAAGGCAAGGAGAGGCTACTTGTAATTTTCATCCTGAGTAATTCAGTAAACATAAACAAAGCAGGTAGCGCTTTTCCGCATCTGTAGCTTTCAGATGCAGAATGAAGACACTTACCCTTTCATGATTCTCATTATTAACATATCTAAATTAGTATTTAAATGCACAATAAAGCAATAGGTGCCAAATACCTGCATTTAAGATTGCTTTTATTTAGTAGTCAGTTGGCGTCTGAAATATTTCCTTTGTTTTTGACTAGTAGAGTGTATGTTGTAACTAGCGCTCAAATTTATCAATATCACAGGACCCCACTAGATATTTAATTATGGTATTATGAGCTGCAACAATATGACTTCTCTGCAATGTAAAGCTACCAAATGTCCTTAAGGAAAAACAAACTCTTTTATTCTTCACTGGATAATTACTCTTTATATTAGGGATGTCTTGATCCCGATCACTAGTATCTGATTGGGCCCAATCTTGATATTTTTTAATGCTCCTGTGATCAGCATTTTAGCCAGTATTCATGACTGATCATTCACATTAGTTGTCATTGGGCAAAAATTGCTGCTGGACGCTTATGTGTCAGCATAGCTGAGCGCTCTGAGTTTTCCCAACCTCGTAAAGTTAATGATGAATAATAAAATTAAGGCACAATGATATAGAACAGCATCAAAACTTAGCTCCATGAGCACAACCAGTCATGTTACAAAAATAATGCCTGCTTTACAGAATCAAAACTAGATGGACTGGGTTCAATAGAATCAAGAAGCTTGGGAGATATCACAACTATTACTTTTATTCTTCTTTATTTTTAAAATAAAACAAAAAAAGGTACTGTCCTACCTCTTCAACAAAGTTTATCTCTGCAAACCCAAGAATCGGATTGGGATGCGGTATCTTCTGATACCATATACTAAAAGATCAGGATTGGAACTGGGGGTAAAAAGGCTGATGGGGACTTCCCTACTTTATATATATTTACTGGGGATGGGTATTGTCATGTGACTATACTATATGATATAAAGCCCATAAGTGGAATAATGTCACGATACAGGAATTCTGCAATAATCAATACAATACAAGACAGCCATACAGTCACATTACAACCTGCTTTAGTTCATGTTACCTCTGTTCATGTCATCAGCGTCACCAGGAGGAGTCATGAAGTTATGACTTGGTGAATAAATCTGGTTGAGGGATCTGCTTCGAGTGCTGGTTAAAGGAAAACAACCCCCTGCTGTTATTCCTTTGTAACTAAAAATAAAAATGAGTGTCACATGCCCAAGCAGCAACTTAGAGTGTTGAAAAATTAAGCTGGAGTAAAATTGAGGCTGGCAGCAAAAGCCAAAGAAACTCCTCTGGGTCCCATATTAAACGCTAAGCTGCAGAAATGATCATGTTTACAGTCTTGTTCCAAAGTGGTTTTGGCCTATGTTGCTCTTTCTTTGCATACACTCTATGAGGGGGCGTTTTTTCTTTTAAGCAATAGAGAAGCAGTTGAGTGGACTAACAGGTAGATGCTTTGTAGCTGTTTGCCTGGAGGCCTACCTCAGCTCAGCCTGTTTCCAACTTGTCTGAAAGTCAGGTTGAGTCAGCATTTTCTTTTTCCATGTTTTGTATGATCTGTAGTTATGCCATGTACTGTAATATTTACTCAGGATAAATGAGAGGGCATGAGTTACAAAGTTCGGGAACAACGTAATGCAAGTTAGATAAAGTCTGTGAGATTTGGGTCAGAAATGAAACTTTTCATAGTGTAATTATTGAAGGGTACTTACTGTACATAGCGTGATTGCATGGATGAATATGTCATGTCAGTTACAATATACAAAAGTTGGGCAAAAATGTAACATCTGATGAGAAAGAACTGTTTTTGATTTTTCTTCAAATGAACCCTCATTCAGGGTTTCCAATGCATGAATGTTGTATTTGACACGAGTCAGAGCTTGGACATTCTGCGGACTCAATGGCTAGACTGAGGAACCTGGAGAATATTGAAAAAAAAAAGTTCATTAATTTGGTCCTTGAGTGATTCACTGTGGGCTCTCTCCTAGAAAAACTGCTCAAGCATACACACAAAGTAAAAGAAAAATACTAATCAGTGCATGATTTTCTAAGTAATCATGTATCTGGGGTGAGATGATTATGAATTGTTTGTAGCAGTAATGCAGACACTGTTTATTTTAATTAGGAAGCCGAAGGCAACAGCAGCTTTTAGCCTTTTTTTCTATCTGTCATAATGATAAGATTATAATATAATGGAGCAACTGAATGAATTCCTATCATCCCATCAATGCCAACTTCTTTTATTTACCCAAGGTTGTTTGTTTCAGGGGATGATAATGATGGTGGCACTAAAAAAAAATCTGAAAGAGTCTTAAATCTTTGAAATTAGTGACAGTCGTGCTTTTGGCATTCACATACATTTCCTGCTCTATTGAGTGTAAAAACTCCTCTCTCCCTCTCTGTCTGATGCTTTCCAAGTTGTGACCTCTGCATCATTATATCACTTTTTCTGAGATGTTTGTTTCTCTCTTAATTTGAGATTTCTCAAACCTGAGGGCCTCAATCCTACTCAACAAATATGACAGAGGACCCCATTTAATAGAGACTGACCTCTCAAGTCTGTATTTTCGTTCAGCGCATTCACAAGTCTGCAATTTACTCAGAGCTAATGATGTCGAACATGGTGTCAAGAGTTCACATTGGATTCGCTTTCTAATGTAGCTGTTCAAAGGTTGCCTCATGAGTAAGACTAATTTCAGAAAGAAAATCCATCCATATAATCATTTTCATATTATACTTCTGTGAAAAACTTTAACCCCATTCGCAATGTGTGTTTAACCCAGAGCTGTAGAGCAAGAAAGCCGCTTTTTCTGTGAAAAAATATCATTCTGTGCATACCAAAACAGTCTCTGACTTGTGGCAGAAAAAAAAGACTTATACTGGATTAAGTTAATAGGTAACTTTTAGCTGAACAAACAAGATTGTGATAATCACATGCCAAGAAAGTGAAATACAGATTAATGTAGAGATATTTAAGCCATCTTAAGTCAAATACCTACATCCAGTTTACATTTGCTGTGTTAGCCCTGGCTACCATTCACCAGATATTATAACACATCCAAAATATCAGGGGATAAGAAAACAAACAAGAAACAAGAAATTATCTTGAAAGAGTCTCATATCTTGATGTATGTCTGGTCATAACCCCCAATTTAAAATGAGGTTATCGGCCCTACAATAGGTTATTTCTAAATGCTAATTTCTAGCCTCTCGATCAGGACTGGATTGATTTACGGCACGACAGTTTCCATGACAATACCTGCTGACAAAGTTTAGCAGTGAGAAGAGAGACCTGTTTTTTTCTGTGGTTTATCTAGTAGTAATCGTGGACACTGGAGCTGGACTGTCTGACAGAAAAGAGACAGAAGAGCAGAAAAAAGCTAAACAGGAGAGTGATAGAGTGTGAGCTAAATGACAAGCTAAAGGCTAAAACATGGGTTAAGCTGATTGTGATAATGTTCATTCCTGCCCACATGCAGCAATTTAAGTGGTCTGTTCAAACCTGAGAGTCTGCCAACATAATGAAAAGTGACATTACATTTGCTCTGCTTGGTAGATGAGCACTGGCAGGACATAACTAGGATTCACTAATGTTACTCAGCACTGAAACAGATCACCAGGCCCTGAGTAGAGCTAAATCTAACTGGCTACTGCACCATGGTACAAACTCTTAAATTTTGCTTCTTGTCATGTTTCAAACAATGGCACTACGTAACTGTTGATGATTACGTTACCTTGTCGTGTTGTATCTAGTAAAAAAAAATCTTGAACAAAGAAAAGTGGTGTTGAAAAGAAGATCCGATCGACTGTCCTTTTCACTTTCCAAACAATTGGGTCAGGACAGTATTGTAATGATTAATATTAAACCTTTAATTAACATTAACATTAAATTAATATTAAAAATGTGATCAGGAAACCTATTAGCTTCTCCCATACATCCCACTGGAAGTGTGCCAAAAGTTTTGAGGCTCAATAGCCATCTCTCATGATGCTACAACTCTAATAGAGTTGTAACAGAACTTTTTTGGGACCAGAATTACCATTTTAAGGATGTGAAACGTTTTTTGATCAAACCAGGCTACTGTGTGAGCCTGGAGGTCACAGCACAGCTCGACTGTCATTTTTCTTCCGTGCAACCAAAAGCAGGCTTTGTTCTGGCAAATAAAAGCTGTTATGGATTTGCATGAAGACAGACTGAGGACAGGATTACATGTTCCCAGGGAATACCATCCACAAACACTAATTAGCTGTAAGCTCAGAGTACTGTCTGCAGGGAGAAAGGCAGAACGTGTCCTCAGTTGGTGGGTGGCATCTGGTGCTAGGCGAGATGATTTGGGGCGTTCTGCGCTGATCTCATCATCTAAAGTGAGATTCACAGCTACCAGCAAAGTCATCTGTTAGAACAATAAAAATTAAACATTTACAGTTTTTTTTTTTCTCATTGGGAAGCTAAACTGCAGTCAGGCAAAATGTGTTACATCAATTGACGCTGGTGTATCAGTTAAAATAAAATGCACTGTGATAATTATTTTGAGTGGGTACATATGACCCTTAATTACCTGCTGATGTTGACGAGACTAGTAATAAGAGGAGGATAAGACGTCGCTGGAACTATGCTCCAAATCAGAAGACGTCATGGTTAAGGGAATTGGAAGATCAGGCTGGTTGGGGGTTGGTTGGTGAGATCAGGTTTCGTGAGGAAATGCTGGAAATCTTAGACAGCTGACTGAGATATTGCACAGATTGTAGCATTGGTTGATCAGTACAGCAACCAAACACTACTATCTGTTACATGTGTGTTTGTGCCGTCTGTGCATGGCTCTTTATAGTTTATTATTTTTGTGTGGGTGGTGTTTTTTTTATTGCAATCAGATATTGATGTTGATAGGATCGGTAGCTGCATGGTAAAGTCTATCACTGCTGTTTCTCCTGCTGCTGCATCCCCATTTATCACAGTTTGTGCTTAATTATCCATAACAAACACACATCAGTCTTCCTCTCCCACCGCCAGAGACAGATTGCCTTAAACTTCAGAACAGCTTTAAAATGTAGGTCAAGACCTTGCAGCGAGTTTTCAAGGCTCTACGCATGCTCTTCATACTGCATGCACCAACATCATATTAATATTTTGTGTAGGTTGGTCCCTGCAGGGCACAAATTGCTAACTAACTCTGGCACTGTTTTTTTTTTTTTCGTTTGATTTTCTACTGCTTGACTCACCTTACAGATTAATTGACATCCTTGTGACCTTTTGTTGTATCACATTGCTCAAATAAAGACAGGTTTAGTCAGTGCTAATGGATAAAACATCAGTGACCTGACTCCCAGCATCCTCCTCCTGTTCTGAAAAGTGCTTAACTTTAAAGCTTCAAAAAGAAGTCAAGGAGAGTTTATCTGCTGAGAAAAACAAGAGCCAGAACTGCAGCAAAACCTTTGCTGACTTTTCTGAATAAAGCAGTACATTTCTTTCACAGCGTAACCTTGGTGCTTGAATCGTAGTTCACTTTACAAAGTAGAGACATTTCAGAGAGCTTTTAGCATCAGAAAGAAGTCCCACCCTCTTGTTATTGCAGCATAAGAGGGGCAAAACTTATTTTGTTCCTCGAAAGCTTTCAAAATACCTACCCTTATCCCTTCAACAGTATATGTATGTTAAATGAAGGGAAATTGATATCATGCAGTAAAACCTCTGTTTTATTTAGTGTTGAGAAGCATTTTCACAGAACCTTGCAGAAAATTGGTTTGACCTACTTTTCACAGACCTAATGTAGGTTATGTAAGGGATTTTAATATGAATGTTAAAAAGGCATAGTTGGACTTTTTCCAAGCAGAAAGAAAGAAATTTGATGTTTCAGAACTCCACTCATCAAATATCTGCACACGCAGGCAGAAAGTGACGGCATGTGACAAGTTGTTCAGAGTAAAATTGTCCTCCAGCACTTCTACAGACTTGGTACTAAAGAAAACAGACTGTGTGGAGAGGTAGAGAACACATTGGAACGCATTGAATATATAATGCACTGGTTATCTTTTTATTTTCTATAAACCTGCTTCAGTGTGCAAGTGCACTCTAAAATAATTGTTCTGAACTCTGTGAACTGCGCAAACTGATCCTGAAACTGTTTGTCATACTATAAATACTGGAAAGTTACACAAAAGGAGGTTTTGGCAGGAATTCATGTGTTGGTAACTGCTGAAACTAAGGGTGTTATTTTGGCTTATGTACCCTTTTTTAATGTTCATGACTTTTTCGCAAGTTATCAACAAGGGATGCACCAAGTTTTTTGCCTCCGAAAACTTTCAGCCCAAAATGGCTCAAAAGTGCATTTTCGACCAAAAGACTTTTGTCACAGAAACACGGATTGTTATGGTAACACAAGTAAAAACCCACAGCCAGCACACGGGCTGTGAGAAGATGGGCAGGGACATTTTGGTTTTGTTTTGGTTTTTTTTGTTTTTTTTTCCTGTCAAGAACATTTATTTCAGTGCATCCCTTATACCAATCTGGATCCTATTTTACAAAGCCCACCATATGCATCTTTTCCTGATCCCAGCATCACTTACCCTAACAGAGAGGATCTGTGTCTCGAGTTGCCTTTGTTTTCCTCCATGTCTTATAAATTCATGGCCTTTTGAGGATTGGCATAACAGTGAAAAATTATTCACTGATGTGTCATATTTCTCTTGTATTGTTGCGTTGCTGACACATTGTCACAGCAATAGGCCAACACAGGCTGCATATTTGTGATCAGCTCCTTGAGACATACCTCGTTTTAGAGAAACGGCAGGTTTTTTGTTGCCTTGCATCTTGTAGAACTCTGTTTACATGAGTTTGTAAAGGTAAATTTGATTTTAATTATCCCTGAGGGACATTTGTTGCAGACTATAAAAAACAGCACAGTATTTCAAACACAAAAACAAACTGACGGCAACAAATAGTCTCATACCTAATTAAAAAACACAAAGTCTGTCAGCAGAGGTTAATGCATCCCAATTATCTTCCATGAATACTCTCTGATGCTTACACAATGTGTTGGTGTTAGTTTTTATGTCATTAAACCGATGATGGTTTCAGAAAGTTGTGGTCATCTGCTGGAGACGGTTCTTGCTTTTTTTATGTGAGAACATTTCCCATTTCTGTGCTGGCAAAGTTTAAAGCTTGTTGCCCTGTCTTTTGTGGCTATTTAGCTGTAATCATTTTTCTATTTCCTCTTTTATTGTTGCTTTGGGACCTGGGAGTTAATGAGGTGCAGCTTAGACAGGACCTGCAGCACATTTCATTTCACTGGAGTGTTTTCAAGACTTTTGGCTGCAGAAATGATTACCTTTCAATGTAAATATTACAGGTCTACATGTATAAATGTAACGTCTTTCTCACAGAGGTCATCTTTCTTCCTCACTGTGAACTGACCTGATGCTGTTAAAAGGCAAAAGAGCCAAACACCCTCTGCTCCGGGCAAATTGGAAGCAGATGCTTGGCTAGTGGGGCTTCCTATTGGCTTATGTTTATGTTCATGAGCACATTCCTTCTCACCTCCTCCACGTGTCTGCCCTGCTGTGGCTGTGTCTGTGCTAGTTGTCTTTACAGCTGCAGGCCAGAGCAGCGACCGGGGCCCTTAGAGCCTCAAACCAGAGTCTCTTTGGTGAGTTTCCTTGGCTCCAGTTCTCGTGAACTCAAGACAGCTGGAAATCGTTGGCCTGTCACGTTTGCTTAAATAAAACCCTTGTGGAGGAGACTGAAGGCCCTGTTGGGTCTGGACATCTTATCAAACTCCGCCCTGACATCCCACTGTGGTTATAAGTCAGCGAGTTTAGGCTTTGTCTTTGGCTCTGGCACCAGGCCCTTCATGTGGTCAAGTTTAAAGTTTCACTGTTTCTTTGGCTCCCACGCTACTCTCTATGCTGTGATTACTGCACAGTATTAGATAGAGCCCAGGCAATCTTTGCATCCAGCTGTGTCATGTGATAAAGTGCCTCATAAAGCAACTTAAAGACATCATTTAGGATGCTCTGCAGTCAAATACTCATTTCAACTCTACTGAGACAAATGGTCTGCAACATCTCAGGGAAAACTGCGTCTTTTAGACATTTGTGCTGAATCCACCCACACTGTAAATCATCCAGTAATATAAATATGACCCATAGTGCTCCAGGACCATTGTGAAAGACTGACCTCTGAAAGATGCTCACACACATCCCATTTCAAATGTTCACTTTTTTTCACTGCTGAGAGGAATCAGTGATTTCTTTCTGGGCGTTTTCCTCCAGACCACGTCCAGTTTTCCTTCCAGGTCAGTCTGCCAGGGGAGAAGTGGGGCAGCCAGCAAATTAAGATATTTGGATTAGACCACTTAAGCCTTGAAGCAGATTTTTGTGCGTGTGTGTCAGGGATGGTATGAGTCACGGCTCTGCATCTTTCTGCTGTGCTGCTGCTGCGAAAGGATCCAGTGATGATCTGTGCATGATGGGCTAAATACACAAAAGATGGGTGTTTTTCTCTCTCATGCATTCTTTGTACTCTGACTCACATGGATGAATTCAGAAATCGGGTTTGCTTATTTGCTTTCAAGTTTTGGTGATTGCAAGAAAGTGCCCATAAGATCAGAAGTAAATCAGTCCTGTGAGCATTTATTGCTATGAGGATTTGGAAGATGTGCCAATGTGTTGCAGGGGGGATATGTTCAGTTATCTCTCTGCAAGACCAAATTTTATTGTAAAAAAATAGCAACAAATTAAAGCCATATTAAGGTTGCTGTTGGGGGTAAATCAGAAGGTGGGTTGTAGCCTGATGCAGCAAAGCACCACAGACAATGTTAGGGATGGGAAAAGAGAAATGATTCCTGTTAAGAATCGGTAAATTTGGTTGCTAGCTTGTTGTAGACTTTTTTTTTCTTGAAGGAATGACTTTCTTACTTGTTTTTGTTGCATGTTTTTCACAGATTACACCCCTGGTATTCTACTGAACCATGTCTCCTAGATCTCCATCAACCATCCTGAAACTGAAATCACCTTGCAACAAAACTGTGTGAACCATGCATGTTCCTAATGTGCAGCAGTCTTACAGGGCTGCGTAGTGTGTTGTTTATCTTGCTGATAGTGGGAAAACCAAACTCCAATAATCATTTTTCATTGTGTCACCTCTGTATCCTTCCTGAATTCAACAATGTTGAATTTTTATATTCCTGAAATGTAGGACAGACAAAGAGAGAGGGTTGCAGCCAATAAAATCAGTCCCATATGCAAGACATGCAGTCCTTATGTAATGTGTGCTACAGCACTACTGCTGCAGTGGTTTGTTTTTGTATTTTTAGCCGTCTGACAGCATGGTGAGGATGAGTATCATTCTTTGGCCCGTCATGTGGCTCTGTGGTCGGTGTAGCTGGGGAGGTGTTGCACCAGAGCCCTCCACTGCTCTGCAACCAAAGGACTCTGGAAAATGGGGTCAACGCCTCCTTGTTACTTTTCTGTTTGTAATAAGGGGTTAACTGTACTTTCTTTGTGTTTGGTGAAACAATACCCATGGCTGTGTTTGCCAGTTGAGTTTTATGCAAAATCCCTCTTGGTCCTTGAAGAAGCATGGCTTTGCAAGAAAGGGGATAGCTGTTATAAGGGCCAACACCCTGTGTTATTGCACCCCTCCTTTATTATGCATGATGTGATTTTTTATGGACTACATGTGCTTTGAATTTGTCTTAAGAAAGAGAACAACAAGAACCAAGCTTGGGTTCATAGTTTTGAGTGCTTGTCGTGCATCTGATGAAACCACACAAGTTGACCACTTCAGTATCTGCCTTTTGTTAAGCCTGTGTTAATGCAAGAATGTGACCCCACAACCTCGCGCTCACACACACACACACACACACACACACACACACACACACACACCACAAAGCGTCATCAATTTCTCACCTCCTCTTCAGACTACATGTTATCTTTTCAGTCTTTCCCCACATTCTCACTTTGGCTCACATGCAGGCTTTTTATGGTGGAGGGTGTTAGGAGCAAATCTGAAGGTGCCAAAGGAATGTGTGTGTTTGTTCCACCTCTATTTTTGTTTTGCTTTTTCTCCCTTGTGCTTTTATCTTTTCAGTTCATCTAGAAAGTAGAGCTGAAAGATTTGTATTTATGTAACACAGCTGACCTCCACATGCACCAGTCTGCACTCAATGTTTTCATTTTGAAATCATTTTTCTGTGTTTTGTAATGTGCTGAGGTCCCATGTAAGTATTTCTGACAGAAACGTGAGCACATGTCTTACATCCTGTCCTCTGGAGCATACTCCAGTTTCTCCTAATGCAGGAACCTTTTATGAGTCTACTCTGTGTGTTGGACAGGATGTTGAATGTAGACTGTGGTCTTTGGCTGAGGATGCTCTTACAGATGTGAAGCCCTCAGGGCTCCTGTGGCCACTCACATGTTGGGAAGTATTTCCCAACATATAACCCCACCCTCTTATTCCCCATGTTTCACATTTAGCCATTTAATAGCCAGGTGCTCCAAACTAAAATACTTACTATCTCTCTTAAAATGAGCATGAGCAAATAAAAATGTTCAGTTTCAATGTCATAATGTTGTCGTGATCCCCCACTGTGACTTTGCCATCCAGCTATGACCTTAGTCAGATCGTTATGTGCATATATGTGAACTGACTGACCCATCTGTGAAGGCCCTCCTGAATCACCTCAGTACTTTTTAAGTATTATCAAGGCTGACCAGACTTCATTTGGCCCAGAAAATAACCTTACTGCTCCTGTTTTCTCATTGGCTTCTGACTGTGAGGAAGTGGTGAGATGCATTTGTAATCTGAGTGCAGGAGCCAGGACAAAATGAACCAGCATTTTCTCACCATCTGTCAATAGCTGCAAGTGGTAATCAGAAAAACACACAAATGGCCCTTTATTTGATGACAAACTTGGCTCATTTATGCTGCAAATATGATTTCATTTTAACACTAAACACCCAGCTTTTGTCAGACTTATGTTAATCAACCCTTTTCTTCACCAAATGTTTTGGGAATCATAAGATAACTCTACTGTTTATTTTTTTACGCTTCCTGCCAGTCAGAACAGCAACATGTGTCACGAGAACACTTTGAACACAGCAGATGATGAAAGACAAACAAAAATCAGACAGACAGAAACAGCAAAGGTCAAGCTAGAGAGAGTTTTTCTTCTCTTTGATCTCCTCTGTACTTACATCAGTGTCTGCTGCTGAGAGGAGGAATAAAGGAGACGCTAACAGGTTTGTGTACATGTTCAGGGAGCTGAGGTCTTTCTAGCTGAGGATCACACATCCTGAAGTTGGCAGCTTTTTCACCTTCCTCCTGATCCCACACATTTGAAATAGCTTACACCCCCTGTTCATTAAACTTCTCTCCACACACCCTCTCTCTGCGTACAGTTGGAATCACCGAGGTTGTCCAGTTGAATTATTCAGACTTGAACTGAGCAGAGGGCCTGGAGTTTCAAAATCTGCTAGCAATGAAAGGACTCTCTGGGTGAGCCTTTGTCACTGGCTGTAACACCATCTTGGGAATGTTTTCATAGGGAACTCCCTTTAAAACTCTGTATGTTATCCAGATGTGCATGGTTTTGAGGGATGTAGCATTGCACGATTGAGCGTGCTCAGTAACCGTCTGGTTTGGAAGCTTCAAAGCTCAAATAGAACAATGGGCCATTAATTTAACCAGAAAGAGATCTCTCTTTGACCTAAACAAACAGTTTGTGAAACCAAACCCAATAAAAGTACTTCATCACATGCAAAATAGTTCCAGCTTGAGCTTCAACTCCTTGTCTCTCGCCCAGACGTCCAAAACTTAAGTTAGGTCAGCTTTTGGCCCCCTCTCAACAATCCTGTGACACAACACGTTCATTGACTGCTTTTCCATTCAGTGAAAGGGCTGACGCATGTGTTTACCTGCATTTTTATTCACTCATTGTCTCTATTCACCCACAAGAAGCCCAGAGAGGTGCCACAAATCAATTATTGTAATGGGGTCTTGACAAGGACTCAGACTCCTCTTTAGCGACTGAGGTTTTGTGCACACATGGCTGGGTATTTTCGGTAACTAATATCCTCCTCAATTTTTAAAAAATATTTCAGTCCACACCTGATCATTTACGGAAAAAAAACATCCATTTGCAACCAGGCCAGTCTGTCAGTCTAAAAGTGCGGCTCTAAGCACACACCAAATCCATAAGTGACATTGTTTTTTAGAGCTGAAACCTGTGCCACCCAATCAGAATAAACCCTCGTCATTCTGTCTATTCTGCCAGAGATTTAGATATTACGCCAGGGTCTTATGTTTGGATCAATAAAGAGGTTTGCTCTTCAAAGTAATAAGATGCACTTGAAGGAATAAGCAAGAAAGTGATTGCATCAATGTTCAAACTAACACACCTGCAGCACTAATGCTCATATCAATGTGCATAACTTCAAATTTTTTCTCACATTTGAGATCCAAAAAACTCTGGCTACAAGTGTATACATGAAAACATGAAATCAGGGTTTCCCAAAATCTTCACTTTAGCCAGGGTTTTTTAGAAGAGATCATGTTTAGTGACACAAAGCTGCAGTTCTGTCTTGATGACAGGCCGAAATGTCTAAAAATATACGCGGTTTCTCAGATACCAGGCTACATGTGGACATGGCTTCAGACTCATACTAAGACTCATATCAAGATTCAAACACTGAAGAGTTGATATTTTACACACATTGTTTTCTCTCTGTATATGATTACGTGTCACACATCCTCAGCATGCATCGAAACGTACTGAGAAACCTCATGAGTCTCCAAGTTTCTTAAAGAAATACAGAGTGAAAATCTGATTTTTAACCCAGAGACAAACTGGACACTCAGGAAGGTGTCAAAACGTTGATTTATGAATCCTCTCAGAGGAAAACTGAGACTGTACACCACAGCTCCCCGAAGAACAGAAGTCCTCCATAAAAAAATAAACGACACACAGCATAACCTTGTTGCTCAGCACGTCGGCATTTTGTTGAACTGTAATGCAAAGTGTCAACTTGTTTGTCAGAGAGAACAATATTATGCAACTTCTGTTTGAGAACAGCACATCATGTTAGGGTTTGGTCTTAAGGCAGTGTTTGTAAACTGCAAACTATTTGAATACAACATGACGACAGAATAAGTGGAAACATTTTACAAGCCATTCTCTTCACCATTTCTTACTTTAGTGTTTCCTCAATTTGAAATATTGTGTCTGCAGGTGAAGCCATGAAGTGATTTATCATCTGCATTTGTGTTGTTGGATTGAAAAACTCAGCTCTCACCTGATCTGCAGGAAACTGAACCCCAACCCTGAACCATTATGACAGTCTGATGATGTTCAGTGTGTAACATGTTTGATTATGACTAATAATGAAAATAAAAGTTCATTGCGCACTGTTTTCTCTTATTTAATTAGTAATTCCTACATTTTTGTAATTTCATGTTGAAGTCCAACCACTGAAAGAAAGACACAGGAAGAATGCTAAACATTTCTTTCAAAAGGAAGCTGAAACCCTTAGACACATCGTTTCTGGCCTCAAGCCTCAAGCAGCTGCTCTTTGAAGATGTGCCATAGTTCAGCTTCTCCTCACACCACTAATTTCCTCCTCTGTTGTGTCTTTGCTGTTGAGGTTTTGGTCTCAAACCATGATCTCAGGGGTCCTGATTTTTCTGGCATTGCTTTGAGATCACAATACAGCAAACAATCTGTGGTTAGTTACAGAGCTGGGTCGGAGTAACTGTGTCCATAAAAGGTTTTCAAAGAGGGAGCGCTGTCTCTGTTTTTGTATCAGAGTAGAAACTTTTATTGTTTTTGAGGATCAACCAAAGGATGAATGTCAGTTGAGTTGATTTCTGTGGTTATATCCTTTTAACAGCGTACAAGTTTTTATTCAAAGCTCTTTATTGTGGAAAATTCCCTGTTTTGTCTATTTATTTTTTCTAGTGAGAAATGAAATCACCGCTTTCCTTAAGCTCTGACCAGATCAATGTCAGTACACCTCTCAGCCTGAGCTTCTGCAGAAACTGTGAATGACGTTGTGCAGTCAGGACCTGTCGTCTTCAGGCCCCTCTTTGCACAGATTAAGGAAAAGACTGCTTGGCTTTTATCACCCAGCTTAATGGGCTCCATGATATCACAGAGTTTCTCATCAGCAGCTTTTAATGTGAAGCTGCTCTGTAATTGAAGCAGAATGTCAAGTGTGAAGAAACACCTCGCTGCTCCCTTTTTTACATGCATGCTTGTGTCTTTGCAGCAAACCAGGATTTGACTCTGCTGGTTCAGTGTTCAGAATTGGAGGAAAGTTCAAGTCTCAAAAACTAACTGTCCTCTTTAGACCCCACCCCCTGTTGTGTCCTTGAGCCAGCACACTGAACTTTTTGGTTTCATCATGTGAACTAAAGTTGATGCGGTCAAAGTCCATCAGCTAGCTTTTTCGACTGTTAATGGCTGTGTGGTACCTGAGTGAAACCCCTCTCCTTCTCACATTGAACCCACTCTTTTAATTTGCCCTTCCACTGCCCTCCATTGAGGTAGATTTATGACTGTTGGATTTTTTATTTTACTGCCAAAGCAAGGACGTGCGAACCGTCTGTACCTGCAACAACAATGAAAATCAATCTCCCTTTCTCTCTCTCTCTCTCTCTTTCTCTCCCTGTTTGTCTCTCTTTCTCTCTGTATCTGTGCAGGCAGCTGGGGGGGATGGGAGATGATGGAGGACAAAGGCCCTCGTGTAGCTGACTACTTTGTAGTGGCCGGTCTGACGGATCCGTCCAAGCCGTTGGACCAGGAGATCCACTTTGACGATGTCTGCCACAAGACGGCCAAGCCAAAGGCGCCCATCACAGATGTGTCCTTGGTGATCCGCTCCATGGGCGAGGAGGTGCCGCCAGGGTTCACATGTATAGACGAAACACCAAGTGGGCATTCAGCTGATCTGAACAACGGGGGCCTCATGGCTCCACAGATTTTTCTGTGCTACAGAAGAGGCCGTGACAAGCCGCCTCTCACTGACCTCGGGTACGTACCACAAGTGTATGACCTTTCATTACTGGAGCCATGTTCATGCATATCAACACACAAAGTCTATTTTTTTAACTAAGTCTTTCTACTGTTGGGATTAAACTTCAAATAACTCTGACCTGCTTGATCAAATATGTTCACAGACAGTGAAAATCAACACATCAAACGTTTCTCCACAAGTGTAGCTCTATGACACAGAGAGGCCTTCCCACAGTATTCTGATGTTTTATAGGTAATATTCTTACCAAGCCCTTTAACTGGAGAACACATCAGCAGGGGTTAATAAATGAAATGACAGCATCTTACATCCAATTTCAGGCTATTACCCTGAACATAACCTGGTCCAACCAGCTTTTGTGTCAAACTTTTGGCAAAATGCACCGTTTTGAATCCACTATATGTCATTTTTCTTTCTTTTTTTTTGATGTGGTCATCTCTGTTGGTTAAACAGCACTGCTTCATCATGCTGCTGTTGCATGACTGTGTTGTGCCAGCTCTTCTGTTAAGTTTATACTAGGTTGGCACAACGGCATCAGTTTGTTTTCTAAACTGGCGGGACAATAACTATTGGCAAAATCTATGCATCTGTGGCATAGGCTTATTTAGTCTGAGCCGTCTTGAAACTTGGCAGGGATGCAAATCTACAGCAGTGACATTGCCCTTTTAAATTTATATTTCAGCTCTCTGCATCATTTTGTAACTCCCTGTAGCGTACAGATGGCATATTCAGGAGCGTTGGGGTCTTCCTTACGACTGAAAATAACTGGGGTTACAACAGTTGAAACAAAGCACAATATAGAAAAAAATGAATTGAAGGAAGATAAAGGAGTGAAAACTTTAATAAATAATGTGGGACATTAATAGGAGTGTATGTTATTCTTTATTGGTGGTATTTTCTTATAGCAAACCATTATAACTACATAGCCATCATATGCATCTGTTGTGCTGCAGTACCCGTGCTTCACACCCCTTTTGTTTGTATGCTTTTGTTTCTTTTTTAATTTGCTCTGTGTATATTATTACCATGAGCCATTATGTTTTAATAAAATAAGTATAAAGACAATAAGGACTTTCTATTCTGCTCTAGTCCCTAGTTTGCGGTTCCCAATTCTACTCAATTCATGATCAAAAATCTGCGGTTTCTCCCTGTGTTACCTCCATAGTTATACCATTTGTGCAATGCAGCATGTCATATCCGTTATTTGTCTCATTCCCTGAAATAATCAGCAAACACTGAAGCTATTTCTGTAACTGTCAGATTCCTTCTTACCATATAACGAGGCACTGTTGTGCCTTGCTTTTGTGGTCCCTGTCGGAAAGTCCTCCATATCGTGTTTGTTCTTAAAAGCTGAAGTGCTTTCGGCTTAGTAAAAAAAGCTCCGCTCTGCCTGGAAAATCCTCCTGTGCAGCAGTTTCTTCCCCACAGCAGCCTGTTTCTGTTTGCCTTGCAGTCGTTCCAGCATTGTGATTTTTGCACCAAGAAGTGAAATAGTGTGAAGCGCTGTTACAGGTGTCCTCCTCAGCAACATCTTTTGAAATATGGGAATTCAATCCTGTTTGTTCAGAGCTCTCACTCCTCAGGCTGGCAGAGGGAGGTGGTGACAATGCTAAGGAGGCTCATGTTAGCCTCTGACACTACAGAGTGCAGTGCTTATCAGGCACTGACACAGAGGCTGCTCAGACGCTATCAGCAGCTTTGTGTGCTGAAAGCTAAGAGGGCTGCACTTCCCAAACACTGCGAGACTAATGGGAAGCTGACGAGGGTGTGTGTGTGCATGTCTCGACATCATTTGCATCCATCTTTACTTATTGCTCTATATGATGGCGGACTGTTTCTCACGCTCCAGAAGGAATAATCTGCAGGCAACAGTCATACCGATAGCAATCTGGCCTAATGCATACTGAGAACCAGAGAGGAATATGAAACGCATTAGCAGCTCTAAGATTTCAACTAAGAAACTGTTGATCAGAGGTGGTAATCCTCAGAGTCACTGTCACATGCCATTTCATCTTCGCTTTAGTCAGTAGCCACATTTGAACATATACACCAGAGCACCAGAGCTCTTTCTCTCTCCATCTGGAGACCTGATCAAAAGATGACAGTCTTGCAAGTGAGGCACATGAGATTCACAGTGAATCCTTATTTTTTTAACACACTTATAAAGAGGCTTAGTGCTGTTTTTGTATTGCTAAGCAACAACCGAATGGCTCGTCTGCGAACAGCTTACCGACTCAGGTAGTGGCTGTAATCTCTGCTGTCATGTCTATAGAGGAATAACCACTACATTTGTTTGATTAGGAGTTTAAAAAATCATTTTATGTTTTCAGCAAAGTTATTCTTTTCTTGATCATGCAAAAAAACCCCACTAAAAGCTGCAAAAATTGAAAATATAACTCACACAGTGTGCACGGGCATTGTACATAACAGGTAGTGCCCAAATGAAAAGAGATGCATGTCATTGTTTCATGATTCTTCTATTGTGTAACAATCTCATTTAACAGTCAAGTGACCTCCTTTAGAAAAGAGAAATCATGACATAAAACTTGGACCTCCTCATACACTATAGCTTTTGCTGAGTGTCTTATTTGGTACAAGGCTATTTGGTGGCATTGTTGACTGCACCAACCTAAAGCAGTTAGATTTCTCTGCAGAGAAAAATGTCCATGCAGTGTTTGGTCTTGCTGTGAGCAGTACAGAATCACCACTATGATGAAAACCAAACAGAGAAAGGGACCAAATGACAATCCCCACAGATATCTAGCCACTCGAGTTTTTTTTTTCTTTTCAGCTTTGGTTTACCACCACGCGCTGCCTGTAGAGCTACACTTGAAACAGTAATGGAGGATAAGTGCATAATGGAAGCACAAAGAGGAATGTTTAAAATTACTGCTCCTGTTACGTACCTCTGAGCATTCATCCTCTAAGTGGTTTGTGTGAGTGTCCTCTTGTGCCTTATTGTAAAGCTGGACTGGGTTAATATGTTTTGACAGAGTCTGAACTGTACATTAATCTTCAAACATAGAGTATATTCTGGCTGTCAGGTAAAACAAACACCAAGTTTTATTAGATTTTTAGGATCAAATTCAATTTTGATAACCATCAAAAACTTTTTATCTTTGTTCAAAAAAACATCTCTAACACAATAAAAGGTTTGATAGGAGTTTGATCATGGTTTGATCTAAAATACATTTGCGCAATAAAACCAATTTGAGTCAAGGATTGTTATGAGGAAATTAGATTAAATCACAAAATGGCCCACTGCAATACTCTAATAGCAGACAGTGCAACATTTCTTGAATCTGAAAATGAAAATTCTTTCTGTAGATGTTTCATGCTCTAAGCCACTGTTTCTCAACCCTGCCAAAATGGTCAAAAAGCAGCAAAAATGGGTGAAAAATGGTGAAAATTGAGAGAAACCTTGGAATTATGTAGTCAGAAAGTAGCAAAACATGTTCCTAAAGCAGCTAAAAAGAGTGAAAAGTGAATAATGGGCAATGGACAAAAAGCAGCCACAAGAAACAAAAATAGTGTTGGTATTTGATGTCGAATAAATAATTCAAAATAGCTCTTCTTTAAAAAGAGTTATTTATTTCTAGCTGTATTTATCTTATGGAGCTCTTTCCAATGGAAAGTGATTTTTTTGCACATAAGATGAGGAACCTAAAAGTCATTACACTATCAATTGCAACTGCAATACAGAGAAAATAATCGCATTTAGATTGAAGATTGCAAATTGCTCAGCCGTTATTGTTAGAGAAAACAGCTTAGATACTGAATGACTCTGTGAATTGAAATGCATAATTTCTTCCCCACAAATCCAGTTCATGAAAGTATAAAGCGCAAAGACTGTTTGTGATTGCTCGAACAAGAAAAATTCATTGTGGCTCTTCATTCCCTCTCATATTAAAGTGAAATAACATTTCATTATAAACTCCTTGGCTATCTTTAATCCCTTTCCCCTTAATGTCAAGGAAGACTGACCATTAACAGTTGCAACGATTCTTGGAATCTTAACGAGGTCTTTATTGTGCGGCTTCCAACAAACTGCAATTCTCTGACCAACAGGTGTTAAAATCAAGAAACCAGTGTGTACACTGACTAAGCTGCATCTTTATCATTACATTTAGCTTTGCCTCCATGTATGCTTTATGAGCTCATAAATCTCTCTATTAACCGAATTAGTTCTGCTGTGCTGTTATTGAGGTGCACAGCCAACTTTAAGCTTAATCAATCTGAGCACATGCTTTCCCAGTTTAAGACTCACATAAGGACCTCCACCCTGTTGGCTCAATGAATGGTGGCATATTGTGTTGATTAATCTAGCGTCCTAATCACTCGATTAACTGCACATTGATGTATTGTTGGCTAACTGCCATGTCGTCCCCCCTCTCCTGCAGTGTGCTGTACGAGTGGAAAGAGCGACTGAAGCAGGGCTGCCACCTCATCCAGACTACGCCCTCTGGACGTCCGGCCAACATCAGCGGGAACTCTTCTCAGCGCATCTATGTTACTTATCGCCGGGCGCCTGAGAGCCAGCCACACACTGCTCTGGCTGTGACAGACATCTGCATCATCATACCGAGCAAGGGAGAGACGCCCCCACACACGTTCTGCAAAGTGGAGAAGAACTTGAACAGCAGCATGGTGAGAGGGACGCTCCTGCACAGTAAACTTTTTGGATGAACATTCAACACTTTGTGAATCTGTCTTTTAGGTTGAGTCCACATATTTTTGGGTCTGACTCATCAACAGGGAACATTCACATTTAAAGATAATCCAAAATGGAGGGCCAAACCTTTTGCAGAAATAAAACTTCGCTAAGGGCTCACTCAAAAGTCTAATCTGGATCAGTATGTTCCAGGGTTTTTAGATCCTTTACCTTTATCTACTTCAGAAAAGCCATTTTGTTTTGTGTTATCCCTTTCCAGCTTCAGCCTATCAAGGTAACCAGATCCTGACCTACAAGTGCTCTAAGTGCTATCTCATTACTATGCATCATATTAGTCAACTTAACATCATACATTGAGTTTAATAATAATTTAAGAGTCAAATCATTCAGTTGTTTGTTTTATACTTTGATAAATCATATTTGGACCACAGCTATAAATTTGATGAAACCCTGATTAATGCACCTTTTTTATTGTTTCTAATGTTCACATGGTAGTTTTCCATTCTGTTCTTGTTTTCAGTGGGGCTCCTCTGTATACCTGTGCTACAAGAAGTCTGTGGCCAAAACCAACACGATTGCCTACAAAGCAGGTAAGCTTTCCTAATCCTGTGACTACAGGAGTGCAGAGATGTGAATACTGATGTGACCTACCTGTTCAGGGTGGAAAGACAGAGATATCAAATAACCATGATGGATTCTTTCACCTTTCTCACTTCTCCTCCTTTAAGATTTTTTCTGTTGTGAGAAACAGGCTGTAAGGATGAATTCAGATTTGTGATAAATATAAAATTGCACTCACTGCCTGTCCTTTGTTTTTTCTCAACTATATAAAGATGAGTCTAGAAGGAGTCCTCTGTACATGAGTACACTCTGCTACAGCTGTTCATGCAGGCTCCAGCTTGTTGAAGCATGCTGATGCCCTAGAATTAGAACGATCAGATAAGCCTCTGCAGGCCAATATTCCTCTTCTTAAAAGGGTTTATTTGGCCAGTAATATATTTAACTGTAATGATAATGATTTTTTACTTGTTTTGCATTAAATCCTTCAAACGTTTCAGCACGCTGACAGAAGGCTGTCATTTTAGTGATAATACTGTTGGCTCAGTGCTGCCGTGTTTGGCTCAGCCTCAGACTGGCTGGCTGGTGTTTTGTTGAACACGTCTTGAATATGCAGCAGACTGTGAATGCAGAGATCCTATCTGTTTCTCACTAATGTTTTGCATGAGTCAGCCCGCAGAGCTGAAGTTTATTTTCAACATTTCACGCCAGGAAGATTCCAGCACGCTTCAAGCTCTGAGTTTTGGAAACGGACATGTTTTGCAACATATGATCTTATTTATACACTCATGCCACATTTTAATCCAGAGTGAACAAGCCGAGTTTGTTTTGCTGGTGGACGTATGGTTCTCATTTTAAATTGAAATGCATTAAATGTGCGGCTTCAGCTGAGAAGTTGTTCACAGTTTAAGAGCAAAATGTTGTGGACACGGAATTGTCAGGAACCATTCGAAGTCATGCTTTGTTAGTTCTTTGATTTGCACCCATCAGTTTGTGCTTATAATATTCAAAGTGAAGCAAAACGACTTAAATACAGAATGTGTGAAGGAGGTGTATTAGATTCCAGGAAACTTATCAGCAGCTCTGCAGCTCTTTTGAACTCATTAACCTTTCTTTAACTTATTGATTTTCTCTAAAAGTAATAAATAAAGTTTTTTGTTCAGTCTTCAGGGCTCTTTCATCAGCCTGTCTCCAGCAGCCAAAGGGAGGAAACAGATTCCAGCTGAAAGCCACAAAATCTCACATAGAGAGCTGCGAACTATTTTCCAGAAGATGTTTTGTGCAGCTTGTGTCTGTAATGAATACTTGCAGAATGTAGTCGTAAAAGCCAAATTGAGATGCAACAGAATAAGATTTAACTAAATAAAGGCACTACCTCATTGTTTCTTCTCAGTGTCCACTGACTATGACGAATGGCCCAGAGGCCTGATTACCCTGCACTGATTGCTTATTACAAAGCCAGGCGTTTTTGTGGCTGATCCCTGGCTCAATGAAGTCATACATTACTGCTGTGATTATGCTAAATCTAACTCTTTTTGTTTCATCTCAGACTTATTGGAAAGGTGGGTTTGCATCTAGATTGTGTGTTAATTGGTTATCTCAGGGGAGAGGTGCCAGCAATCTGCTCTCTGAATTAAGTTTTCTAATTGTTTACTTTTTTTTTCCTGTACCTGCAGGTTTGTTCAGCAGATATCCAGAAGAGGACTATGAATCTTTCCCCTTGCCAGAGTCGGTCCCTCTCTTCTGCCTTCCCATGGGGGCCACAATTGAGTGCTGGCCAGCTAACACCAAATACTCCCTCCCTGTTTTTTCCACCTTTGTCCTCACCGGAGCCTCTGGAGAAAAGGTAAATACAGAATGAGGTAGATTCTTCGTTTCCTCCCTCTTTTAGGATGCATCTCAGTGGCAGCTTTGGGTATGAAACAGTGACAGTTACAGTTACACCTCAAAAACAGGCTACAACTGCCAGCTAAACAGCTGACATGACCACAGACAAACTCACTATAATGAGACATGAAGAGAACCACAATGCCCCACATGCCAAGGGGGAAAGTGGGTCAGAATGCATGCTTCTTTGTCAGTTAAAGGCAGGGTTTGCAGCCATGGAGAACTTACATGAATTTGAGCGTAGCATCTCCTCAGGACTGTCTAGCCACTCCTCCCTCTCCCCTCCCCTCCTCCAAAACGCCGCCACTCACATGCACAAGCGCAGCTGATGCGTGATCGTAATTTATTCAGAAACACAGACCAAAGACCGGTCGTCAGCACATCATTTTTATTTTGCACTACAAGTCATTTCCCACTCTGAGGTAAGAAAACACCAAAAAAGTATCATAATGATATAAAATCCAAGATTTAACTTCATTCAAACACCTTAAAGCATGTGTTTATTGAAGGGACTGTGAGAACTTTTGCTTGAAAAAGTCTCATATATAGATTTATGCCTGGTCATAATCTACAACTTGAAATAAGATTATCAGCACCAAAAGAGGTTATTTCTACTCAACAAAACTTTTTCTCTTCTCAGCTGTGAGCACTGTGAGTGCACAGCTTTCATCGAGGATTGGCTCTGCATGTAACCAGTCAGATGGTGCTGTGGGTGGGACAATGCTGGAGACAAATTTGTGCGCCGATTATCTTTTTAATAAATGTTGGGGGAAAAAATCTTTCTCACTTTTTCATTTTTGTCTCACTAGAAAGCTCAATCTCACACTCATCTACAAGCTAGAGATCATCATGCAGGTAGTTTTGCAGTCTTGACTGCAGATCTCCTGGCAATCTGCCCTGACACTTCTCCCAGCACTCATAATGTATCAGCAACCTTTAGAAAGTTCGGCACCGATCAAAAGTTGAGCCATTACTTATGATCCACTGTGTTAGAAAGAGGCCACTTTGGTCAGTCTGGTCTCAGGTTCTAGAGACTGAATTACGCTTTAGCAGTTTTGGATAAATGATTCTGTGGTCATGCATAAAGAGGATGATTGCTGGTTACATATTCTGAATCAAAGTACAGTACTTACTGAGCAAGCTGATTTCTTAATGCCATATTTCAAATCTCTACTGAGGTTTTCCTGATACCCATCCTCTGGCTTCTACAGCTTCTTTGCATTGTGACATTGCTGCCCATAATTCTTATACCCATAAAAGAAACTTGCAAATGTGTCACCACAACATTCATGTGTGATAGTTTGCGTGCTGTCTGGAGAAACTTTATTCCAGTTGCAGGCAGCACATGCACACAAACAGACACAAACACACATTTTTGGTTTGCAAATCGAAACACAAGCCCCCACCCACCGTGCTAGTCTGTGGGTTTGGAAATTGGTCCAGATGGGATGGCTCTCATGTTGACACGTATTAGCGAATTATGTGGTTAAACACAATCATGATTGAAAACAAATAACACCCAAAGCTTGCTGATGTTTAGATGGCAGCGGTTCTGCTGAACAAGGCCAGTCAGGGGTCAGCAGTGATTGCTGGTGCCAAACCCTCTGTGCTCTGCTGTGGCTACTGCTGAGTCATGTTGGTGTGTGGACAGCGTGTGTGTGTGTTGGATTGGGCTCTCCATAGAGCATGCAGAGGAATATTTTTGAGAACAGTGTGTGTGCTGACTTGTGTTTGAATGGTCAAGGTCAGAGAGAGACTGAGCTGGACTCTGGCCGTCTGTGGACTCCATGTCTAACTGAGGAATCACCTGTTGACCCATTTGCACACATAACACATCGATACATTTACCACTTCCAAAATACCCACCTCTTCATGATTTAGTGTAATTTATTGTATCGTAATAGTATTGTATGTCTAAATATGTATTTAGACTCTTACACTTCATGCTGTAACGAAATGATAAATGTTTTATTGTGTGTCCTGCATTTCTATATTATGAGTTCAGTTATATTTTATATTCAGAGGAAGGAACTACCATTCCACTTGACAGATGAGACCTGTTTGAACACATCACAAACACACAAAAACAGGCTTGATAGCGTTCGATCATCAGCAAACAAAATCTTGGGCAACCTCTGTCCCTTATGGGAAACAGACTAAAACTCAGTCACACAGGTGGTTTGGTCAGCCAGCAGATAAGCAGGCTAGCTTTGATGTGTGTGTGAATTTTGAAACTCATATTTCCAGTAAGCAATAGAGATTTATTTGGCCTCAGTGTTGCCGCTGGTCCAGCTGGCTGTTTGTTTGTTTGGCCCCTGTTGGCTCTCATGGTATTGATGTTCAACAACAGTTAAACAGAGTGCTCTGTACTTACCCTTTTTCTGTGGTTATGGATTTTATCATTTATTTAAGAGTGTTGGGCTGATTTAAAGCCCTGCAGAGAGTTTTCTAAACTCCTTTTCATTGTGAGCTGGCAAGTCCATCCGTTTTACATTTTCTTCTGGAAGTTATTGTTAAACAATGACTAAAGCATTCACCCTTTGAATGTACTTGAGGACTAAGCCAAGCAGTGACTGTTGTATGAGGACATTTTTATAAGTGATACTTTGGATTTTTGCCTTGTTTTCAAGCTACAGGACGGTTAAAGGGACCATAGACTTTCAAGGTGATCTTGAATAAGTCTGATATATACTGGCACAGAAGAGGAGGAGAAAGCCAAGCAAGAGAGTGATAAAGCAAGGGCTGAAGGCTAAAACGCGAGTTAAGCTGTTTGTGATAATGTTCATTCCAATCCACATGCAGCAGTAACACTGCAGTGCTCTGTTGAAACCTGAGAGTCTATCAACAAAAAGAAGAGCCTGGTTACATTCACTCGGCTGGTAGATAAGCACTGGCAGGACATAAGTAGGATTCACCAACGTTACACGTTACTGATACGTCTCAGCGTGAGGAGCACTAAATGTAGCCAGCTTCCAAAGTTTTCTCTCAAATGTGAAACAGTTGCGCTACATAACCTTTAATAATGTGTTACCTTGTCGTGTTGCATGCATGGGAAGATTTTTTGAACAAAGGAAAGAAGTGGTTAAAGGAAGGTTCGATCTCCATTCATTTTTCAACACAGTTTGTGCAAATCCTCCAGCCGAAGTAGTCGCTGCAATCCACTTCATACAAATTTTCCTCACAGTCCCTCTGAAGACCAAAGTGAACTAAATGTTGGGCTAACAACTGTTAAGTTATGATAGGGTGGATCACTGACTTACTTTTTTTTTTTTTTTTTTTACTTCAAATTAAAAATCACTTGGCAGGTTGGTTGTTCGTGGATATGACTGTTTGTAGCAGTAATTGGACTACTGTAACCCCCCCAAAAAACTTGTTTGTTTGATTCACTATTGTAGCTCTACTCCCATGCGGGATTTGAATCAGACATTTACACTGCAGAAGTTAAGTTCAGTGACTCATATTTATTCCATTTGCAATTTACCTGACATTTTTTAAGATGTAACTGAAATCTATGACCAAAGAGATGCAATAAAATTCTGGGCTTTGAGCTGAGCATTCAACATCTCTTGTTCCAGGTTTACGGTGCAGCCATTCAGTTCTACGAGACCTATCCCCCAGAGTGTCTGACTGATCAGCAGCGTTCACACTTAGGTCTTCTGAATGTGGATCCAAACAAACCTGCTTCCTCCAAATCTACGCCAACGGGCAGCAAAAGCAACACTAACAGCCCCACTTCTCAACGCTCCGTCCACACCAACAAATGCATCTGTCTACTCTCCCACTGGCCTTTCTTTGACGCTTTCCGAAAGTTCCTCACATTCCTCTATCGCTACTCCATCTCTGGCCCACACACTCTGCCTATCGAGAAGTAAGTTTTCTCATTTTATCTCTCAATTATACAGTTGTATGCTCTCTTAAATGGTGTCAATGTCGTTTTTTTTCCTCATCATGAAGTCAGAAAGCAGTCAGTTGAGCTTGCTGCTTAATATTCTCGATGCTTTTCTTATGCCATTAACATTTTTATCATTGTTTTTTTTGGATATTTTATCCTCTGGTGGTCAGTTGATGTGCTACAGTGGACTTATACCTTCATGATTTTCACCTGCTTGTAACTCTTGCTCCTCTACGAGGATTGCTGTGACGGATCATTCAGCTGCCAGCTGCTGTTATTTTTGGCCCCACATCTCCTAATTTGTCTTCTTCTCTTTCCCAGGCACATTTCTCATTTTATGCACAAAGTTCCCTTCCCTTCTTCCCAGAGGCCTCGTATCCTGGTTCAGGTAAGTTTAGTTTTGAAGCATGAAACATTCCCTGTGGTGTTTTCTGCACATGGTGCATGTTAGAACTGGTGGATTATCCTTTCTCTTTGCAGACTGCAGACTGTAGTGTAGTTTTCTGAAGTTGTGTTTTAGCCTGGGGTTGTAGTAGTTTGCATCCTTCATTATGGATGAATATTTAAACGTTACACCAAAAACGTTTTGCACTCAGTTTGTTTTTATCTCACTCTCCACTTTTTTTTGCAGCTCTCCCCTCATGACAGTTTGATGCTGAGCCAGCCGGTGTCTTCTCCTCTTCCACTTAGGTGAGAACAGCTGCACACAAGCTTTATTGGACATATAAAACAAACAGAACATGTACTATTTCATGCAACTACATCACACTCTAGAAACAATCCCTTTTGATATTCAGTGAGACACATAATAAACCCTATAGACCACAAGTCCATAACAGTTTCAACACCTAAGGATTAACAAAATTCGAAGCCTGCCTCAGCACCTGGATTTTCCTATAATTTCACAGTCAACATTTAGATGATATAACAAAAGCACCTGCAGAAAAAATCTTCAGGCACCTAGAGAAATGCAACACAATCCAGCCCAGAGAGCGCATATATCAACACTGTTAATTAAAACAAAATGTGCTTTGTTAAAAATCTGTTGCGTTTACTTGTAGAAACATGAGCTTCAAGGTCCATTTGTATTAAAATTTGAGTTTTGATGTGTGTTTCTCCCAGTGGTGGTAGATTTTCCACACTGCTCCAGAACCTTGGGCCAGAAAATGCAGTCACTCTCCTGGTATTTGCCGTCACTGAGCATAAGATCCTGGTCCACTCGTTACGACCTGCTGTACTGACCAGCGTCACTGAAGCTCTGGTGTCTGTAAGTTGATCTCAGTTTCTTCGTTTTCACTGTAGGCAAACAGTTAATAACAGCCATTGTTTTTACCTCTTTAAAAGAAACCCAACAAATTTCAAGCTGAAACTCAGCAAGCTCAACCTTTTCTGTATGTAATCTTTCTCATTAGACTGAATATCTCATTTCCCCCAGATGATTTTTCCGTTCCACTGGCCCTGCCCTTATATTCCCCTTTGCCCCCTGGCGTTGGCCGATGTGTTGAGTGCCCCCTGTCCCTTCATTGTGGGTGTGGACTCCCGCTACTTTGATCTGTACGACCCCCCTCCTGATGTGAGCTGCGTGGACCTCGACACAAACACCATCTTCCAGTAAGCATAAACCTCAAAACTTTCCTTTATCTTTTGAGAAACTTGAGCTTTCATTACTGCTCTGTCCCTTTTTCTTCATAAATATTGTATGGCATCGCCGTGTGTGGTCGGTGAACAGCACATACCCGTAGAGCACTTCTACCTAAGAGCTAAACATTGTTCCTTTTTGCTGATCTTTTTTCCAGACCACATTACTGCCAGGTCATGAGTTCTAAGTTTAGAGACCTGGACCCGGAGATGGAAATGGTTATTTTTTTAGTGTCAGACTTGTTTAAGCTTTGAAGGATATGCATTTTTGTGGTGAATCAGGTAGGGTTAGTATTTTCAAATTGTATTTGGCCTCATTACCAGCCCAGCAGCAGCAGGGTGGTCTTAACTCCCCCGGCCCGACTGTTGTCCATGTTGGTTTTGGCCTCTTCCTGCTGCTCTAGAACTCACAGTGTGTTTATGCTTCTCCAGCAATGAGGATAAGCGAGCCCTCACATGGAAGATACTGCCAAAGAAAGCCTGTAAAAACCTGATGAATGTGCTGAGCAATCTCTACCAGCAACTGGTTGATGGTGAGTACTGAGCACATGAATGTAGCAGTACATTAAAACATTACAGTTGTTAGACAATTATGCTCACAGATTTTCACTTGTAGTGACTTTCTTTATTGGTTTTAACTTGAATGAAAGGTAGAAAGGCTGTCACTTTTCTTCAGATATGATTGAGGCTACACAGTTGAACAAAATATTTAAAGCATACATAACAGCTGCATTTCAGTTACGTCTAGAATTGTATAAAACCTTGTGTTCATATTTGAATGCCCTCTGCCTTGGTCTGCTGACAACATCAGCAACAACAGTAACGCCCATCAAAATGAAAGTTCTGGCCCTTAAAATGTTTGTGATATCCATGGTTACCGCCAGCTACAGTACTCTGTCCTTCTTTTGCATTCTGCAAAATGAATCTTGTGGGACAAGATTTTACTCCAGTTGTGCACAATTCTAGTTGTAATGGAATCACAGGCAAGGCGTAAATTGTACTTTATCAAAACTTCATAAATATTGCTTTAATTTTGTGAAAAAGTGTAATGGAAACACAGCCAATATCAAATCGATATCCTGTTATCAGGATGTACAGAAGGCATTTAAGAATTGATTGATACCTCATTCCCACACACTTATTCAGGAGAAACTGTGCTAGCTCAGATGAATCTAAAAGTACTGGAGCTTATGAAAAACACAGGTCTACAGTCATATTTGTTCCTAAAACAGATTTTTTTGTCTTTTCTTTGTGTTATCAAGCATATCTGTAGTTAATGGGCATCTTGCTGAGTGTGTCATACACCATTCGTCATCATTAGTTCACGTCCTTTTGTCTTTGCGGTTTATTCTCTGTTCAATCTGCTTATTTCTCCTCCCAGTCTAACTAACTGAAAGCTGCAGTAATCCCATCAGAGCTTCGATCTGAACAATTTCCTAATTATCCGTCCAGACTTTTGTGTTGTTCATTGTCAGCCATCTCTGCGACGTGTGGAGCTCCCTCATTGAGAAACTATGAAACCTGCTGTTTATTGAGCTGTAGAAATTGAATAAATGGATTTTCTGATTCAGTGAAGTTGAAAATCTACCCAGTTTCTGCCACTACTGCTGAATATTGATGAGTCTGCCAGAAGTTTAAGTTGAGACATCTAAGCCCTTTGGCTCTTTTGGAACCTTGGGCATCAACTTGTGTTTATTTTCCTAATTTTGCAATTCTAATCTTAAGTTTCTATACAAATACTGAGTCCAAGGCCTGAGGCGGTGAAGCAGTGCCAAACTGTTCACTGCATATCTTATAATCATCATTAGTGGCCTAAACAAAATGCAAATAGTGTCACATTTTGTCAGAGAGAATCTGAGCCCCTAAAGATAAAAGTATTGTGTTTGCAGCTGAAAACTTGAGGGAATCGTTTGTCCATAATGCTGACTGTGTTTTTTTATGAGTGAGTTTTAATGAGTGTTGTGTTCCTCTAACTTCAGGTCAGTACCGTCCTGACGGCTTGCTGGAGCTGAGCATGAGTGACACATCAGAGCTGAGCTGTGGAAAAAGCCTTCACACGCTAGAGCTGGAGATCCAGGAAGCTTTCCTGCGCTTCATGGCAGCCATCTTGAAAGGCTATCGTTCATTCCTGAGACCCATCACCCAGGCGCCATCTGAGAAAGCTACAGACGCCAGCTCCCTTTTTGATCTACAAGGTATCTTGAATGGGATCACTGTGACCTCCTTGAGTGAAAACATTATTACTTTTTTTATTCATTGTGTTTGAGTGAAATCCACACGTCAGAGTCACACAGGAAACAAAAATCCAGCTGTTTTATTCCCCAGCAGCTTCCGCAAACCCCTCACTCATGACCCACAGTTAAAAACAATGTCTTGAGCCAACATTTTCCCTTGAAAGAACCGTTTCTGAACAATAATTCCCACCAAAATGTTTACTCAGATGCAGATGGTTGAGGCTTTGCTGTCTTATTACTAGCAATCTAAAGGGGTTTTGTCATGAGACTTTCAAATCCACCAACTCGTGGGAAACATGGTGTTAAATGAGCTCCTGGTGGAATTATTGGTTCACAATACCTTCAGGTAAACAAACAGTAGAAAACGCATAATTACTGCAGTTTTCCGAGGGTGGAAAGGCCAAGAGACTTAAGTGTGGGGTCATTTAAACAGAATACAATCAGAGGGAGCTTACGCTTGCAGCAATGGAAAAAGTTACCAAATGGATAAGGTTACTTTTTTTCTCTGTTATTTTCGATGTCAAGCATCGACTTACATGCCCAAGTACTGTAAGAGGTTTTAACATAAACCTCTAGAATAGGGTGACAATACATTTTGTAAGTGATTTGTCAGGGTGTCAGAGTTTATACACCTGGGACTGTTTTTTTAAACTCCTTTCCGATAAATCGCTTTTTGTCATCTAGTTAAGTAAATGGTTTCTGTGCGGTGCTAAGTCAGGCAAGTTCAGTTCCAATTCTTAATATCTTGGCTCAGTATCCACCTGATGAAAACAATCATTCTCAACACATTGATTTGTTTTTCTTCTACAAGCATTTGGAGGTCTCTCAGAAGCAACGTGTCCTGTTCTTTCAGCTGCACCGATCAGATCTCAGTCCAGCGTTATTTGCACCAAGAGCCAAAATTGTTGTATTGATTTAACAAGGAGCCAGTTTAAAAACAAAGCAACAAAGGGGGATCCAGACAGCTGAGATGAAGTGCCTTTTGACTGGAGACTGTGTGCATGTGAGTTCATTGAGCACCAGATGATCAGGGGTACGTTTACAAACCCAGAGTCCATTTTTTATAGCAAACAATGAACAGTGACTTCAAAAAGTCAAATAAAAAGTTACTTGCAGTCCCAAATCCTCTGACCCATGATTTAACATATGAACATGATTTTGTTCCTGTGTCTGCTGAAAGCCTTGTGGATGCAACTGCTTGTACTTCATACAGTAAACTGAACATCCCTAATATCTAAATCTGACTGCGCTCTAAAGGAGATTGTGACTTTATGGAAACTTAGAAAGACCATTCACAGCATTGATGGATAAATTCTTAAATCTCAATCAGGAAGTGAATCCAAATGTCTTGTTCTGGAAAGTTTGCTTCACTTAACTTTTTCATCAGTCTGTCTTTAATCATGACTGTGTGAAACCAGTTTGGCTCATGCTTGTACAGTTATGGTGCATGATTACAGCTAATGAGTCTATGAATACAGAAACTGATACTGTGTCATCTGTAGCACCTTCCCCTCTACAGCTGGCCTGCCTCAAAACAGATGGTGTTGTTTAATACATGAGCTCTCATAAGTGTCTGTCCTTGCCTCTTAGTAAACACACACACACACACACACACACACACACACACACACAGTTTGGGTTGCAGGGCTGCAGCTTGAGAAGAGGATGAGGTTGGAGGTTCAAGGCTGTTTGCAGACTGAAAGGTACTTAGAGCTGTGAGTGTGGCCTCTAGCTTTGGACCGGAGCCATGAAAGCTGGTTCACATCACATCTGAAATGAGTTAGTCTGAAATCATGGTCTCTCTGCTGGGGGATTGCTGCAGCCAAGGTTGTGTCTGGTGTGTTATATGATATGACAACAGGGTAGCTGCAGTCCATTATGTAATGATAGGACAGCCCATGTATCATGTGTGTGAACTCTGGGCTGTCGGTGGAACTGATATCAATAATAAAGAGAAATTACCCAATACCTTAATGAGGCTACGGGGAATATTATTTACCTTCCTGTTTCTCTAAAACTCACAGATATGTCAGTTCAAATTATTATAACTCTCTGAGTCAAACATCTGAGACTTTTTATAGGCAGATTACTTCAAACTCAAAGAGTGAGGAAAATAAAAATAAAATTCTTGGAAATTGCAAGTATAGCTTTACAAATTAGCTAATTGATTTGTTCTGTAATGCTCTGTCTGATGTTTGGGACTATTGCATAGCGTTTGATGTTTTTAAACCTTGCTATTGAACTTTTGGTGTCAATATACTTTTCAAAGCCAGATCCGTTTCGTTTTCAAAACCCTGCTCATTGAATAATCGAACCTTGGGATTCATTCAGCAGATTCTCGGTTGTAACATTAAGAAGGTAAAACTATTTCCCCAGCTTATGTCATATTTCACTATATCCTTGCTGTACTGTACAGAAGCCCTGGAACAGCTACTTCATTAGTCTTTTTTATGTTCATTACTCATCAGTGCTGAGTGTACTGCTGTTTTCTTTTTTTCCCATCCATTATCACTCATGTTTTATTGAGCTTCAGGTTCTTCATAACTGTCTGCTTGAACAACATTTCCTCATTTTTTAAGTGCTGTTTGGAGGTTTATTTTTCAATTCTTTATTCAAGTAATCATAAATTTAGATTCAATATCAGGAGCTTCCGTTCCTGATTTACTTTTTCCTTTAAAGTCTGCCTTTATTTATTTGGAAGAAAATTATAATTTCATTATTACACCCCTCCTCATGAGTGTTCTGTACCATTTTTATGATGCACCTTATTTTCTGTGTGTGCGTCACACGTTTGTGAACACATTGACATAAGAATGAGTGCTATAACTCAAGATTTTGCAGATGTTTTTATTAGCATTCAGGTTGGAATGATTTTGAATGCATGATGAACATTTGTTTTTTTTGGGTAGTTAAGAATTTTTCATAAACCAATGTGCAAATGTATGCACAGTCATATTAACACTGTGTATAACTCTTGAGACAAAATTCTAGTTTAACTGTGTTGTAAATCTGACTTCACCACAAACAGTCATAAAAAACATAAATAAAGTCACCGAGGAGGAGTTTTATCCTGACTCAATTAATACTCTGGACTAAAAGCAGCCTGTGTCAGTATTTTGTGATTTCTCTGTTGTAGGAAGTGTTTCTCTCACCCAACGTTTGTGTTTGGCTTCCACCTCTGCACCGTGAGCCAGCAGCCATCCATTCAGCTGTCAGTGTCACAACATCAGTGAATTATTAGTTAGCTAAGCTGCCTTCAGCATCTATTAAGAAACCCATTTACCACCTTCTTGTACAAACAGACTATCAGACTAATAACAATGTGCTAGCTTACATTATCCGAACCAAGACAAATGGAAGTTGCATACATTGAGCTGTCAGAGAGGTAATGGGTTTTTCAACCACTATTTCACACACATTTGGACAAATGACATTAAATGACCCTGAACACTCTCTTCTTTTCAGAGAGAAAGAACAGTGAACTAAAAATTAACCTTTCAGAAAAAACTAGCAATTCACTTCTCACAACAGCCAAAAAAAAATAGATACCAGCAAGGGTAGGAAAACAAACAGCCTCTTGTTTGTTTTACCTTTTGTTTTTCTTTATGGGCAGCACTTTATGTTTCACAGCTTTAAGATGAAATAAGACCAATCCTTCGGTCTTCTTTTTAAGATTATCAGAATGAAATACAATTAAGGAGAGAGGAGAGTCCTATTTGAGTGAATAAATCATGTCAAAGACTAAAGTAAGAGATGAACAGAAAACTAACAGTTAGTGAAGGAATGATGAGACACTAGCCTGAAGTGCACAGTTTCACTTGTAACAAATAGTTCCCCTTTTGGAAATACTGACAGACTGCTTTCTTGTTAAAGCTACCCTAAACCTTTTTTTTATTTTTGTCCTCTAGGGTTCCTGAAGAGCCGGGACCGCTCGCACCAGAAGTTCTACTCATTGATGACCAAAACTCAGATGTTCATCCGCTTCATTGAGGAGTGCTCTTTTGTCAGTGACAAAGATGCCAGTTTAGCCTTCTTTGATGACTGTGTGGACAAGGTAACCATGCTTTTTTCAGTCGTTGTTTTAGATTCATGGTGTTGCAATAAAACCTATTCCTCAAAAATTAAAGGAATCACAATAATAATTTCAAAGGCTTTACCTTTTTTCTTTGTTGCAATTTCTCTTTACTCTACATTATTGAATTATGGTGCTTGACCTTTCTCCTGCTGAACTTGCTCCTCTCCTCTGTGCTTCAAATTTCCTGAGTGTTTCTTTGTCTTCTCATTTCCACATCTGTTTGTGAGAAGCTCTACAATTCAGAGCGGAGTGCAGACAAAGCAAGCAAGGTGAGATTTTTGCTAATTGGTCTTAATTCATATCTATTGCATGTACTGTTTTCTCAGATTGAGGAAATGTGCATGGGACAATTTATCTGGTCAGAACAAAGTAAGCTAAAGCTGCATGCAAGTTGTAACTCCCAAAACCTGAATATGACACCAAGAACATCATCTTTTCTGCATCCTTTGCTCCTGACTGTCACCACAAGCTGTCTGCATCATTGTTGTCTCCTTTCACACATGATGGACTGCTAGCAAAGTTTTTGAATTGCATAACAACACCATGTATGAGTCAAAGCTGACTCACAATTTGGAGTTTAAAGAATAACAGGGCTGTAGTTTAGCTGGTTATGAGTAAGGGTTGTCAAACATTGAGTTGTGTTTTAAAATTATAGTCTTTGCAACTTTTATGTTTGAAAGTTAAAAAAGGAAAGAAGTTTCAAAAACACCAAAAACAGGAATATTTTCAACCTTAAGTTCCCATGTGCAAAAGGGAGAGCAAGAGTAGCATTGGCTAAACAACATAGAAATAAAGTAATGATAGAAAGTGCCAGTGGAGAAAATAAAGCTGTGGGAAGGACAGCTAGGAAAGCAAGTTATTCAGATACTTTTTAGGGTTTTAGGGTTCTTTTCGAACCATTTAACACTTCCACATCCTAGCACAAATGTGTAGAAAGTTGTTAATTTTTTTTATATTACCCCTAAAGTCCATTTCATCTGTCTGAAGTCTAACTGCTCTGCCTGCTACCACAGCCTCTATATCACTTACTGCTCACATTTACAGTCTGTGATACTGAAGTCTTTTATGACCCCTTTGGCATATCATAAAGATGCACACATTCCATTTATGTCCTTTGCAGACAGGCTGAGAGCAGACGAGAGAGACGGTGATGTCACTTAGGCTCTAAAAGTTTATAAATCCTGACTTGTAGATCGTTGACGGGGAGCCAAAAAACAGTGTACAATAGCAGATACCCAAAAAATGTCCATACAAGACCATTTGGGAATAAAGTCAGAGAGCCTTCTGCACCAGAGTTACTGAGCAGAAATGCTTTGTTTTGCGTCAACACTTTATTTTAAGGTGAACTGATGTATATTGCCTGGAGCAGTGCGTTGAAGGTGATGCACATGTAGAGCAGCAGCACATGTATCGGGTGTTGAGTGGTATTTAGAGGCTTTGCAGTGTGACTTCCGACAATCCTCAACCCCTCTAGTCTTTCCTTTCATGTTATTTCTCCACCCTCCATCAGTATGTAATTTAAATGAGTTCTTCCTGATCCAGACAAAATCTCCTTCCTTGAATCTTTTCATTTTTAATGAACACTGGATTATTCACTCTCCATGTCAAATTTGCTGCATCAGCAGTTAGTTTTCGAATAGTGAAAGTACGGTTTCATAGAAAGTCCATGCCTAGTTTTTTTCAGTAAATTTTTCATGACTTGGGGAATAGTAAGGGCTTTTAGCGCCTCAGTGATTCCTGAAATGCTAACGGAGCTTAAAGTTGTTTTTTTAAATCCCCTGAGCTTGTATCCTCCAGTGTGACAGTATGAGGGGCTTTGCTGAGGCTGTCAGTGTGTCTTCTGTGCTGAACTGAGGGAGTACAGAGTAGTTTGACCCCTCAGGCTCACTGCCTACTGTTTCTCAATCAGGCTGTGTTTGTAAGTTGAAGGTTAAATGTGGTGTTTGCACTCTTAAAGTCCAAGTAGGCTTGTTTCTCTGCTCACGTCCACGGGTCACTTCTAACAGACTCTGTAATAGACTTGGCTGTCCTTGGTTTACCTGTGTGTGTGCATGTGTGAGTGTGTTTGTTCTGGTGGTAATTGAGACATACTGGAAGTGAATCCAGAGTCCAGCATCCAGCCTCCCCTCCCTGTGTTCCCAGGCCTCGACCTCCCTGTGTGTCTGCTCCACGGGCGATTAAATCCCCCGATTGTCTTTCTGCACTGTGGCTGTTTTACATTATCTACTCTCTCTGCAGGAAAGCACGCTCCACCACAAAGGCCACACACACCTCACACTATACTACACACATACACACAACTGCCATGTACAAAAAGATAAGGGAAAAATGTTCTGATCCCAGAGGGAAAGTAGCTCATCCCTGTAAAAAACGAATTAAATCCAGCTGGGTGGAGAAACAAAGCAATCTTATCACACAAATGAAATACAATGACATTAATTAAAAGCTGTCAACAATGCACACAGTGAGTTATAAATGTAATATGGCCAATTGTGTGATCAGAGGCGGATGAAATTCATGATTTCAAGGACCAACAAGAAACTTTTTGAACATCAATTACAGATAGCTATACCTATGTTTTAGGTACGAGAGCCTATTATGTCTCTGAAATGACTGGAGTGAGAAGTAAAGATGAAATTCCTACTATTTTCATGATAATTTATAGGGTCGGGGGAAAAAAGTCAAATCACATAAGTATTTCTGTGTTTACACTTTTCTAATTTATTTTCATGGTCAAAAATTATGTATTTTTTCCATATATAAATACTTAATTTTCCTTTTCAAATCAGGCTTTTCAAAAGAGTGTAAGAATAGCTGGTTCAAGTATGTCGTTCCTGAATAAATTTTAAGAACTTAATCACATGTCATGTGAATTTTCTGGGGAAATTTGACTCCTGATGTAGTCTGCAGACATCACCATCATCATCATCATCGTTCAGCCTTTTCAATGATCTTAAAAAAGTGAACTGAAAAATCACAAGAACTAACGATATCAGCACCCCAAAAAAGTAAAAGAATCAAATAAGGTGAAAAGTTTATTATCCCAGCCTTAATCATTTAGGATATGTAGGGATATGGGAGTCTCTTTCGAGGTGGACACGTCCAAGGTGTCTCTCTTGGAATATATTTCCTTCACTGCTACCCAAGTGACTTCAACATTGGTTTTATATTTAAAAAAAAAACAGACATGGTGAACTCTAATCTCCTCTTGATATCTGAGCTAATGCACCCCTAATTTTGTGGCCTAATCAGTGCTTATTCTTTGGTGTGCTGCTATACACACAAGAGAATTGATAAAAGTTTCCCCAGAATAAAAGGCTTTAGACTTCACTGTAGAGAATAAATCTCAAGTATTCAAACTTAACAACTTCACTCTTAATTACTATGCACTAAAACTTCACACTGAACTTTCAGCAACTTCTCCACTTCCCCTCTTTTTGACATGAACTCAGCCACTGCCTTTAGCACTAAAGCCTGCCATGAAGCACCTCTCAATTTATAACCTCACTGTGACCCTAAATTATTTACATCTATAAACCTCAGACTGTCTACTTCCAGATTCACCGTCTGTTAGCTCCAACAAGGCTGTAATAAAATATATGAAGTAACTGCAAATGTCAGAGATGAAATTTATAAGTATGATCTTTCGTACTGACTGCAATTTACTCCTTCACCCAGAAATTATCGCTGCACCTTTTTGAATAATACTGTCTGGATCAGTGGGGTTAAGGACAGAGATTTGCTTTAGAAGCTCTGCTTTGGGGTTATTTATTGCACATACTGGGTTGACAGCTAAGTAATAAAGTCACATAACTGACTGCAAAGGGGTTGAAAGCAAACAGAGTTAAAGATCATCACTGTCAAGTGTAGAAAAAATGCTGGGAGGAAAATTCTCTTTTCAATAGTGGAAAAAGATATGGGCAAAATCTTACATTTTTAATTAACACTTGAAAGACATGGTACATTACATACTGCTGACACTCCAGGAACACAGGTATCATTACCTGAGTGCCTCAGCTGAATGTTTACAGTTATTGGATAATGTGTACCATTGTGTGTTGAGATTTGTAACTGGGTGTAGACGTTTTATTCTGATTACTGAGCATAACAGCTGCCCAATAACCTGTGTGTAATTCATTTTCTGGTATGTTATGTGTTGAATCCCCTTGCACAGATTGATTTCACCTGCGTGATCAGGTCGTCTTGGTGTTGCGTTTGCTTTCAAACATAATTATGAGGCTTTGACCAATCAGAGTAAAACTGCTGCTCTTCGGTTGTTGAAAGGTTGACAGGTGTAAGAACGATACAGGCATGACATATCAGGTTGGAAATAATTTGGCTTTAGAGTTGAAAGAACAAACTTTAACCACCTGTGAAAGCGCTGTAGAAACCTGACAGCTTAAGAAACGCTTTGCAGGAAGTGAAGAGTTCAATTTTTAAGATTCATCCTGAGAAATTAGAGTTACCATATCAGCCTGGGTACTGAAATGTATTTCTCTCTCCTATAAAGTCTTCAAACTTCTGCATGGCATTGTAAAATCATTGGACTTGCAAAGCTGTAATTCCTGTTTCTTTGCCTTACCAATATTGAGAATCCGCTGTATGGTCTAGTATTTTACATAGATTGTCACTCAGAGCACTTCATGCACTGCTGTTGAAGTGAAGAAAGAAAGCATTTGCCAAAAAAAGAACATACTAGGGCTTAGCTATTAACTAGAGATGAGAGTAAATCACAATATGTCCTTCTGCAATATTCCAATCGCAGCGAGTGCAATTTAAAAAAGAATTTAACCTTGATATGTCAGTATACCAGAAAAAAAGACTTAACAGTAAATGTTTCATGCTCTACACCAGTGTTCCTCAACCCTGCTCAGCCAAAGAGACAAACTGTTGAAAACAGCTTTTGGAAGAGAAACAATCTAATTGGTGGAAAGTGGCAAAAACAGCAAGATGTGGCAATGAAAATAAGTTATAGGTGGAAAAAAATGGTCAAAAAGCAGCAAACATTGGTGTAAAGTGGCAAAAAGTAAGGGAAAACTTGGAAAATAATCAGAAAGTAGCAAAAAAATATGAATGAAATGTGACTGAAATGGGCATAAAACAGACGCAAGTACAAAAATCAGTGTTAATTGCACAGGAATGAATACTGTGCATGTTTATTTTACAATATGCAAGAAAAAGGGACCTAGAAATGATCATACATTAAATAGTAATATAGGGAAAAATTATTGCGATTGGATTATTTTGCATATCGTTCAACATACCATTGATGCAACATTGAGTTTAGTTTCAGCTCTGAACGTGTGTGTGTTCATGATGACTGAAGGAGGCCTGTTCACTGAAGAAATCTAGGTCACCTGCTGTCAGCCTCCCTCAGATCTTTCTCGTACTCTGTCTGTAGAAACTCTGTGATAAAGTCTACAAAGCAATTTTGAAATAATCCTTTAGTGCAAAATGTTATTCAAAGGTGACTCAGCAGACCAAAACCTTCCTGTCTAGGCAAAGATGTTTTTTTTTTATTATTAAAGGGCATAATGTCAAGCTCCGTGTTGAATGTCTCCCGTCTGACTAGTTACTCCCCTTTTCCATCAGCTGTGATGAATGAAAGGTCACGGTACCACCACCCGAACATTTCTGTTTGTGTTTTGTTCTATAGGTGGACAGTGACAAGCCGGAGGAGGCCAGGCTGATAGAGATTGATGAATCTCAGCGCAGCGAGCACACAGTCTTCATCACACCACCAGAGCTGCCTCCTCTGCCAGACGGGGAGGAATATCCTCTGTGCTACAGGTAAAATCACTGCTGCTCTCTTAAGTGGTAGAATAACTTAAAGTCCCAAAACATTTTTTGCCATGTTTATGGTTATTACCATGTTACAAAGTTCCCAGACAAAAGCAGCTGAACAAAACATCTCAATACATTGGTGGGAAAAGGAATCAGGTCAAATCAAGGCTGTCTTCAGTCTATATCCAAACTGAAAAAAGAAACATGTTACTTTTAGTGTTGATTTTCGATTTTCCACCTGATTTGTTTCAGAGTTAGTGTGGAAAATAGATTCAGTTTTGGAACATCCCCATCACTGCACTTGGTGCCATAATTTGATGTAGTTAGTCGCCCAGAGGAACTCCAAGCTGTTTCAACCTGGAATTAGTCTCAACCTCTCGAGACCTTTTTCTTTGCAGCCACTGCTCAGAGGGAGAACAGGTTGTTCACTTTTCTGTAAAAAGCCTGGCCCCAACAGAGCACATTTTAGAGTGTCCTTGGGCAGGACACCAAACTTCAATTTGCTCTCAATGCATAATCATAATGAGAAATTTGATGTGTGTGTAAATGAGTTGGATCCAGTCCTGGTGAGTACGTTGGCAACTTACTCAGCAGCCTCCTCCATCAGGGTATGGACGTTTGGATGGATTGGTGCTGTGGCAGTAAATTAAGCCATATGTCTGGATGATATGAATCACAGTTCTGGATTCATAACGACATTTTATCACAATGTAATTCTCTAATTTTATCACAGAATGAGAATTAACTTAAATCATGAATACTTTATAAATTCAATTTTCGAACAGGACGTTTTCTCTTTTTTTCTTGTTATTTTTATAATGTCTTTGAGACTTGAATTTGTGTACTATCTGCAAAGTCATGCAGATATTCAAGAAAACAGTATGGTTGGGTTTTGGGTTTAGGTTAGGGAAACAGTATTTCCCAAAGCAACATACAACACAAGCAAGAATTTGGACTGAAGAAAAAACCTTAGTAGGTGTGAAAATGTGCCTCAAGTCGATTGGCCACAGGTGCTGCCATCACATGTTTTTTTGTTTATCTTAATAATGCATCAAAAACCATAACATTCATTATTCAGTCCAAAATATTCACTAAGAGCTTTGTCTCAGACCTTCTGGTTCATTTTACCCCTGAGGACAAAGGGGAGAAGGGACCTGTTTTAAAATGTAGATTTAAGATAAACAAAGGAGTGCAGTCTGTGTCCCTGGCATCAAGGTTCAGAAAGTGTTTGAGAGAAGACTAATTTTCTTCACATTGACTATGTGTCATCTTTTATAAGGTCACACTAATGTTTCTGAAAAGTTGTTATGACATCTGACTCTTGTGTTCATCAGCTTCAATCCTCGAAACTCAACTGGACTGAAAATCACTGTGGTACTTGGACTTGTTTGACAAGGGAGTTCAACATCTATGTCGTCTTATTTCAACCGTTTGTTTTGTTTGTCAGTCACTTACAGGACTTTTTCAGATTTTTTTTTGTCAAGTCTAATACTGTCTCATGTTGCACATGCACATCTGGTTTGAAAAACACTTTGGTTGTTAAGATACTGAATTTTGATCTTTTGATTGTTTCAGCCCAAAATATTCATGATAAAGATATTATTGTAATGAAATATTCACAACAGGGTATGACAGAGTGATATGTTTTATACATTCTATGGGTACTACCTTATTTTTACAGCAGTGTAAATGTTTATTATCTTAAGGAGAGTTATTTTAAGTACTGATAATTTGTGACAGCCCTAATCATTTAATTTACACTTTAATTATCATTTCATCACCAAACATCACACTTGAGCCTAACAGCAGGAAGAAATTAGTGTCTGAAATGTACATGGTGTTAAAAATTGGGTATCACTGATGGGGATCAGCAGAAGTCCAGCTCTTTTACTGAGACTAAAGATTGAAAACTGCTGCTGCTGTACTCTGTGGGTCTGAATATTTGTATTCTGCAGTCATGTTTTGCTCAAAGAGCCTCCTGCCAAGATAGTTTAGAGAAGCCCTTAAATTAAACTTCGTAATAATCCAAAACGACCAGCAATGTCCCAGATTTTTATTATCGGCTCTCTTTTCAGATAATTACAAACTGTAATGATCCCTTTAACCTTGGGGGAATCATTCCACATTAAATCAAACCTTCCCTTGCATGCGTTTTAAGCTTTTAGAAGAAAAAATAAATGAGTGCCTCTTGTCATTAACTTGTGCATTTTTGCTCTTCATCAGATATGATGGTTTCCCAGTGTTGAGCCTTGACTTGTTCGACCCCGTGGAGGGCCTTCGCACCCCCTCCTCTCGCCTCGCTACCAGGCACAGCTGTCCCACCAGCCCTGCCCCCATGTTTAGACGAACCAAGCAGGTCAGCAGAGCAATAACTCAGCGTTGTCACAGAGTGATTTATTGATTTATCTTAAGAGACTGAGCTGGAACTCTTCTTGAGAGGAAAATCACAAGGTAGACTTTTTTATCACCCAAAAGAATCACAGTCTTTAAAAGGTCAGGAATAATTTAGACCCAGTGCAGCCTCTCTGTGATGTTTGACCATTTAAGATACACAAAAGACTGCCTGAGGCAATACACTGGACTTAAGTTAAGTCTTTTATATAATGGGGTTAGTTTACTTATAAGATTCACCGGGTCAAATGGCATCCAGCCCAAAAGATTGCTCAAATATCTGATAAGTGCATTCCCGAATCCTTCTTTTTAACCACAGGAGATCAAATCAGCGCAGAAGATAGCCAAGAAGTACTCATCCATCCCTCAGCTGTGGTCCAAATGTCTGCTCCGTCACTGCTACGGCCTGTGGTTCATCTGCCTGCCTGCTTATGTGAAAGTGTGCCACTCCAAGGTGCGGGCACTTCGCACCGCCTATGATGTCCTCAGGAAAATGCAGGCGAAGAAACTGCAGCCTCCCGATGAGGTATTTTACTTCTTCTATTGATGCCTGTTGAATATTTCGTTTCTTTAGACACATGGGATTCTTATTCAAATTCATGTAATCCTGACTGGATGAAAACATTTTATATGTGCTTGAACAGGTCTGCTACCGTGTGCTGATGCAGCTGTGTGGACAGTACGGCCAACCTGTGCTGGCAGTCAGGGTCCTGTTTGAGATGAAGAAAGCTGGTGTCCACCCCAATGCCATCACTTATGGCTACTACAACAAGGTACACACGAAACTGTTATTATGGCTGAACGAGTGGTTCGTTTTAGCGCTGTAAGCTGAGGTTAATTATTTATTCTAGAAAAACTAATAATGATAATTAGAAATTTGAAACAAATAGCTAAGTATTTTCATATGGCCTGTATCTAAATCTTTACTTACCCTGGACTTAGAGTTAAGTAAAGGCTACAGCCCATCCAAGCACAAACACCAATAAAAATATATGAGCACTGGAACTCCCATGTTCCATTTTGCCCCCTTGAGTGTAATTTCTCTGATGTGGGTGTGTAGGAAATAATTTGTTGATTCAGCTGCTAAAGTGCGAACAAACTTATCATAGCAAAATGCTGAAAAAAATCTCTGGGGAGAGTTGGATCCTCCCTTTTACATCAGCTGTAAAAGATGAGGAGACAGGCTCAGTCAGCGATTAAGG